>OU015762.1:3496930-3717643 GCA_907173295.1 Fagus sylvatica
ATTTGACCCTATAACGTTTATTTCATGATAATTTCTCTTTATCATTAGGCTTTAAGTTTTTGAAATAGACAGAATTCGAACTCAAGTCTTTTATTCAATAACAAAAGACTTTACCAAACTAACTAGAACCCATTAAGTGTCTCGATCAGTTTTGGTATATCCCCCTCCCTAGCTCTTTACTTCTCAAAGAATATGACTCTAATGCCATGCTCCAGCAGCTTAGGTTCATACTCTCTAAATTGTAAAATTGCTACAAGAAACGAATTCTTTTCATCTAGAGAGTTATTGTAGCTTTCTGCACCTAGAGAATCACATACTATAACCCTCTACCCCATAAATTTTATTTTCACCCCATTATTTTGTTCAATTCAACCCCAAAATAATACTTAAATTGGATAGAAGAATTAAAAACGAATGAAGAAATAATATTTAAATAGGGTATGGAAAGAATAAAAAGTATGTTAAAAAATGTATTTAAAAAAGAAGTTAGATAAAATATAAAAATGATTTTTTTTCTCCAAATTTAGGTGAGAACCCCTCACATGTGAGTGGACCCCATAAACGTAGGATCCACCTAATATGAGAAGGATATTATATATATATATATATATGTTACACCTGATTAATAGGCTAATACCACTCCCAAATTAAGAGCCAAAATTATTTTCAAAATTGGCTTCATTGTTGGGCCAAAGCATAGTTGAGGGCGGATCAACCCGTACTTGTGGCATAATATTATATAGGCCCATAAAGTAAATTATAGAAACCCAAACTATAGACCGGATGATTAGCTTGTGCTTATAGCCCAAAAAGAAACATAAAATTGCCTAAGGTCCACAACCCAAATTAAGTAGCCTATGTGCCTAAGATAAAGAGATATATATTAAGCTACTATTTCTATTCACTTCCTTCTAAGTTACCTATGATAAATATTTGTTGCAGATTGGAGAAATCAGCCAATTTGTGCTAGGGGAAGGAGTGGATGCCTCAGGTGTTACAACTAAGATCCTCACCTGCAATTGTTCCTATCAATTTAGTGATTGAGAACAAGTCTAAGCTCTTTGGCCTTCACATTAACCCTCCAATAATGGAAATGTCATTTGGTCGCCTCCCTTTCGCAATGTCATATGTAAGTAATCTAAGACATCATGAATTTTTTTTATCTATTGGTTAAAGTGTATGGATTATTGGGCTCTAGTTTCTTGAACATGGCAACATGACAACTATATTTTGAATGATCATAGGGCATTTATTTGGGAATTTCCAACAATTTTATTGGATATATTGCCAATAAAAAGATATTGAACATTATAATATTAACAAAAAATTACATCAAGTATAACTTGAAACTAACAATATATAATTAGATTATTAATTTCTATTAAGGTACATATTCCTAATTTAAGTGTGTAACAAACACTCCAAAGATTACAAATGCTATGATTTTGGCACTGATCACAATGAGTTTCTACAAATTTTTTTTCTTGCTTACAACAAGTGGGGTGGGGGATTTGCCCTTAAGTTCACATGCATGAGATAACCAACCAATATCATTGAACTACAAACTTTTGGCGGTTTCCACAATTAATTGTTAGTATGCAATAACAAAATATTACTTTGAAAAGCTCTTAAGATATAAATTTGAGTAAAAGGTACTTACTATCTAAATTGATTAGAAAATTTGGTAACCCAATGGGCGCAATGGGCCATTAGTGTGCATCATCACAAGGAAAAAACTCTAGAAGAATGGAATTAAGAAGGATTGTTCTTACAACCTACAAGGCAGGGTGATTTTAATGTAATCGCAAGTGAACAAATTTTCATAAGAAATATTTTATGAATTAAAGTGTAATATATCTACGTACCACTTATATATTTCCCTCTTTGGGTTTAGGAGTTCAATGATTACAAGTGGTTGCTGCTTGAAGCCAGTGTTTTTAGGATTTTTTTTTTTTTTTTTTTTTTTTTTTTTTTTTTTTTTGAAAAATTTTTAACTAGAATAAAATTGTCAAGGTGTCGTGAAAAAAGAAAAAAAAGGTAAATTGTATTTTTGATCCCTCAAATATGATTTTTTTTTTTTCTTTTTTTGATCTCAATTTAAAAAAAATAATAATAATAATAATTTTGTTCACTTAATTTAAAAAAAAATAATAATAATAATTAGTTTCTTCATCTATTTTTTTGTTCATATATATTAAGAGAATGATGAGACATTTCATATTTAAGATATCAAATTCAAACCAATACCATATTTATGGTATTAAAAATGTAAACAAGAAATGGAGGGGAAGGGCAGAATTGTTACCTTTTTGAAATCTAAATGACTGATTTAAAAATTTTTAAAATTAACGGACCAAAATCACATAAATCCTATATTTTGATGCACCAAACAATGCAATTTAGCTTGGCAAAAAAAAAAAAAAAACCAGAGAGTTATATTGCAAAGTTCTCATCTATACATATGCATATGTATCAGTACAATATTACTTTTCTTTCTTTTTTTTGCTGAAGTTAAAAATGGTAAGGAGGGACCAGTGGTGATTATCTTATTATTAATGTTATTGTCAATAGATTTTTATTTTGGCTAAAATCTTAGATGATGGGTTTGTTATGTATAGGGTCCAAAGCTCTATGCTGCGAGTGGCTCCACATTGTACCAATTATATGTAGGAACGAGAAATAAGCCTATGTATGGTGCTGGAAGAAGTATGCAGGACATGCTAGAGTCCGGAATGGGATTGCCACTAGTGTTTCGCATGAGCTTCACCTCAACTTTCCGAGTTGTCTTGAACCTTGTCAGGCCTAAATTTCATCAACAAGCTGAATGTCTATTAGTCCTTAATAATGCATATGATAAGAAAACATCGAACCCAAGCATATAATAGCAGCTGTACAATTACTTCTTAATTCTTGTTATTGTAGCTTTTTGGAGAGGATGGAAAAAGAAGTGTTTTGATTAATATATGGACAATACAAGTATAGATAATTTTCAAGAATGCAAAGTTTTTTGAAAATGTGATTATAAATATAAGTACAGTAAAATATATTTACTCAAGCCAAGAGTTTTATAGTTTAATTGGTTAACATATTGGAATGTTCTCTAAATTAGACATTAAAGATTAAAATCACCTCTCTCACAATTATCATTTACCAAATGCGCTTTGTAACTTTTTTTTTGGCAAAAAAATAGACTTTAAATGTGTATGACCTGTATAGTGAAAGCCAATCTAGAGACATACAGGTGAGCTGGGTTTAAGATTCCCAAAAATATCTCTTTTTTGTATTTCTTTATTAAGGCCAAAAAGGTCTAGATTCATGCCTTCCTCATAATATACGAATCCCGTGACCATCAATAAAAAAGAAATAGTAAAGATCACATTCGTAAAGGCTACATGATTTCTTGTATTGGCTATAAATATATGAATAAAACTTAGGTACAGTTCCTTAGATCAAGTACCTTAAGTCTGTAAAGATTGGATTAGTGCTGTGTGATTACCAGCACATGTCCACTACATTGACAGCTCACACCTACGTGTCATAACCATACAAACAGATTGTGTAACTGATTAGTTATTGTTGTAATCTGTTAAGAGTTAGTTAAACATAGATTTGTTTATAAATACATATATGTACTCTATACTTTACATAATGAAGAATACACAAGAATATTCATTTTTCAATTTCTAGAATTCTCTCTCTACCTTTTCTTTTATGGTATCAGAGCATGGCCGATCTAGCCATAGCTTCTACTTTTCTGTTCTGCCTTTTTCTGCAGACATAGTTACTGCATATCAGTCATTGCAGTCATAGCCTTTTCTGTTCTGTCTTTTTCTACATACATAGTTACTGTATATTAGTTATTGCAATCATAGCCTTTGCATTCTAGAGTCTCTACTCCCTAATTTATGCTTCTTTTCTTCCTTCTTTTTTGCATCAAAAGCCTCTCTTTCTTGTTTTACCTCACTGTTTCATCATGAACACCAGTCCAAATACAACACCCATGATACTTCTCTCCAACATCACAAATCTGGTCTCAGTCAAACTAGATCACAATAATTACATGTTGTGGAAGTTCCAGATTACCTCAACCCTCAAGGCTTACAAACTACTTGATGTAGCTGATGGCTCCTACACATGCCCTGAGATGTACACTCGAGACTCTAATGGTGCTGTAACAGCCATTCTCAATCCTGAGTTCACTCTATGGGACACCAAAGATCAAGCCTTGATTTCTATGATAAGTGCAACTCTGTCTCCTTCAGCCTTGGCACTTGTCATTGGTCAAAAATTTGCAAAAGGAGTATGGGATACTTTAGAGAAAAGATTCACATCTTTTTCAAGATCCAATGTTCTTGGTCTCAAACGAGATCTCAATAACATCAAGAAGAACAATGATAGCATTCATGTCTATATGCAGAAACTTAAAGAGTGTAAAGATAAGTTGGAAGCAGTAGGTGTTTTTATTGAAGATGAAGAACTATTGCATATCATTCTAGATGGACTCCCTACAGAATTCTACCCTTTCTGCTCAGCCATGAGAACCATAAATGAGCCTATATCCTTTGAAGAATTACTTGTTTTGATGCTTGTAGAAGAGAAGTCTCTTAAGCACAACTCTGATTCATCCAAAGAGTCAATACATCTAGCTATGCTTGGCGCAAGACCTAAACCAAATACAAGTACTAACACCTCTACTGCAGTTCCATTCAATCCTCAATCTAATAGAGGAGGCAGAGGTGGAAGATACAACAACTATAGAGGAGGAAGAGGTGGTAGAAACTTCAACAACAACAACAGGGGAGGATTCTCTTTTTCTCCTTCTTCTTCACAGCCTTCAACATATGCCAACAATCAATTCTCCTCTTTGAGACCATCATGCCAAATCTGCTACAAAATGGGGCACACTGCTCTTGACTGTTATCACATAATGGTTTTTGTCTTCCAGGGCAAACATCCACCAACAAAGCTGGCTACCATGGCATCCTCATCAAATGCTTCATCTTCAAATTGTTGGGTTTCAGACACAGAAGCCACTGATCACTGAAAAATTATTAGGTACTCCGGGAGTATATTAAATGCGTACTCCCTCCTCTCATAGAAGTGGTGGGTCTCATCATGAATTTAATAAGCGAGACCCACAACTTCTGTGAGAGGAGGGAGTATGCATTTAATGTACTCCCGGAGTACCTAATTATTACCCCTGATCACTTCACCTCTGATCTTGCAAACATCCAACAAGTTAAAGAGTACAATGGAAATGATGGAGTCACTGTAGGTAATGGCCAAACTCTTCCCATCACACATATAGGTAATGCTCAACTTAGAGCCTCAAAACACATTTTACATCTTAGACATACTCTTAGAATTTCTAATATGAAATCTAATCTTTTGTCAGTCTTCAAATGTTGCAAAGATAACAATTGTAGTTTTCTCTTCGATGCAACTAAATTTTCTATTCAGGACATTCATTCAGGGAGAGTCCTCTACAAGGGCCTCAATGAAGCTGGTCTTTATCCCATCTATGGAGATCCCTTCCAGTCAAAATCTCTATCTTTTCCAGTCATCTCCAAGTCAGCCTTTCATTCATCCTTCCAATCAGCCAATACAGCAGTCAAGGCCTCCTCATCCACATGGCATTCAAGATTAGGACACCTTCACTCAAAGGTCCTACAAACTGTCCTTCAAACTCTGCCTTCAACTATTGTAGATTCATCATCCTCTTCTCATTCCTTTTGTAAACACTGTGTTCTAGGAAAGATGTCACAATTACCATTTCCAATTTCTTGTACTCATGCTACTGAACCCTTTCAATTAGTTCATATTGATGTATGGGGGCCAGCACCTATTACTTCAATAAATGGATCCAAATATTATGTTTCCTTTATTGATGATTTCTCTAAATGCACTTGGTTCTTTCCTTTGAAAAATAAATCACAAGTCTTCTCTACTTTTGTTCATTTCAAGTCAACCATTGAAAATCTGCTTAACTACAAAATCAAAATTCTTAGAACAGATTGTGGGGGTGAATACACAGATACTGACTTCCAAAAATACTGTTCTTCCAATGGTATTTTCCATCAATTTTCTTGTCCTTATACACCTCAATAGAATGGGGTAGCTGAGAGAAAACATAGACACATTGTTGAAATAGCCCTCACTTTGATTTCCCAGTCCTCCCTACCTCTATCATATTGGCCATATGCATTTGCCTCATCTGTTTTTCTTATTAACAGACTCCCCACAATCAAACTTCAACTGAAGTCTCCTTGGGAAACTCTCTATGCCTTAACACCAGACTATACATCCTTTAAAACTTTTAGTTGTGCTTGTTTTCCTCTTTTAACTCCTTACAACAAGCATAAACTCCAATTCAGATCCTAAGAGTGCATCTTTTTAGGTTATGCTACTCATTCCAAGGGTTATCTTTGTTTTGACCCTACTCATAACAAACTTTTAGTCTCTAGACATGTCATATTTGATGAACTTACTTTTCCATTTTCCAAGTCCACTCAATCTAACCTCTCTTCCACAGATATCACATCTCCCACTAATATTTGGCTTAGTTCTCTCTTCTACTTTACTACTTGCTGTCAACTATCAATATTAGGCCCCCATCCCTCACACAGCCCACATACCTCATCCAATCCCACTACACCTACCCTACCCTCTACACCAGATTCCCCAACACACACTACACTTATACCAGAACCTTTTCCCATACCAAACACTGTTTCACCTCCAGAAAATGTTTCCCCACCAAATACAGTTCCTCCACCAGCACCTATTATCATATTACCTTCCTCAAACCCTCCTACATCCACAATTACCCTTCCACTCCAGTACCCGTTTCTACAAACACACATCCTATGCAAACAAGACTCAAATCAGGCATATCCAAACCAAAAAGAGCATTTACCTCAACCTCACCTAATTACCTTGATGTTGAACCTCCATCATTTTCCATTGCCAGTGCTCTCACTCCTTGGGTTGCAGCCATGAAAGATGAATACTCAGCCTTACACAGACAGGGTATATGGACTCTAGTGCCTCCAGCTCCTTCACAAAATATAGTAGGGTGCAAGTGGGTCTACAAAATCAAGAGACATGCAGATGGATCAGTTTCCAGATACAAAGCCAGGCTAGTTGCCAAAGGCTTTCATCAAAAAGCTGGCCTAGACTATGATGAAACATTCAGCCCTGTTATTAAACCTACTACAGTCAGAATTATACTCACCTTGGCAGCACAATTCTCTTGGCCCCTTAGACAGCTCGACATCAGCAATGCATTCCTTCATGGATTTTTAAAAGAAGATGTGTATATGGCACAACCACAGGGATTCATTGACTCAGCAAAACCTGGATATGTCTGTAAACTCCACAAGTCTTTATATGGTCTGAAACAGGCACCTCGAGCTTGGTTTGAAAGATTTACTTCTCAACTTGAGAATCTTGGCTTCACTGACTACTCTGCTGATCCCTCCTTATTCACCTACAAATCCCACAATAAGATCCTTTATCTACTTCTCTATGTAGATGACATTATCCTCATAGGTACTTCCCCTCAACTCATCACCAACCTCATCACCAAATTACAACAAAACTTTGAGTTAAAAGACTTTGGTCCCCTCCATTACTTCCTTGGTCTCCAACTTCAGTACCATGAGGTTGGATTCTCTATGCATCAGACTAAATATGCTACAGATCTTCTCACTAAATTTGACATGACCAATTGCAAACCTAGCTCTACTCCATACTCTTCTCTTTTTAGACTCACCCAGACCTAAGGCACACCCTTACTAAATCCTACACATTTTCGAAGCCTTGTTGGTGCTTTACAATACCTCACCTTCACCAGACTTGATCTCAGTTTTGCTGTTAACCAAGTCTGTCAGTTCATGCATTCTCCCACAGACACTCATCTGGTAGTTGCCAAGAGAATCCTCCGATACCTCAAAGGGACTTTGACTCATGGCCTTCTCTTTTGCCCAAGCTCCCTCACTCTTCAAGCCTATGCAGATGCCAATTGGGTAGGAAATCTAGACGATCATCGCTCCACCTCAAGCTATGTTGTCTTCTTAGGCTCAACCCCAATTACTTGGGTCTCGAGGAAACAAAGCACAGTTTCTCGCTCCTCTACTAAAGCAGAATATCGGAGCCTTGCTTCCGCCACTGCAGAGGTCTTCTGGATTTGAATGGTCCTCAAAGATTTGGGGGTTTTTCTCCTCGATCCTCCTCTCTTATGGTGCGACAACCTCTTTGCCTTAGCTCTCGCCTCAAATCCAATGTTTCATGCCAAAACCAAGCACATAGAGGTTGACTACCATTTCATTCGTGAGAAGGTTGTTCGTCGTGACGTAGTTGTGAAATTCGTCTCAACCACTGACCAACTTGCCGATATTCTCACTAAATGCCTCCCTTCTCTAGGCTTCACTCGGCTTCGCAACAATCTCTTGCTTCCTTTCAGACCGCCATAGATTGAGGGGGGATGTAAAGATTGTATCAGTGCTGTGTGATTACCAGCACATGTCCATTACCAGCACATGTCCACTACATTGACAACTCACACCCACGTGTCATAACCATACAAACAGATTGTGTAACTGATTAGTTATTGTTGTAATCTGTTAAGAGTTAGTTAAACATAGATTTATTTATAAATACATATATGTATTCTATACTTTACATAATGAAGAATACACAAGAATATTCATTTTTCAATCTCTAGAATTCTCTCTTTACCTTTTCTTTTATGGTATCAGAGCATAGATTATAAATATATATAGGCAATATTATATATATATATATATATATATGACTGCCCTTAAAAATCTAGCTAGTCTCTTTTCAAATAGTTTTAAGGTCTAAAAAAAGCTGTTGTCTAGTTTTTTGTGAAGAATGCTGCCCAACAATTTCACGAGAGCCTTTTTGAGTTTGTGTGTGTGTATTGTAGTGAGTAGATGCGTTTTAGTTATTCACGGAGTGAACAGAAAATACCTATAATATGCATAAATATTAAATTTATTGACACTTGCATGAAAAGGCAATTAAACTATTAAAGTAAAAAATTAATAATATTGCGTTTCCATAAAAAAAATAAGTAATAATATTGTGTAACATGGAGGGATCAATCAGTATTGGTAGACTATATATAAGCAAACTTGGCTTATTTTGTTTATTGTTAAATGTGCATCTCATTAAACATGCACTTATCATATCATATTACTTATATGGCAACATTTATAGGTCACTGCCCCTTTTAAAAGGGGCTGTAGTCTTGCATGTTGATTAGGCTAAAGTGGAAGAAATTTAAGTCATCAATACCAAGCAAATAGGAGTATATGATATGATCCAAATCTCAATCAACATACACTTAATTACTACATGATTACATTAATTTATATGTCAATGCCCTTTCTAAAAGGGCTGTCTTACCATTTATTATACGCTGATTAGGTTAAGCACATATATGGGATTATATTGTCCAAATTATTCTAATTAAGAAAAATATCAAAGTTGTATTTGATAATGCTTCAAAAAAATCATTGGTGTATTCACATCTTCTCATTAAACTTTCTCTCTAAAAAATAAAATAAATAAAAATCTTTTCATCAAACTTGGTGAGGGATTTTTTCCATTTGTTTCTAGTGGGTTCGGTACCACCTCAATTATGACACTATGTATGTCAGTTACAAAATAATATTACACTTGGGTATGTGAAAAGAATATATGACAATAATATGGCACTATTTTTGGGGTAAACACCGAGTGGAGTCCATCTTCTTCTTTTACTTGATTTGGCATGATGATATCGTGCTTTCTACACGAAACTTGGACTCATAAGTCAAATCTTATTTTTTTCAATTATTACACTACAAGTCTTCTTCTTCTTCTTTTTTTTAATCTTAGGTGTTCGAGCCAGCGTTCAGTAGATACGCGCATCTCGACTAATCCCAAGGGGACACGCAATACCTTACTAACACGTGTATCACGATAATCGCAAGGCTTTACCTTGAGTAAGTGGTTCTGAGGAGACTCGAACTAGTGACTATTGGTGAGCACATCTAAGGCCGGCCGAATTGAACTATCCCTCAGGGTTCACTATAAGTCTCTTTATTGAATCGTTTTAAATGAAATTCAAGCTCATGTATAAACTATAAAGTATTTTTCTTAGTCAATCAAAATACAAGAACAAGACATTTCCAAGGTGAACTGGAGAACAGAATAAGGTGACTTAATTAATGTTCAACTAATGGCCAAAACAACAACAATTTTTCTAACATTAATTTCACTTATTAATAATAATTATAACAATAATTCGCTTGTTAAATGAAAAAAAGGAATGCACAAAATTGATCACATATATTTGGTTATTTATGTTTAGTACTTTTATTTTTTTTTAATATTTTCAAAGTTTTTAAGTTACCACGTAAACTACAAACAATTTTTTGAGATGAAATTAACAAATTTATCATCAAAATTTGGTCGGACTCTCTTACTCTCATACACACACACACACACAAAGAAAAAGAGATATACAATACCGAACCAAAAACAAAAGAAGCATTTTCACTCTTCATTGTGGAAGGCCTCAATATATGAGACATTAATAGTAAGCAAAAGAAATTATTGTCATATATACGCACCTTACTCTAGATTTTAGATTATTTGAGTATACTCTTAAATTAAATATTTTGTGTTTTAAAAAATAATCTAATAAAAAGGTTCTTGAAATTTGATGATTCCTAATCTATTAATTCAAAGAAAATAATCCATATATAGTAAATAACTATATGAAGAAGATGAAGCGTAGCAGTAAAATATTGATCAGTAGTCATGTTATAAATTGCTACCATGCATAATTACACACGAACATTCCCATGGATTCAATTCATCCAAGTTTGACTGGTTGAACTAATTAATTAAGCTCAATTCAACATTTTTATTTTGAAGATCATTCATCATTTAGCACTATAAAGTGAAGTCCTAATCAATGATTTTGTTCTTATTAGATACCCAATTGTGTATATATATATATATATATATATATATATATGAGAGAGAGAGAGAGAGAGAGAGAGAGAGAGAGAGAGAGAGAGAGAGAGAGAGAGAGAGGCATTTTACTTGGATATAAGAACTCATCTAGGCCCACTAGACCACTAAACAGATATTCCATCGATCCCACTAGGGATTGAATGGAGTATTAATGGGTTGCAAACTTACAATTGAATCAATAAAAAAGCATATACTTGCATTTGCTTTATTGTATATTGCGCCTAAGCCACCCCCATTACACTAACAATCTAGCTTATCCTGACTTTGAGCTCTCCCCTTGCAATTCATGCTCAAAGTTTATTATGTATTCCAAAAACACATTGTTTGTTTTTCACTTTACATGACCAAATTAAGCACACAGCGAAATCTTTGTATAAATAAGTATAATTAAGTTAGAACAGACAAAATCTTGGATTCAAAATTCGTATTGATTCATAAAAGAGCGGTAAATCCATCGTATTCCCCTGCCCGTTCATGAAATGCATGATATAATAAGAATCTATCATGGCCGACACTAAAAAGAAAGGTTAAATCTTCATCACCTTTTAAAAGAGAAAAATGATATCTAGTACAATATTCGGTAAAAGAAGTAGTACTCTCTTTTCATCAAATATTTATGAGGTTACAATGGTTGGACATCACATCTCTTGAAGTAGCTAGTAGTCTAGTAAAGGCTTTTTTTTTTTTTTTTGGGCTAAACTGACTAGTAAAGGCTATTAGTTCAAACATAAACACCTCGACAAAACCATTTTTACAAAATATTTAACAACTGTTAAAATTTCAAGTTCTAAATAGTAGATAATAAATTGATGTCAATAATAAATCTAGATGAAAACTAATATAAAAACCTATCAAACTTAACGATCTTGAAACATATTGTATTTAGAGTATTACTCTAGTTTGAATCCCCCTTCTCTCATTAGATTCAAACTCAAAGAATACCAACATATTTTTGTAGGGAAAAAAGTATACAAATCCATCGTGGTTTTTCTATAAAATACAAAACCCCCCATGCAGTTTAATTTACGTGTAACACTTAACCCTAAACCATTAATTGTGTCACATTTAACCCCTTTAAGTTTTTAAGTTTAACACAAAATCCTCATGTGGCTTTGTTTAAAAAGTGAAAAATTAGGCTTCTATTTTCACATGAAATAATATTATAAAGAGGTTTTGTGTTACACTAAAAAACCTCAATAGATTAATTTTTATGTAATTAGTATTTTACAAATAAAATAATACCACATGAGATTTAAGTGTGTTTAACAGTGACAATGTCACATTCCCACGAATTCACACAGTGACAATCTCATAGATACTAATAAAATGTAACAATCTATGTATAAATTTAATTATTTTACATGACAATATAAAAAGAAAAAAAAATTGAGACTATTTCCACAGCCAAATTGAATGTGTTGACATTTGAGTAATTGGAATTTAATGGTCCCGCTCAAATGGAAATTAAAATATCGATATCTTCTCGATCATGGAGGAAGCAATAATAGTGGACTTCACAAGCTTGGAGCATATATTTAAAGACACTGATCATCTAAGCATGCACTTATCATTAACATATATATTACTTACATAACGACATTTCAATTATACTACTACAATTTCGTTACGGTCGGTTATGGTTTATTTATTTATTATTATTAATTTATAAGCATCAGTGCATCACAGCTTCTGTGCATAAAATCATATAATAGAAGCATCACCAGAGTTCAGAATTTGTTTTTCCTCTCCCCTATAAATCAATTACACCAATAATTTAAGTGAAAGAAGTATATGTGACTAAAATAATTGAGTCTGATTTAAGTATTTAATTTAAATGTTTACGTGCCTGTAAATTAGAACTTTACCAGCTGAATATGCAATAATGAAGCAAACGGAAACATGCTAAGCTTACTGAAATGAATTATTCAGAGCATATTTATTGAATTCTACATCTTTCTCTCACACGGACCGATTTCCCTTAAATTTGACTAAGGATTTGGTTTGTGTTTTTGCACACTAGACGTGTTTGTTTACATGCATGGGCTCCCATAACACAGAGCTTAGCACTAGGCCAGCCGGCTAGGCTTCTTCTTCTTTTGCCTTCTTTGTGTGTGTAATTATGTAAGGCAACATCGTGAAACAAAGAACCATTTTAATTATAACTTGAGTATGGATTATATATGATACTCCCACATGCGTTATATTTTGATGGGTCTTGTCAACGAATGCTATTAAGATAATGGTTAAAGAAGCATTTAATGCTTCTATTTTATAGGAAATAGTGAAATTTTAATATTAAAATAATATAAAAATAACTTTAAGAGTATTTCAATCTTTTCATTTATTATTTTAATATTAAAAATTTGTTATTTCTCGCAAAGTATAAACATTTAATGTTCTTTAACTATTACCCTAAAGGCACCCATTAACAAAAACTTAATTTATAAAAAAATCCTATCTTGCACCCAATTTATAAAATTAGGTAATCCACCATTTACCATGCATGATGCACCCATACCTTTTTTAATACATGGCTATTGTAGTCGGCAATAAAAAAAGGAACAATAATATCACCTAATTACTAGAAGTTAAAGTGATATCTATAGCATGACATTCCTTATAAAGCTATCTTTCCAATCTCCATATGGTTCTTCTCAAATAAGTTGGGAAGAGTATAGTATAGCTGACTTTTTTCACAAGAAAAGTGACTACTAATTGTTACATCAATCGTGCCTTTTAAAAAAAACGCCTATGTTGTTTTATGTTGTGTGCGGTTTTGAGGCGAGTGTGTGAGGGAAGATGTGAATTTTTCTATGAAAAAATTTGTGTATGTAGTATATCTGTTTAAAGAAGGGTGTAAGATGAGCTTGTAAATAGAATAACATAAATACATATATAATACTGAAGGATGGGATGATCATTGTATAATTTTTTGTTTTTTTATGTTTGCTTGATAATGGAAATTAAACTTTTAGCTTAGAGCGTGCATGTTAGAGCATTCCCAACTGCTTACCCAAAATTTTGGCCAAATTTTAGTTTAAGGAGCTATTTTTTCTATTCTACCTAACCACTTTATAAAACATCCACATCCGATTCTTTATACTCAACTCTATTTTATTATAATATTATTTTTTCAATTATTTTTTATTATATTAAAACACCCAAATGCCAGAACCAATTCAATCCTTTTCATCTGCCACCGCCACCCCCCACTCTCCTTCCACCACACTGAAACAACAAAATCAAACCCACTCTCCTTCCACCGCCATCTCCTTTTCATCTGATCCCAAACCCATGCTCGGCGCAAGCTCAAACAACCGTCTCTCGTATCCATCAAGAAACGTCGTCGTTCCAATACCTGAACAAGCCTGGCAAGAAAATCGAGATGTACTCTCTACTCCTCCACCACCGCTACACCTCTAACTCTAAGATGAGCTCCGATCACGGTCGTTCTTTCATTTTTGGTTAGATCTCACTTGAAAATGATTAGTGTTACTGTGGCTTTGATGCCTTATCATCGCCGATTTGAAGAAGAGAGATGGCATAGGTGATTTGAAGAAAAAGCAGCACAAGAAGCAGAAGAAGAAGAAAAAGAAGAAAAGAGAGATGGCAGTCGAAAGATTAAAGGAGAGAGAGAAAAAGGAAAGAATAAAATAATAAATGACAAATGAACCGTTGTAAGGTAAAAATGCCTTGCAACTATAACAAAAACCCATTTTAGCTCATGTGTTCCTAATCTGTTGGGAGCCATTTTTGGGGCTTATAAGCTATTTTTGAGTTAAAATTAGATTTTGGCAAACCTATTAGGAATGCTCTTACACAACATAAAAATATCAGAGATTTTTCTAGAGGAATAGTAAAATACTATAAGATGAAATGACTTCATGTATAAATTTATCACTATATTACTTATTGCATGAAAATGTCTAATCAATCATGAGGACTTATTGATTAGACATTTTCTTGCTAAACATCACATTTCACTAATGAGGCACCTAGTCCTATCATCTATTCCTTACATGGTAGCAATTCCATGACATTGCTGTTTTCTCTATGAGTGAGCCTTGTCTTGAAAGTATAATTCACTTTCCATCTTATCGAGGGCCAAATCAAGACATTGGATGTCAAAGAAAATCATAGAATTTGTTATAAATCAATTGATTGATTGCTAGAGAAAATCGTAGTATTGAAACAATCAATATTCAATTTAAATTCAAATTACCATTGACCTATTACCTATGTGTTCAATTCCATTAAAAGTGTCTGTGTAACCTAATGGGAAATTTAAAACGTGTTTTCTTCCATGTACTGTGATTTTGTGCATTTGGTTTGGTAACACAAAAAAAGTACAGAATGAACCAATTTTTAGCCTTAATAATCATGGTTTCTCACTAGACCCCAAGGGTCCATTACCAAAAAATGTGATTTACCAAAAATCATGGTTTCACATTCGTTTAACAAATGCATCCTAAATATGGTTTCCATTATAATGTATTATAAATAATAGTTATTTGGGTTTTGTACCGTGGATGTAGGCCACTAAGTCAAATCACATAAATTCTTGTGACTTCTCTTTTCTCTTTTCTCTAACCTTCTACTTCAAATTTTACACCTTACACCCATTATATTTATACATATAAAACTTTCATTTTCAAGGTTGCAACACACACGCTTCAATTTACAAAAAGCATTTCTGACCAAAAAGAGAAAAAGAAAGAAGATATAGCTTCAGTTTTTTCCCCTCTTGGTCTTCATGATGCATGAATACCTAAAAGATTTTGGAATATGGAATAGGGAATATACTCTAACATAGTTTATTGAAACAATAATAAGCTTGTCCCAACAACTATCTTTTTAAAAAAAAAAAGTTAAACCAATCTGCCGTCCCCAAACAGTATTTTTTGTTCCATTAGTTTGACCCGGGAACTACAATATTTTGTAAATGGAAGAAATGGACGTGATTGGCCTTTACAAATTGGTGTTTAGTGTTTACTTTTAGTCCAAATCCACCAATTTAAAAAACATTTAGTCATCAGAAAAAACCAAAACAAAAAGAAGTCCTAATTACTGTACTTGAGCAAATTATTTAAGCTATTGATTTTTAGTGCTTAAGAAATAAAAAATTAGATAAGGGAGATCCATCTTTTCAATATGGAAATGGAAATTGTGGTGGCTTTCACCCAAGGTGGACTCCATCTTCTTATTTAGTATGTGAATTAGGACAAAATTGGTTGACGGGACTCCCATCTTTTCCAAGAAGGTGGTACGGCCATATTGTGTCTTCCACACGAAAGTGGGTTTGATCTTCTTATTAAAATGTGACACAGAATGATGAAAGCGTGGCTTCCACACGAAAGTGCATTCCATCACGGTACCATGAATTTTTAATTGCTCAATTGTAAATTTCTTTGATGACTACTTTCTCAACTTAGAACATAACGTGTCGTAAGCCTATATCGTCAAAGTTGAAGACCATAATTCTCTTACTCGTCTACATGTTATGTTTCCCAAGATACATTATTGGTTCTCAAACCTTAATTCAGGCTCGTTTGTTTTGCTGCAAAATATTTTCAGATTTATAGATGTTTGTTTCACTGTAAAATAGTAATTAAACGGAAAATAATTTTCGTTGACCGAAAAATCTTTTGTTAAAATTTGGAAAATGGTTTAGACCCAATTTTTTCGTAAATCATTTTCAAAAAACGCACGCCTCATCCCCCACCCCTTCTGCTTTATCTTTCGTACAATACTGTAAAATATTTTTTGGAACATTTTCTAGAATGCAATCAAACACGAAAAAAAAAAAAAAAAAAAAAAAAATCTTTTTTTTTTTTAAATTATTTTCATCTGAAAACATTTTGCAATAGAAAATATTTTACAGCGAAACAAAAGGAGTCTAAGATTTAAAGTAATCATTTTTTACCCTTAAGATCACTTTTAAATTCTGAAGTTTAACATGTTCACTTTTAGTTTACCTATGTTATTATTTTGTTAGAGAGATTTAATGGATTTTGATAGAAATACTAAAAGTGATTACTCTAAGTTTGTCAAGGATTAAAAACGATCACTTTAGATTTCATAGACTAAAATCGCTCATGAGCTAAATTTAAGAATTAACAACACTTTTCTTGCCCATTTTATTTAGCTAATTTGTTCTAGAGTTTTTACAAATCTTACCATCGAATTTTATATAAAAGTTGATTTCTTTATTTTTAGACGTTTGGACCGATTGAAAAACTTGATTAAATTGAAATAATTTTATGTTGATCTAGAAAAACCAAACTTAAATTAAATACAACCCTTACAACACTTTGTTTAGACACCAAAATTTTTTAGCCAACAATATAAAACTTAACACAATCAATTTTCCCCAAACTTATCATACATACTGTGCTTGTGTTAAGTAACCCAACATATGTGTCACTAATCAGGCACACCCAGTCCTATCATCTATTCCTTATAAGGAAGATCATGGTCGGAGTTAGGATTATAAAATTGGGGAGGCCAAATTAAAAATTAATTAATTAAGCATTATATTGGATTATATGCGCAATAGATAACTTTTTTGGGAGTGTCTTAAGATATTAATTATCCAAAAAAAAAAAAAACCCTTCAAGAAAAAAGAAAAATCCTTAAACAACAATGATATATCTCCAAAATGCCATTTTTTTTTTTTTCGATTAAAAAATTTATAAAGCTTATACAAAGGTTAACAAAAGGTGAAAGGCTGAGAGCAATATGCCTCCATTAATACATATATGATATACCAGAAAAAAGCGTCTATTATTAATTATGTTATGGTGCCACATAATGTCCATTTGGAAGATCATAAAATATCCTCTCTTTTTTTTTTCTTTTTTTTTTTTTTTTTTTTTCTTTTTTTTTTAATAAAGATCATTCAATATCTTGTATGTAAGCCTCTTTTATAATTAATTATGTAATTGTAATGGTACCATGTCCATTTGGAAGAATATATATATATATATATATATATATATATATATATATATATATATATATCTTGTAATTACATAGTAATTGACAAATTGACGTATGATTATATAGAAAGTTAGAAAAGTAAACATCATGGCGGGCCCTCCATTTTCGTTAATGCTCTTTGTTTCGCAACCTTCTCCGTAGTACACTGGTACGCCAAAGTACAACAATAAAAATGAGTTGCGATAAAAGCTGGTGTGGTGGCCATCAAATTAATTATCGATAATTAGTGCGCACACACATACCGCTATGGAAACAGAAATTGCATTATATATTTGGATGCATAGGTGTTCCAAAGTTCATAAACGTCACTTCAAAATTGAGCAAGAACTTATACAATCTCTTAAATGGAAAGTAAAGAATCTTTTATATTATTAAATGAAAAATATAGAAGTTCCATTTTAAATTGAGTTCTTTGTTGTAAATGGGACATTCTATTATTCTGTCCCAAAGTGATTTGTCTTCCTCTATCTTTGTAAGTTTTTTTTTTTTTTTGAGTGGTATTGAAAGTGTTTGCAGCTTTCATGTTGTGTGTGTGTTGAATGTTCTTTAATACAAAACTATATATGATTCACCAAAATATAAAAGCATGAGACTTACATTTTTCTATCTTAAATGTTTGGTAAGAGACAATTTAGTGAAAGAGAGAACAGACAATATAGATGGAGGAAAAACATAAGAGAAAAGAGATTGATATTTTTATTATAAATGTTTGGTAGAAGGAATGAAAATATGAAAAGATGTAAAAGAAGCTTGTATTAAATTTCGGTTTTAATTATTTTTAATAATTAGAATAGTACAATTGTCAAATTAGGTATGCATGCATGATTTTTTTAAAACTTAATTTTCCTTCAATTTTGGGTGTATTGAAATGATGGGACCAAACAGAGAACACTAAGGCTGTGTTAAACAGTAGGTAGGCGATGAATGTGTGACTTTTGGAGTTATCTGGTGTTTTCAACCGAGACATTCAAGGTTTGAATCTCCATTCCACTAATAATAATAATAATAATAATAATAATAATAATAATAATAGTGTAAGATGAATTATGATGGAAAATTGAGAATGGATGATGGATAGGCCAATGTCAAGAAATAATGATGGGCAGAGAGACCCTAATAATGATTAAAGAACAAACGTGCATGGACCAGGTTGCTTAGGGCCCTTCTGGTTTTGTGGAACTTCAGTCATCAAAATTAAAGCCACAATATTTCACTTGGATGTTATAGTCATCAAAATTAAACAAGACAGAATTACATGATTCTAAATATTCTGATATATAGATTTAAGCCAACTTTATGTCATTATGTGTAAGTATATATGTTTTTAATTTGCTTACTAGTTAATGAAGAAGTCGAATTTAGAAGTTTCACTTCCTGATGGGATGGCTATACAAGGGCGGAGCCAGGAATTCAATCTAGAGTAGACACTTTTTAAACTCAAACTTTAATAGACATAATACAAAAAAAAAAAAAAAAAGCCAAAAGTCAATATACATTGTTAATATAAACAAAAATATCAAACAATAAACTCATTATGACCTTTTACAATTGATTTCAACGTATTTTTATATTTTTAAACCATTGTATGATAACTATATTATCAATGTTACGACAAATGTCTTTCTATATATATACAATCAAGCAGTCATTCATCCACTGATCACTCATTTGACTACACCATCAATTCTTTGCAATTTTCATAGTTGAAAATGTTTTTTCCATAGTGGCAGTCGCAATTGATAAGGTTAATATCAAACTCACCAATAAGTAAACTAATGGATATATCACATTTTTTTTTATTCTCAACAATTTTCTAAGCAAGATCACAAATCCCTTTTAGTTTAGAAAACTCAATACTAGAGCGTACATAAAAAAATATAATTATCAAACTGATCATAAAGTATTATGAGCTCCGATTAAGAAAAATCTTTTGGATAAAATTGGACAAGACAAATCAATTTTTGCTTGTGGAAAGTAGCAAAAAAATCAGATGAAATCAATTTTTTCTTGTCAAAAGTAGCAAAAGAATAAAAAAATTTGGCCTTCTATTGTTTTTGTGATTTTATTTTTAGCTAATTTTTGTTTATATGATATTATTTGTTTTTATTTTTTTTTATTATTGGGGTTTTTTTAAAAGTAATTTTGATATATATATGCCTAGAATAAAAGAATTTAACAAAAAATTGAGGGTGGAAACTTTATAGAGTCCAATTATTTTTTCACATGTTTATACCAAATAAATTTTTAATTTTTTTTTTTCACATATTTATACTAATTTTCTTTTGAAAAAATCTGAGGGTGGGCACGTGCTCACCTTGGCCCCTTAATAGATCTGCCCATGTGACTATATAATAGTGCTTAAGAAAAATGCTGGGAAAGGACCATCTCTTTTCATGGAGCTTGGAATCGCAACATTGTGGCTTCCACGAGAAAGTGGACTCCTATCTTCTTATGTTAATCAAATTCAGCATGATGATATTGTGGCTTGCAAAACAAAGTGGGGTTCATATGTCTAGAAGATTTTAGTCTTGCTTGCTCTGTTCGTTATTCTTAGTCGTGTCAATTGAAGCACCAATTAAGGATTTAAGGATTTCCAAAAGGTTAAAAACCCTTGAAAAACATATATAACGAGGTACCATCAGTTTTTTTTTTTGAGATATGATAGAAATTCTAATCTAAACTCACACACACTTATATTTTGAAGATCCCAGGGATCGAACCCACACCCTCATAGAAGGGGGCTTTTTGGGGAGGGGATTACCACTGGGCCGAATACCCAAGTGGCGAGGTACCATCAGTTAATATCACACTATAATGTAGAACATTGATTATAGAAGAAATATGAATATATCTACAATTTAATGTTAAAGGTATCATTAACTTTATTACAAAAAGATTACAAATTGACATATTAATGAATGTGAATGGTATAACATCAATAACATAATAATAAATGTCTTATTTACTTTTTCTTTTTTGTGCTTAAAAAAGTTGACACATGAGTTTATGAGGTTAATATAATAAAATTTGTAGTATTTCTAACACCACTAAAAACTCAACCTATGGAAAGCAACAGTCACCTAATTATCTCTATTAAATAACCTATCGTTTACATGCAAACGTGAGCATCTTACTCATGTTAATTGTTAATTATATTGTAACTAAACTGCAAACAAGTTAGGATAAATTAAAATACAAATATATTATATGTAAGGTTTTTAAAGAAAAATAATAAATAAATATACACACACATACTATGTTCATTGACAAGCTTAGTTCAATAGTTAATACTTGTGCAGATCTCATATATAAACCAAGATTTGTGTTTTGCTTAAGTTATATTGAGAGTCAAAGTACTCATTTTGAGGTATGCAGTTCTATTTGAAATTAGGAAAATTATTAGGTACTCCGGGAGTACATTAAATGCGTATTCCCTCCTCTCACAGAAGTGGTGGGTCCCATCATGAATTTAATTAACGGGACCCATAACTTCTGTGAGAGAAGGGAGTACGCATTTAATGTACTCCCGGAGTATAGTATAATTACCCATGAAATTAGGGAAACAACTGTTTGTGAGTAAAAGGCCTTAATGATTGTTAGCTAAAGAAAGGCTATTTGGCTCGGACCTTTATCTCCATTTTACAACGTTATCCATCATGTGCTTCTTTATACAAAATGTTTTGTTATATATATAGAGCCACTAGAATTCTCACCAATCTATTGGCCATGGTTGATGTAATTGAACAAATCAAGGTTATGTAATCCGCAATTTGTGTGTCTAACCAGTAAAAAAAATTAGGTCAGGCAACCACATTTGTCAGGATTGGCTTGTTGGGAATCCTACGTAGCCCACGTTTGTTAAAGTTTGATTGCTACCTACTAAAAGCACTTAAATTTGTAGCACAAAGTAGAACACTATCATAATATAGGCTTTAGCTAGCCCATAGCTTACAATTGGATCTGTGGTTTTCTCTTTTTTAGATAAGGCTAAATTGACGTGGAAATCCATAAATTTTAATGCAACCGTGGGTGAAATGCTGTCAACTTGGCAATGAGGATATCTTTATCATTCTTTAACATTAAATTTGGGACACGCTTAAACCAAAAAACAAAGATTATATTTGGGAGTTTGGAAAAAGAAGTGAAAATAAAATATAAGGAAGAGAGAGGGATTCCTTTAGTTTGATATTTTTAGTTTTTTCTTATATGGTTTCATGGTATAGAAAGGATAAGAAATTATAAAGTATTAATAAATTGATCATAAAGGGAGACATGTGACAATCGTTAATTAATATATTATTGAAACTCTAATAAATTCTTAAGGGTAAGGAAAGTACATAAATTTTCATTAATATAGATTGTTCTTCTCTTTAAATTTTCACAATTTGAGAGAATTGAAAAAACGAGTTTTGAGGGAATATGTTACTAAACACATCAAATTCTCCCACTCTCTCGCAAAGCCAAAAAAGAAAAAAGAAAAAAATTAATATAAAAGGAAAAATAAAAATCTATATAGAGTGAGTGCAACATGTAACTCTATTACTGATCATCTCCTTTTACCCAAATTTTTTAGGATCTAAAATATTTCATCTTATAGGTCACTTTTTTGACGGGATTTAAATACTGTGCTCTCTAGATTTAAGGCCTAGGACTATTTTAAGTGAGGTATTTTTGTACATATCAATCAAATAATATTTATTTCACTTTTTATATTATCAATTTTTTTATTTAAAATATATTATTCTAGAATTTTAAATGCAAAATTGCTAATTAAAAAATTGTATTTTATTTTTGTTAATAACTTATTTTCAATTGATAATATGACTAATTCTTATAATATTTCCTCTTACATAGTTCATTTTGATATGATTTTTTTAATTTTAATTTAGAAAAAATTATTCTATATAAGATATTTTAACAGGTATATTGTCATTTATTTTGTAGTTATACATGCATTTGAACTAAAATCTAGTCTTTTTATATATAATTTAGTATGTCAATTTAAATTGTTTTCTTCTTTTTGCAAGACTTCTTTTAAAACTTAATTTAGTTCTTAAAAATAAATATAAACTATTAATATCAGTAAGTTTTACTTAACAATATAAAAACACTAATAACCTCAACCTTCCCAAGTAATAAAGATCATATTCACTTAAAATCAAATTTATTATATAACATTTATTGATTGGTTATCAATAAATGTTGAGAGAGAGAGAGAGAGAGACTTTTGATGCAAAGATGGAATTTTCTATTTGGTGAATGATAAAAGATTTTTTTAAGTGAGATAGACACACACACAAATTCATATGAATATCTTCACTTTTTAGCTAGACTCAAAACACTTTTCCAAAAGAAAAAGTAAATGAGTACGAAATATTTTAAACTATTATAAAAGAATTTTTAGCATTATACTTTAGGACTAAGATTATGGAGCCTTTAATAATAATATTATTATTATTGCTATTTATTTAGTGGCTTTAGGCACTTGCCTAAACTGCCTAGGGGATTAGCCGGCCTTGGTGCTCTCTTTTCTCTCTCACAAGTCACTAGTCACTAGTCACACGTACGTACACAAATTTTATAATAGTTAGTGAGAGTGAGCAAAGAATACTTATAAAGCGAGGATCGTAGGTAGAATTTGGTGAAAGAGCAAAAAGAAGTTGGCGTAAAGAGCTTTGCATTCTTTGTTAGAGAGAAACAAATGCAAAGGTATGCTAATTTCTTCAATTCATATAGCTCCTTTCACTCTATAGATTAACATTTCTAAAATTAGATGACTTAGCTCTAGATTCATTCCTTTCAAATTTTCCATATTCTATGTTTTCAACCTTATTAGTCAAGTCATTGTTATATACTTCAAATATATCGGCTATCTTTCTCAGACACAGACAAACACATGCATGACACATGCAAACATGTACGTGTAGATAGTCCACATCATGAAATGCATACTTGTATATGCCCATGCATTAGATAGCTGCATGTATTAATTGTTGGATGAACACATGATCTTCTATGGAAGTAGGTTAATTATGGTAATTAGTTAGTGATACCCCAAAAAATTATGATGTTAGTTCAACTTGTAGTATTATACATGCATTAGTAACTAGTATCTAATATATATCCTCAAAAAGTGACTTGACACTTTGTATACAAGTTGAGTCCCATAATAAAACCGTCTTTTTTACTTTATCTTTTTTTACTCTTTCTTAAACATATCTTAACATTTGTCATAAATCCACACCTCAAAACTGCAATGACAAATTTGTAACTCTCGTATCAACTGAAAAGTGCTCATTAAGACTTTTTTTTTTCTTTTTTCTTTTTTCTTTATGGACTCTTCGAATAAAGATTTTCGTATGTTCAATATTTAGGCCAGCCTTTCAATTAATTGCAAACCTAACATGTGATTTTTTTTTTCTTGGGGGGGGGGGGGAATAGTCATAGACTCAGTACAACAGTACAACATGTTTATTGTGGATTTGTCCCGCAAATCTCTCTAAATCTAGTTAATGTGAATCATAGATTCATTATGCATTAAAAACACAGAAACTCCCCCTAGCGATTTGGGGGTAGATCTATCAAAGAAACTCCTTTTGAGGAGCCCCTTCGGAATCGCATGGCTTTCATTGCCATGGTCTCTCATTCCATCCTTCCTACTGTTTGCTCAGGCTGGACATCTTCTGATGTTATGGTTCTCGCTATCTACAGGATGGTCTCCAAGATCTTACTCTGCATTAATGTTACTCTATTTGTTGTTTTGTGTTGTGTTTGTTTTGGTTTTGTGGTTGTATCCTGGGCACCATTGTTGGTGTTTTCTGTGTTATCCTATTTTAAATTTGTTTGTATCTTTAGCTTTTGTTTTGAATAAAAAATTTTACTTAAAAAAAAAAAAAAAAAAAAAAACAAAGATAAATAGGCATAGGAATATAATAATAGTTCAATATTACAAACTCCATTCTGATTAACTGGGGATGTGTCTTTCTGGGTCCTAAATCAACAGTTCGGAAAGTCATGTTGTCCGGCGTGGTCAGTGCTGACAACGTTTACCCACTAATATTTGTACGGCTTTCACTTGTTAGGTAGCTTGTCTATTTGAGTTGACCATTTTGGGTCCACGTACTTTTGAATGCACTTATTTTTTCTTGTTTATTTTTCTTATTTAATAGGTATAAGTATAATTTTTTTTTAAATCTATTTTTTTTTAATCTTTAAAATTACAACCGTACTGCAAAATCAGTAATTTGTGAAAATGTTCGTACATGTGCCAAGATAAGGAAATAAGACTTTAAACTCGATTTCATGGGTTATGAATTCTAACCACTCTTTCATTCTTCTCCTCTTTATGATTTTTAGCATTTGGTTCCATTTGGATTCAATATTTCAAAGTTGTTTATGTACATAATAAGAATAATACGATATAGTGATATTGTGCATGTGATATGATACCTATCTTACAAATGCCATGTATTGCATGTGATGCATGTTTAAATTTACATATAACCAATAAATATGTTTTTATTTGCAATATTATAAGCGGCGGAATCAAGAAATTTTTCCAAGCTAGGAGGCATAACTGATTATAGCAAAATTAAAAAATAAAAACTTTTCTCCAAAATTCCTAAACAACATCAAATGAATTTATATATATCATGTTATCATATTAGTGAGATAACATATTAAATAATACTAAACATTTTAGGCAAATAATATCTATTTTTTTAGATTCACATCTTTAACGTAACATCTCCATTAATTTTCTAGCTTTTTAAATCCATTTTCCTTTATATAATCTAGCTCTTATATTCAACGAGAGGCCAAGTTCTACTTGCTATTGTCCTCTCCCTTTTGCTTTGTCTTTCTCCCAAAATGACATTTCAAGTTTTCCATCTTTCTCATGTTTGGTTGCGTGTCCAACAAATAGTTTTACAATTTGATTTCATAAAACAGAAATAAATAAAAAATTAAAAACCAATTATAAATTAAAGTTTTGTCTCTCCTAAACCGAAATGGCGAAAACAACTAATACTTTAAACAAATATATACACTTTGAAAATATGTTATTTTCAAGAATAGATTGTTTATTTCTATTAAAAAAAAAAAATTGTTTTCAAAGGACATGACCAACCAAACCTATTTCTCCAACTTCGGTATCTTCACTGTTGATGCTAATTGGACCTTTTTATCTTATTCAGTTATTTGTCATTTGCTCAATTACTTTCCCAACAAATTGGATCCTTGCTTCAAGCATCGAAATATTATACGGACAATACAATACAATACAAAAGGCAAAAGGAGGTATGTACAATTTTTTGGTGAAAATTTTGGTGCCTCTAAACTATTCCAAAAAATTATTTTACTTTTTTATATCACTCTTGAATAGGGCCAAAGGTATCATTGTTTTTTTTTTTTTTGCTAAATAAAGGTATCATTGTTTTATTTGTCTCTTTAATTCTTATTCATATACATACAAAACATGTCTAATCAAATTGTTTGAAATGAACTCAGATTCCTAACCTATTATTTAAACCTTTTCGATTCTGTTTAATACTAAATCGTCTAATCAAAACCCAAGCTAGTTACTATTTTCCATGATCAAACGTCCTTGCTTCCTACTGAATCTACTTAATCAGATTCACAAAATAGGTAACCCAAACCCAATCTAGTTACTATTTTCAATGATCAAACTTCCTAGCTACCTAGTGAATCTACTTAATCAGATTCACAAAATAGGTAACCCAAACCCAAGCTAGTTACTATTTTCAAAGATCAAACTTCCTAGCTACCTAGTGAATCTACTTAATCAGATTCACAAAATAGGTAACCCAAACCCAAGCTAGTTACTATTTTCAATGATCAAACTTCCTAGCTACCTAGTGAATCTACTTAATCAGATTCACAAAATCGGTAACCCGCATGATCAATTTCAATCAATCAAAACTCATAATTACATGGTCATGAAATTAAAAATACTCCCAAAAGCTTAGCAAACGCAATTGTTGGCAGAGTTTGGCTTCCATTCAATACTCCAATGTATTGGATGCGATAAAAGTATTACACATGTCCAAAAATAATTACATGTTACTCCCCTATTCTATCTCATACACTGGAGTATTAGATGAAAGTTTTGCTCTTCTTAGCATAAAGTTTGCATTTTTCTTTCAAGTTATGTATACTTCATTGAAACTTACCTTTCTACAACTTGATCACCAAATTTAATTCACTAACATGGCAACCTGGAGGGCAGCTCGTCAGATCTTTTTCAAAAATTTGCACTGCATCATCACTTCAATTGTACAAAAAGTAAATAATTCATTTTTAATTAGAAATACATATATTTATGACCTTACGGTCAGTCCATAATCTTTCTGACATTTTAATCTATAACTTTTGATTATTTCACTTTTTTTTTTTTATTGTTGAATATTTAAAACCTTCTATCATCTTTTTTCTCAAATTGAGTTTTCATTTTCTTCCCTCACATATCACAAATTTAAATAAATGTCGCCTAATTTATTGTCTCTTCTCCTCTTGATTTAGCCCAACATTTTACAACAAAATATTTGGCTTTTTAATGTCGTTCTTCAACAATTTGTTGAGTCTAATTGGAAACCTTAATGATAAGAAAGGGTTTTACATCATTTTTCCTCTTTCAATTGTATATGACAATCAAACTTTCATTTTTCCTATCCCTCAATATCACAAATCCATATACAATAAAATTAAACTGTAACGTGGCACCCCACATTATATTTGAAGTTGAAAAGTCTTTTCACTCACTTTCCAAAAAAAAAGAAAAAGAAAGAAAAAGAAAAAGTCTTTTCATTAACATTTATGATTCATCTAAATAAATATAGAATTTGGTTTGTTATTTAAAGTTTGTTGGAATTGATGTCGAGATTAAGAGTGGGAGAGAATATAAGAAAAAAAATAGGAGAACGAAATAAAATTAATGTATTTCGGTCTGAGGGTCACATACAACAAAGAGGCATGAGCAACTACATCTTTAATATATGTGTTATAAATCTGTTGGAAATTTTTTTTTTTTTATAAAAAAAAAAAAATAATAACCCTAAACTAACTATACACGACTAAGCCTAGAATAAGTATAGCCTAACTTTAAGTTATGTTACGTGGAGAAGATAGTCATTATAATTGTAATTTAACCTCTCATAGGTGTCATTTTGTGGTTAAATATCATAAATAGCTCTTGTTTTTATTATTGAAAATGAGTGATTTTAACATTTTTTGGTGCCCCGTAAACACTTAACTGTACATAGGTAATATAATTCGAAAATAGTAATCTACAATAGTACAATGTTCTAAGTTCTATCCACTTATTGTGTTTTCTCACGTTATATTCTAAGTTCTAACATATAACTTATGGTCTACTGTCAAGAGCTTTATAGTAACATCAATTAGAGATATAAATTCATACATAACATACTAATCTGACACTATTTTTCTATTGAATATTAACCTTCCATTGCTGAAATCCAAGCATTAAAAACAAATTATACAATTACTCCTTAATCTTCCTTCTCCTCCACCCAAAATCAACAAATTTTTTTTATGTCCCTCCTTGAAATTAAATTTTCTCTCTTCTCCTATTAGACTTTTCATGTTTCTCGATCATTGTCTGTTCAACTTTTAGTACTTGCATTATATATGACTTCTTTTTTTTTTTCCTTTATTTAACTAAAATTCCAAATGTATACATGAAAATATTATTCAATCTTCTTTAATTATTTGAAGCCAAATTGTTAGAGTGTAGTCTTACTATATTTATTTTAGAAATCTGATTTCTTTTTTGATAAATAAATCTGATTGCTTTTGATTACTCTTTCTGAATGTGATGTGGCAGGGTAGTACAACATAAGTAATGTGGCAGCTCAAAAATACATCAAGTTATATATAAACAAAACATAATAAAACTCATAGAATTCTGAATACCCCTACCCCACCAACCCAAAAATATATATATACGTGATATATTCTTTGTTGAAAGAGAGTACGTATATAGTACAAACAACCTTCAAAAATTAAACTCTTTGTAATAACTGGAATATTCTCC
Source organism: Fagus sylvatica (assembly GCA_907173295.1). Classification (NCBI taxonomy): domain Eukaryota; kingdom Viridiplantae; phylum Streptophyta; class Magnoliopsida; order Fagales; family Fagaceae; genus Fagus; species Fagus sylvatica. The sequence continues at coordinate 3,526,056 of OU015762.1, forward strand.
TTTGTACATTCTAGTTTGTATTTTGCTTTGGTCTAGCTTTGATAGGCTAGCTGTGTGGTGTTCACCTAATTGGTGATCTTTGTTTTGTATTCTTTGGTCTTTGGTTTTAATAAAATGATAAAACTTAGGTACAGTTCCTTAGGTCAAGTACATTAGGTTTCCTAGTTGAATTCAAATACATTGAATTTAAATATTCTTAGAAAAAATAACATTGTTTGTGTTTTATTAATTAATGCACCCATGTATTTGAATTCAATTGGGGAACCTAATGTACCTAACCTAAGGAACTGTACCTAAGTTTTACCCTTAATAAAAGTACTGATTTCTCAAAAAAAAAAAAAAAAAAAGTTTTAAGGTTAGTTAAGCCCTTCAATTTTTTTCCACCTAGAAAATCACGTTAATGCAAAAGTATAACAAGCTCTATAACCAAGATTAAAGTCATCGTTCTTCTATAACAAAGACTTAAAGTCCTACTGGAGATTTAAAGAAAGGTAACATTTGTAAGAGTTCTTGACTCACCAAATAAATTGGACTCTAGCAGGGTAGTAAAGGGTATAAGCATCTTTGACGTATTGGGTGGGATCTAATTAGGGTCAAGGAAACGATTAAGTAAGTGATAATTACAAAAAAGAGGTAGGAATCTCCAAGTCAAAAGAAGGGGACGGATCTTTGCATCAATTCACATTACATAAAAAAATCAAATTAATGGTGTCAAATTTTTGTCTCCTATATAGTACCACCATAAAGAAAAGACATCATGGCTCACTAACTTAGTTTAAGTTTCAAATAAATTGATTAATTCATGCCAAACTAAGCTAGGGAAAAATGATCACATTGACATTTAGGAAATTAATTTAGGACATAGTAAATATCGCCATTATCAATATATTTGATCTACTAAGTAATACCTATAAACATATATTGATAATTGATCTTTCCTCAAGCCTCAAACCCAACATCTTCTTGTGTTGATTTTCGATGAGATCAACCTTCCTTAACCTGTAATCATCAACTCATTATGTTATGGTTATGGTTAGTAGAACCCCTAAAAGGTTAGCCTTTACTCAATGTTTAAATGGAGCCATCTTTCACCTTTCCCTTTAGGCACACTCCTCTCATCTTCTTCATCTCACTAACACATAATAATTGATATCATTTCAATTATCTACTTTATATAAGGTAATAATAATAATAATTTGTTTCTTCTTTCTTCTTTTTTAATGTCAATATGTGTACTAATTCATTTTTTAATTCGTTTTTTCTTATATATGGTATTTACCCTAGTTCTCTTACGTGGGAGAACTAGACAATATCACTGAATTATTAGTCGGATGACTAATATGCATACTCATTTAGTAGATATACTCCGTCATGATTATGGTGGAAAATTAGTCATGTTTGGTAGCTTAGAAAACGTAGGAAAGCAAACATCAACGCATGTCAAACAACTTATTCTCAAAATGGTCCGAATTCCAGGAATTGGTGTTCAAATTCTTCAGATCCATTATTTTCAATGGATTTAACAATAACATAACGTAGAAGCTCAAAAACGGAAACCATAAGGAAGCTTCTTACCATCTCTAGGTTCAGTTCGTACAAAAATCCAATTAAAAGTCGGTGATGTTTCCATTTTTTTTTAAATCCATCTTTTCATGCTACATTTTTTAATGGAACCCGTCTTCATAAATAGTCCATATTTTAACAATTATTGTGGTTAACCTGAGGGAGAGACGGGTCGAATTTTTGTAGCAAGGAAGGATTCATATACACATGGACAGAGTAGGGGTCTTTCTCAGAAGATTATAATTTTTGTTTGTACATGAATTATAGACTATTGTTTTTAGTTATCCAGGAATTGTAGAACTGAGGGAGGTACAAACAGTACCTTATAGTCTTTGTCAGTCACAATTTTCTAACACCTTGCATTGTTAATTCGCTTAGACAAAAAGAGGTTGATTTCGAGTAATTAAAATTCATTACAAAGTGTACCATACTGAGGGAGGTATATATCTACTTTAGTAAAAGGAAGCTTTTAGAATAGAAAAAAATAAAATTGTTACTTTTAGAAAAACTATATAACTTAATCAAAGAACTGAGGGAGGTTTTATCTGTCACTCTATGTTAAGAATGTAGTTTAAATTCACTCCAATTTTATCGTACGTAGATTGTGGCTTTCACTTCACATGCCTAGTGATAATTCTAAGCCACCCTTCGCTTTTCGATATCTGTAATCCTAGCTATGATAGCTGCATTGTTATAATCTAGACAAACAAGGTTAAAATTAGTACTTATTTTCAGTTGCTTATTGCTTGATTATTAAGTTTACATTTCAATACCATTCTTGTTGTTACACTAAGGCACTGCATGGCCTTGGAATGGGATCAATTGGTTTTTAAAACATTATAGTGAACATGGTTGTGTTTTTGTAATCAAGTATTAGATGCTTATAAATTATGTTGCACCCCGCAGATTGCATAGCTAAGTGTGTGAGTACTGAGAAGTGAATCTTCAGAGTGATATTGTGTATGCTTGGGAACTGAAACAAGTGTTGCGTTACAGAAACAACCAAACCTTGGAGTTATTATACTTTTGAGGTTGTTTGGCATTTGAAATCATGGCTGAGAATGAGAATTCATGTGCACCTGCAGAGAGGAATTGGAGGAAGCTGCCAATCTTTGTTTTCTTTAAAGATGCAAGGTACAATTTCAATGTGGTTTTGCATTGGAAAATATGTTTTCAAGTTTGGAAGTATATGCATTCTATTTTGGGTTATCTAAGATGCTTCTATTTAATTTTCTATTTTTGGGGTTTGGATGTATAAAGTTGAGATAATTATTTAGAGACATGACATTCACTCACAGCTAAGGATTCGGCACCTTTTTGTCTTGTTCAATCTTTATTTATATGCAGCATTTGCCTTATCCATTTAAGGTTGATAGTGCTTGTCATGTTACTTACCATGTCTCTATGTATGTTGGAGAAACCTTTACCTATAAATGTTTCTGTGAACTAATGCTTGGCTCCAAAAATGTGATTTCAGACGCGTTTTTAAGTTGGATGTACTTGGCTGGGAGATACTAGGCATTGCATTCCCTGCTGCCCTTGCTGTAGCTGCTGATCCCATTGCTTCTCTGATTGATACAGCATTCATTGGTCATATAGGTATGTTTCATGTACAATAATGCATATGGTTTTAGACTTTTAGTGATCTTGTGAGTTCTTTAAAGGCATTATTGCTCTCTTTGCATTATTATCTGCATGTTGACAAACAGAACATACGAGTAAAGTTGTATAGTATAGTGTTTGATAACTTTAGTCTTATTTTTAAGTGGTCACTGTATAATTTGAAAGATGAGGTCATTTTATGGGAAAAATAAAAAGGGTAAAACTTAGGTACAGTTCTTTAGATCAAGTACATTAGGTTCCTAATTGAATTCAAATATATTGAATTTAAATATTCTTGGAAAAGATAACATTGTTTGTGTTTCATTGGTTAATGCAACCATGTGTTTGAATTTAATTAGAGAACCTAACGTACCTAATCTAAGGAACTGTACTTAAGTTTTACCCAAATAAAAATAGAAGTCTACCAAGATGTTGAAGTTTAAACAACTTTGTGACGCATTTCAACAAGGCACAGTACTAGCATATTCCAGCAACTATAATTAATTTTAATTCATGAACTTAATCAATGGCATTGTTCTCTTTGAAAGTGTATCAATTAACTGGCTTTCTATATACTAGAGCTCTGTATTCAAGGCAGACAAACATCATTGAATTCTATAGGGTCCAAATTGATATATGATATCTCTGCCTAGGTAATGAGCAGGGTTTAGGACAATGTTTTTAATTTGAGCCAAATTTGGAATCTCTATCCTTGTAACCAGTGCATGGTGGTTTAGGTAACAGGTTCATCCTTCATAACTCAATAATTATTGTGTGAATGAAAAAATTAAAATAATGAACTTGTTGACTACAGAGTCAAAGCAACACTCATGGACAGCATATTGTAAAGCTCAAAGGTTTGAACTTTGAATGAAAAATGTGGCCCTTAGGAAGATGGAGTTTTCCAGACCAATTATCTTCAATATTAGCCTGGCCCCACTGGGAAAATTTTCCAATAATTGAATTAATTTTCATAAATCAGCAAGTGAAGTAATTTAATTATAATTTTTTTTTTTTTTCTTCTATACAGGACCTGTGGAACTTGCAGCTGCAGGAGTTTCTATTGCTTTGTTCAATCAAGCTTCAAGGATTACCATATTCCCACTGGTCAGTATCACAACTTCTTTTGTAGCTGAGGAAGATACTGTTGCTGGAAGAGCCAGCATCAAAGCTGCAGAGAAGGGCTCTGAAGATGATGATGATATGCTTGAGGACATGGAGAAAGGTGAATCTGGCAAAAAGGCTAAGAACTTGGAAAAGAGTTCATCCAAAAACAGTGAAAAAGAAGTAGCAGAAACAAGTAAGAACATGGGAAAGGATGAGGATATGGAAGATGGTGAGGAAGCTGAATACAACTCAGCTGAAACAAGTGATCACAAAGAGACTATGAAGGAAAGCACCCTTGAGGATAAGGCTAAAGAATCAACACCAGAAGATGGTACTCACTCACTCTCTTTTTTTGTGTTATTCAAAAAATACGGTTTGATGTCTGATATTCAAAGGGCTAAAGTAGATCGTCATGTTAGTAATGTGTGCTGTGGGAAAATGAAGACAGCAAATGATTTATATACTCATTTTGACATGTAAAATTCTTGGTGATTTGTTATTTATCAGATTTCAATACAACCATGTCCAAATCTCCCTCTGCTATTGCTGGCAAGAAAAATAAGATCAAAATCAAAAGGGAGAAGAGGCATATTGCTTCAGCATCAACAGCTCTACTTTTTGGCACAATTCTTGGTCTCATTCAAGCTATAGTCCTTGTATTTGCTGCCAAACCACTCTTGAATGTGATGGGTGTGAAAGATGTAAGTGTCTTCATTCTAATTACTACATAACATAATGATAATAGTATACAATGTCAGCTCCTGTTTATTGAATATGGAAACAAATGCACCCCCTCATTCTTTGTTCTTGTTTTTTTTTTCCTCTCTCCTTCTGATGAATAGAGTTCCCCCATGCTAAAACCAGCACTAAAGTACTTGAAATTAAGATCACTCGGCGCTCCTGCAGTCCTTCTATCCTTGGCCATGCAAGGGATCTTTCGAGGGTTTAAGGATACAAAAACTCCTCTATATGTCATTGGTATGCTGAGTTTTTTTGTTTGTTTTTAATTTGTACTCATCCTTCTTTATTAGAAGTGTGTTCCTTACAAGTACATAGCTTCAAAGTTGGTTCTATTTTTTGTTATGAAATGAAACATTCTGCAGATACAAGAAATATTGTGTAATAGCATGCAGACATGAATTGAAGAACCTCCTTATGATGGCCTACTCTTTCAACAACTTTAAGATAAAGAAAATCTCTGAATGATAAACTGGTTTTATTAATTATTCCAATCTATTGAAATATAAGCATAAGAATGTAGAAAAGGGGCTTATTTCTCTATACACATAAATTAATGGATCGAAATAGATACTTCTGCTACACATTTTATGCTACCTTAAGACAACTTGAAGCTGTACATATGAAATAAAAGAAAGTAAGGAGCAATAATTAAGACCAAAATTATTCAATCAATCAATTTTTTAATAAGTTTTTTTTCATGGTCATATTCCCTAACTCTTGTTCATTTGTTTATTTGGTCTAAATATAGTTTTGGGATATACAACAAACATCATTATGGACCCGATATTTATCTTCGTCTTGCGAATGGGCATAAGGGGTGCAGCAATTGCACATGTTCTTTCACAGTAAGTAGTAGTTAAGGTTTTATAGTTTTATTGGTACAAATGTGTTTTACAAAATTCAGTTACAGACAAATTTATTTTTTGAGATGTTCCAAGGCAATGGTATGTGTCTGATTATTGATTAATTCCTCATGGTCCTTTTAGGTACTTGATTTGTGCAGTCCTCTTGTCAATATTAATGAGAAAAGTCTATCTCCTACCTCCAAGTCTTAAGGCTTTGCAATTTAATCGGTTCCTTAAAAACGGTAAGAGGCTTAATTCCTACATAATTGAACCTGTTAATGATGTATCAAATTTTCGATTAAGCTATCCCTATCCGCTACCCTTATTTCCTCTTTTATTATTTATAGTTTCTCAATATTTACAATTGGTTTTCTTTGACTTTGTTTTATATGCATGGACACAGGTGGTCTGCTTTTATTAAGAGTTGTAGCTGTCACATTCTGTGTGACCTTGGCAGCTTCATTGGCTGCACGGCTAGGTGCAACACCTATGGCTGCATTCCAGACTTGCTTACAGGTCTGGTTGACCTCATCACTTCTCTCAGATGGTTTGGCTGTTGCTGGACAGGTAGAGAGCTTTTTTTTCTTGTGTCTCTTTAATAACTAATCAAGTAGTATATATTGAAATTTTCCTATTCTAGTAACACTTTTATTTACAATTCATATCTTGACCAATCAGTACTAACATGTCTTGTTTGCATTTTTTGTAGGCAATTCTAGCTTGTGCATTTGCTGAGAAAGACTATAAGAAGGCAACAGCTACTGCAACCAGAGTATTACAGGTACTAAATTTTTACATGTAACATTTAAACTGCATACCAATTGACACATTTTGCTTTAATAGAAAAAAGTGTTATTAGTTGTAGAGGCTGGTTATTTACATGTCATTCATTTTTATTAGAATTATGGTTAAATGATTAAATTCACCATTTTCTAATAGCTTAAGTTCTTGAGATAACTAATAATTTATCATGGTATGAGAGCAGGTAGTCTAAGTTTAAACCATATCTCTACTCTATCTCCCATTAAAAAGATAAAAATAAAAATTGAAAACCCACGTGACTCATTTATTAGGTGGAGTTTGGACCCACATGTGAAAGAGAATGTCAGAATTTGATTAAGTTTATTCTAACAGTTTAAAATTTTAAGACAATTGGTAATTTATTAGTCTTGAATAATTTTATGTATCATAGCTAGCAATTATCACTATCATAATGGCCAAAACTCATCAAACAATAATGAAATTTTGTCATTCTCAAATTCCATTGTGAGTACTAATTTATACATCACTTTGTTCCACAGATGAGTTTTGTTCTTGGATCGGGGCTTGCTCTTGTTGTTGGAATTGGTCTCTACTATGGAGCTGGAATTTTTTCTAGAGATGTCAACGTTCTACACCTTATAAAAATAGGACTCCCGGTACTTTCATCTACAACAAGATCAAAACCAACATTGTTTTATTTATTTATTATTCTTTCTACTAACACAAATTTCTCTCTTTCCAATCCACCAGTTTGTTGCAGCTACACAACCAATAAATTCATTAGCTTTTGTCTTTGATGGAGTGAACTTTGGAGCATCAGATTTTGCATATTCTGCATACTCCTTGGTAAATTTAGAAGCTCTTTATCCACACCATAAAATAAACCTTTTTTTAATTTAAAAAAATAAAAAACCTTATATTCTCTCCAAATATATCTTTAATAAAATATTCCTTGTCCAATTTCTTTCTTCAGCTTCTTGTAGCCATAGCAAGCATTGGATCCTTGTTCGTTCTTTACAGACACAACGGATTTGTAGGAATCTGGATTGCTTTAACCATCTATATGTTTTTGCGTGCATTTGTTGGCATTTGGAGGTAATTTTTTTTTTCTTTGGATGAATTTTTTTGGAAGTAACTGTTATTATTAAGTTAAAATTTAACATTGTTGTGGTTTCTAGTCAACATTTAATTGATGGATCAATCTAGAGGAGAATAATTAGACCGGAAGGCTTTAAAAAGCTATAAACTTATTTTTATTGGGTGGAAGATTCACACTTAAAAGGCCTAATCATATTTTCGATGGATAGGCTTAAATTCACACTTATAAGGCCTTCATCCACGGTAAAAGGACTATGAACAAAAAGGTGAAGAGCATTGTTTGGAAGAGAGATGTGCATAATAATATTTATGTTGTTCCCAAAAGTTTTGTAATTTAGTGGCATTAATTAGTTAATCAAGGTTCAAATCCGTCTCTCCCATTGTTGTAACTATTGAATTATCCAAAAAAAGAAACATAGAATTTTTATATTGGGCTTCTCTATTAATTGTTAAGCTACAAATATCCAAGTAACTAAAAAGTTGGAGACATGCCTAAAAATAATACTAACCTTTATTCAAATCATATAACTTTTATGCTTTGAAGTTGAATGTAATAGAGTTGCCTCTAAATTTGCAGGATGGGCACTGGAACAGGACCGTGGCGCTTTCTCAGGAGCCCGTCTTGGTCATAGCAATTGCAAGCTCCACGAATTTTTATAGTCGAGCCACATATATATTTATGTTATTGTTTCTATTTTTCTTTTATCCCGCTCATGATATGTAATTGATTCCCAGACAGAATTATTTTTTGCTTTTTTTCTCTACTTGTTTGATTCAGGCTTGGACCTACTTATAATGTTATTAGAATTTTATAGTATTGGAGAATTATGGCTTCTCATCATGGGTTGCATATATAGATTATCTTCATCATATAACATATCTAAGTTTTTTTTGGGGGATGAGGGAGTCTCTCTTTTATATACAACTAGTTGCGAACCCATGGGCTCAATTGATGTTGTTGAATATGATATTGTGGTCAATTTCTTTCACTTTTGGTAGATATTTTGTTTGATAAATTTGGTAGAAATTGTTATGCAAAAAAAATCAAATTTTTGGTAACATAATGTCTTATTATTGGATAAGTTTTTCAGTGATATTGTGGATGGTTTTCTTAATTCTACCATAATAGGTTTACTAATTTGTACATCTCCATGTTAATTGAGCACATATTGCATGTTACATATAATTCTTCATTTCCTTAAGCTGGATAAGGGCAGTCACAGTCTCAATGACCAACTTCATTTTCTTTGCATGCTTGTTTGTTTGGCTGACGGAATTTTTTGTTCTAAAAGTAATATGTTGGAGCATTTTGTGACAATTTTGACTCACATGTTTTCCATTCGGTTGATTAAGAATCGATAAAAGTACGTAGTTGATTTCCATTTTCGTTCCATTCGCATAATAAATCAATTGCAAGTCCATATTTTGTGTTAGTGTCAACTTCTTTGTTGGCTTAAAGGAGTTGCTTTCTCATTGTAGTTGGCGCTCGTAAGAAAAAAATGATAATTAAGCTCCAAGAACAATTTTGGTTTATTTGTTGCCAACAACAAGGTACTCACTCATGAATGAGTATGATTTCATTATTTTGAAGAAGAGTAACAAAAATATGGAGTAAAATTTCTCTAGGTAATTCATTTTGTACGTGCATGACATTTTATGTAGTAGTGTAAAAAGGTGTGCATATAGTAGTATTTTTTAATGGATTTGTGTTTTGATTTATTGGATGTTTAGGGAAGATTTTAGGTGGTAGCTTAAAGGGTTTTTAACTGATTGTTGTAGGCAATTTGAAAGGCTTTTTATTGATTGTTTAAGGGTTATTTAAATATTTGCTGTAATTATCTCTACTCATACATATTGTATCTCTCATTTTTTGGCAACAGAAAATGGAAACTTACTAAAAGATGTTTGATTGCTGCAAGAGAGCATGCTTACTGCGGTATGCATTAATGCATAGGACTCATATGAAGGCCTAGAAAATAGGGTCCAATATGATCAAAGATTTTGAGAAGTCTTCACAGTAGAAAATTGGTGTTAATATATAGTATTGCTACTAAGAGAGTAAAATGTTCTTTATCTAACAATGCTACAGACGAGAGAGAGGTATGTTATAACAAATATAGAGATGATCACTACAATCATAAATCACCGTCTCTTTCAAAATCTTAAAATTGATAAGAAATAATAAATTTAGTCATTTAAATATTATTTTAACAAACCGATGAAACAAAGGTGGTCAAGGAAAAAAATGGAGAGGAGCCCTTGGAGGGTGGAAAATGGTAAATATTGTTACAAACTACTCACACCACACATACACCATCTAAATGTGGACATACATCTAAAATTGTAGAAGATTGTGATATATATGTGTACACTACTAATGCACACACTGGCGAATCCAGTGTGTGACCAGGGTAGGCATGTGCCCACCCTCAAATTTAAATAAATAAATAAATAATTTAGTAGGTATATATAAATTCAAAAAATATGAATTTGCTAAAGTGCTCACCCTCATTTTCGTTTTAAATTCTCGTTTTCGTTTTAGAAAAAAAAATTAAGGGAGATAAATCTATCAAAATTACAGCAAACAACCCAAACAATCCAAAATTACAGCATTCACCACATATAACAAACAACCAAATAACACAAAAAAGCCCAAATAACACAAAGAAAATCCAAATAACACAAGAAAAAGGCCCAATAATATCCTCAAAAGCCCAAAAATGAAATTACAACAACAAATCAACCCAAATAAATCAATTCTATTATTTTTTATATTTTTTAAACCCTAACTTTAATCCATCCCCTGCCGCTTACCCCGTTGCCCACTTACTGATTACCATTCGAGAGAGAGAGAGAGAGCGAACGGAACGGACGGCAGCTCCGCCAGCCCTGCCAGCCGATTGGCTACTGGGTTTCCACATCCACTCCATCTCCACGGCCACCGATCGGCTCCCTCCCCTCCTGGATCTCATTCCAAGACTAGCTGGCACTTGGCGAGTGGCAGCCCAAATGCTCGACGCTTGGACCCAGACCCGAGCCCGAGGATTGGTATTTTGCTCTCTCTCTCTCTCTCTCTCTCTCTCTCTCTCTCTCTCTCTCTCTCTCTCTCTCATTTAACTTTGAAATTTTGGCTTTGGTCCTTTGGATATTTAATTTTGGTAAGTGGATAGCGGTGTCTTGGTGAGTGGTCCTAGTGGACCAAGTGAAGTGGTCCCCTGGACTGGTCATTTGCTTCAATTTGTGAATACTTTTTTTGTTACTGTGTAGTGTAGTGGAGTGTGGACTAGTGTAGGTGTTGTCGTATGTGATTTGTGAATTATATTTATGGCATATGAAAAATTTTAAAAATGTTGAATTTATAATTTATGATGGGTTAATTTTATTTTATGAACATTGTTTTTCTTTTAATATTTTTAAAACAGTAATAGAGAAATATTTCAAAAGAAAAACATTTTTCATAGTATTGATAATGAAGTTATCATGCAACGGTTTCAGAATATGAAGACACGTCGAAATCAATTGTAAAAGGCTATGATAAGCCTCTTGTTTGTTACTTTTTATTTATATAAACAATGTATTTCGGCTTTTGGCCTTTTTTGTATTATATGTATTAAAATTTGAAATCAAAAGACAAAAGGTGCTCACCCTGAATGAAATTCCTGAATCCGCCCCTAAATGCACACCATCTATACACACCACCTAAAATATAAATATATATCTATAAAATATCAACATCTGTGAATGTTGATGTCCACAATTTATAGATATATGTATGTCCATATTAGATAGTGTATACACACCATGGCATGCAACAATATTTACCCATACATAGGAACCAATCACATTCCTAAAAGTGGATTTATACCTCATCTCTCTAACAACTCATAAGAGTATAAGACACTTTGTCGAGGCATGGAATTTCTCTCCAAATTTTCAATATTTAATTTTTTAAGGACTGCTTTTAATTCCTTTTCCTCCTTGGAAGATAATCATTTTAGCTTACAGCATGCATGCCCCACTTGTTATATGAAGGAATCATCCCTTAGCACGCGAAATGCAGCTCGGATAACACTCATCTAGATTGCACGCACTGGCGGATCCAGTGTATGCCCACCCTGAAATTAAAAAAAAAAAAAATTTAGTAGGTATATATAAATTCAAAAAATATAGATTTACTAAAGTGCCCACCCTCATTTTTGTTTTAAATTCTCATTTTCGTTACAGTAAAAAAAATTAAGGCCAAAACAACACATAGTAGGTATATATAAATCTATCAAAATTACAATAAATAACCCAAACAATCCAAAATTACAGAAATCACCACATATAACAAATAACCAAATAACACAAAAAAGCCCAAATAACACAAAGAAAATCCAAATAACACAAGAAAAAGGCCCAATAATAATATCTTCAAAAGCCCAAAAATGAAATTACAACAACAAATCAGCCCAAATAAATCATTTCTATTATTATTATTATTATTTTTTAAAACCCTAACTTTAATCCCTCTCCTGCCCCGTTTCCCACTTACTGACTTACGGATTACCATTGAGAGAGAGAGAGAGAGAGAGAGTTGAAGCAGCTCCGCCAGCAACCAGCTCGATCACAGCAACGGAACGGCCTAGATCCGCCAACTTTGCCAGCAGCCAGCTCGCCCAGATCCGCCAGATCCGTCAGCTCCACGGCCACCAATCTCATTCCTAGACGCCTGGACCCGAAGCGGCGAAGCCCGACTGGTATTTCGCTCGCTCTCTCTCTCTCTCTCTCTCTCTGACCGTGACTGACTCTCTCAATTAAGTATTTAACTTTGAAATTTTGTCTTTATCGTGATGTGCTGTTTAAATTATTTAACTTTGAAATTTTGGCTTTATGCCTTAATGCCTTTGCACTTTCTGTCTTTCTCAGACAGTCTTGGTGAGTGGTCCGAGTGACCATGTGAAGTGGTCCCCGGACTGCTCTCTTTTCCCCTTTTTTATTTTTTTATTTTTATTTTTATTTTTAAGGAGAACCAGACTGATCAGTGATTGTGTGAATATCTTTTTTCTTTTTTATCATTGTGTAGTGTAGTAGAGTGTCGATTAATGTAGGTTTTGTCATTTATGATTTGTGAATTGTATTTGTGGCATATAAAAAATTTTAAAAATGTTGAATTTATAATTTATGATGGGTTAGTTTTATTTTATGATAAGCCTATTGTTTGTTACTTTTTGTTTATATAAACAATGTATTTCGGCTTTTGGCCTTTTTTTTTGTATTATATGTATTAAAATTTGAAATCAAAAGACAAAAGGTGCCCACCCTGAACGAAATTCCTGGATCCACCCCTGATTGCACGTCAATTGTCTTAAAGGATATTTCAATGCCATTGAAGTTAGGCAAGTTTAAATTTAATTAATACATCACTCTCATTATTAGGAAAAACAACATATATATTGGAGGGGTTAAAGTAAAGAAATAAAAGGTAAAGTCAATTTCGGTCTAAAATGAACATGGTCCGGTCCATAGCAAAGCACGGAAGGAAATGTATAGGGCTCGACCCAGCTTATGTGGAAAGATGGGCTTAGTAAAAGGCTTAGATAAGTGAGAAGTGACGTAAGCCCCATTTATGATAAGGGTTTCCGTGTATCTAGAATAAAAACATAAATAATGTAAGTATTTTGTACTACACCGGAAAGGTGGGCATGAAGTACGAAGGGATATGTAATATAAAATAGAATAAAGATATTAATAAAGGGATCTTCTTTTTTTGAAAACTCTAACAAAAATATTTATTTCTACTTTAAGAAATTAATTGTAGTATAAAAAGGACCCACTACATATATATAATGTTGGGAAAGTAGAATTTGCATCAGGGTTTCAGGTTGACATTGATGGAGTCCTTAATTTTCCATACAAAAATATATATACCTCCTTTCTTTTGTATTAGTTCTAGATATATGACTTGTGCTTCCAATGCACGGCAGCAACATATATACTTCCTTTCACAATCGCGTAGTATAAAAATTGATGAAAGCGTACGTGTATGAAAAACTCAAACCCTACTAAATTGGCTTTCAAAATTAAAAATTATATTCTATCCTTAAAGACTTTTTCTTTTTAAATCTCAAAGGCAACAATCAATTGGGTCAATTGGGATAATTAATGTGTCGTGAATTGGAGATCAATGATTTGAATTTTTTTTCCTCACTCATCTATAAAAACGAAACACATGCATTGCACCTCCATATATATTATAATATAGTACAATGAAATATAAAAAGAAAATAAAAGAGAAAAATAAAAAAATAAACCCCTACGTATATAGCAATATTATCTATATATAATGATCATATAGTTTCAATAAATTACAAGTTTAGAATCAAAAGTCATTATATTTTACTTTTGGACATAGAAATATATATCCTTTAGCATCCACACAAATTAAAAATGAACTTACAACTTGGCGTCACGAATTGACCTGATTTTTGACCTGGTATATATTAATTAATTGGTCACATTCCAGGTGATCTTATCATGGCTTGTTTCATGAGTAACAAAAACCAAATACCAAATATAATATTTTGTTATGTTTTCTCTAGATTTTAGCCTATATAATTTGACTTCAACTCCGTCATTCAGCAATCATCAACTCATCATCACTTTCTCATTTCAGCAGTCACTTACATCTTCATCGTGGACTCGTGGTTATCTTTGATAAGGAAGGTCAATTACACAATGTGTTGAACTTTGTTGTTAAGCTTGGTTAATGGGCAAGGTGATATAGTTTTCATATCCTATTGTTCTAACTCGTAACTTTTGAACTCTCTTGTGGGATACATGTACTATTCTGTGTTACATTTCTGTAGGGTTTAATTTCACATGGCCTCAGTATAGATTTCGATGTGTTTGTTAAGAGATAAAAGAGAGCGGTAGAGAACTCTATATTTCAATGTGTATTAGAATGAGACTCAAGGAAAAACAAAAATTAAGGCTTGACAATCAAGCTAATTTAAGTGTAGATTCTAGAATACTCTCATATCAATATTCCAATTATGTTCTTAACATAGTACCCCTCAAACTAAAGGTGGTAACATAGAGATGAACTTGAGTTTATTAACAAGAGTTTGAAAATATTCTAGAGGATGAGGCTTGGTAAATACATCACCTAGCTGATTAATTATAGTAGAAATTAAATGAGAGATGGAGCTAGCATTCCCTGTTGCAAATGATGACCACAAAATGGAAATTAATCCCAATATATTTGATGCGCTTGAGAAACATGTTATTGTGGATAATTTGAAATTTGGTTGTCACAATAGATAAGGGAGGTTGCATACTAAAGTGCACCAAAATCATGGGGCAACCAACGAAATCAAAGAAGTTCGAAGGTGGTGTCAACAAGTGCACGGTACTCAATCTCAATAATATAGTGGAGACCTACAATAGATTGTTTCTTACTACGCTAAGAAATAAGTGAATCACCTAGAAAAAAGCAGTAACCTAGTAGATCATCAATCAATAGGATCCTAGATCTACCCAATTTGTATCATAGAAAACTCGTAAATCCAATGAAGATTGAGATAAGAAAAGATGATCATGAAAGAGCGTACCCTTCACATATCGAAGTATCCGAATGACAACGACAAAGTGCACAAATCGAGGTGTGATCATGAATAACCAAATATATAACATTAGAAATATTTGGTCATGTGACAGTGGGATCAATAAATCAAACTCTCAACCAACTGGTGAGGCAATAATGAGTAGCATCTAATAATGGTTCTATGGCATATAGTTTAACATTGGCTTCCAGTGGACTATCAATTGTTTTACAGTTAGTAAGGCCAGTTTAAGAATACCATGTGTATCATCACCACTAATAATTATGTCATCTATATAAAGTAAGAGAAAATCGATACCTAGTACCAGTGAGTCAAATGAGCAAGGTAGGAGTCATATGAGCTAGAGGTGAAACCAAGTTGGCCAATGGTGCCATTGAATTGAAAACCAATTCAAGGTTGAGGAACTTGTTTAAGTCCGTAGAGTGCATGATTGAGTTGAAAAAACTTTATTAGGTGGGTGTGTACGTACAGCCTGGAGGAGATTACATGTAAACATCTTCGTTAAGGTCTCCATTAAGGAATGCACTCTTTTTTTTTTTTGATAATTATGATAGAATTTAAATCTATGGCGTCCGCTCATAATGGTTGCTCTTACTATCAGGCCAAGACACCAATTGATTTTTGGTGTAGGCGGGATTTGAACCCAGGTCTCTTGCTCGACGACAAGAGACTTTACCAGTTGAGCTAACTGGAACCCACATTAAGGAATGCACTCTTAACATTCATTTGGAAGGAAAAATAAATAAATAAAAATCCAATGACTCATAGCTACAACGAGTAATGGAACAAAAAATGGTAAGTTGGGCAACAGAAGCAAAGGTCTCCTAATAGTTAATCCTATATTGATTCATCCGATCGAGTTTTGATCTTGTAGTCCCACTAACAACCCAATTGCAGGTGTGTTAGGAGGCAAATCCACAAAGTCTCAAATGTGAGTTTTGTTAAGGGCACTAAGTTCTTCAAAATCACTATATATTTCTCTCTCTTTGAAAGTGTGTGTGTGTGTGCGCGCGTTGGGGAGGGGGGGGTTTGTGTGCCCTTAAATTTCATAAGGTATTTTTAAAATTTCAATGATCAAAATCAAAATTATCTCAAAATTAAAGGTGCGTACTTATAGTAAAAAATGAAAATACCTTATGAATTTCTTATAACGCCGAGCTCTTTGCCCTTTTGGTAATTCCAGACTTTCATGTGTAAGATAAATTGATATACAAAGCATCTATATATATACATGTAAAAGCAACTATATATATTCTCCAAGATGCAGAGTTTTATGCAACATAATTAACTTTTTTTCATGATGTTATCCGGGGATTATGGAACTAAGGATAACATGCAGAACATATGTACGTACGTGTCAAGTTCTTGTTTTTTTGACTATTTTCTTATGTTATTAGTTATTACCTATCGGGTGTACCTGGTTCATCCCCAAAGTTTTAATAAATTTTTGTTTATTATAGACTTGGTCACGTCCTTTTCCTTTCTCGTCCTCTTTGCATGCTTATACCTAACATGCCACATTTCACATGCGAGACACAGCTTGTTTGCCGTTAACTAGCTGCATGCTACATAGGTTGGTATACATGAGTCATTTTCCAGTACCAACCATGCTAGCTAGCTCTCTGATTTATTTATTAAATATGGTTCCAAATCTCCTGGATGTTACTTCTTATATCCCCCATTGTAGTTTGTCATCTCTTGGTGACAACATGGGACTGATTGCATTATTAATTTGGATAATTTTCTTTATGCAATTCGATCCCTCACCTTGAGATGATTGAAATTGAAACTGAATAAATTGATTCTTTCCTAGGTTGATGTTAGGCACGTAAAGACCTCACCTTCTTTTTTTTATAGATCGCATTTGTCTTGTTCTTTAGGCGTATAAGACATGGCATATATCATGCCTAAATCGCATTTGTCTTGTTCTTTACGCGTCTAAGACATGGCATATATCATGCCCTAAACAGGGAAGGACTCAAGCATATATCATTCCGTAATCCGGGAAGGACCCAAGAAGGGACCGGATGCCCCCATCATTTTCTTAATATATATATATATATATATTTGCATATAATGTAGTTGGGCGGAATCCATGAATTCAATCTAAAGTGAGTACCTTTTAATCTCAAAGTTTAATAGACATAATACAAAAAATGTTAAAAGCTAATATACATTATTTATATAACCAAAAAGTAATAAACAAGAAACTCATTATAGCCTTTTACAATTGATTTCGACGTGTATTTCATATTTTGAAACCGTTACATTATAATTTTATTATTAATACTACGAGAAATGTCTTTCCGTATGTATATAATCAAGTTGTCATCTATCCATTGATCACTCATTCGACTACATAATCGATTATTCACAATCTTCATAGCTGAAAATGATCCTTTCACAGTGGTAGTCGCAACTCGTAAGTTTGATAGTAAGTTATATATATACCTAGGAAAAAAATTTAACAAAAAAATTAGGATCATTCTACAATACTCACTTTTTTTGTGAGTTTGGTATCCATTCAATTGTTATTATCAAATATGATGTAGTTGCCATTATATGTGATGGTAGTGCTATCCAATATGATTTTGGTACTCTCCAATTTTATATATATTAAATTTAAATAAATAAATAAAAATTTAGGGTATCAAGTAATGTGATTATAGGTACCAACATACGTGGGGTAATTACCATCATGTGTGACACGAATACCTTCAATGTGACATTTTATCTATTAAAAGTACCACACGCACCAAAAAAAAGTGTGAGTATTATAGAATTATCCAAAAAATTAAGGGTGGACACTTTATAAAATCTAATTATCTTTTATATTTTATACCTAATAATTTTTAAAAAAAATATTTGAGGGTATAGTGGATCCGCCCATCCTAATTTGGCACATCACATCCCAAAGAAGGTAATAAAAAAAGCTTTTAAGTTTTAACCAATTAAAAATTGTCAAATCTATAACATTAACATTACAAATTTCTAACATTAATTTTATTATGCATTATTGGCCCAATTTTGTTCAAAATAAATTTATGCTTTGAACCCCACCAAATTCAATTAGTTCCGTCCTTGATTATATTGTACGTCACATTTAAAAATCAGTTTGCAGTTTGCATTATATATATAGACGGCATGCCTGGGGTCATGCATCTGTGCCAACATGATGATTACCATTTATCACCTCAAGTGGTCTTCATATATTAGCAAAAATAATATTTCTAATTGTCATAAAAAATATATTGTTAGGAATAATACAAATTTTATTAACTAATACAAGTTATTATATACTGTGATGCCAAATATATAACTATTATGTTAAAAAATTAAGGAATATTGCACATGCATAATTAAAATTAACAGTTGTCAAGTTAAAATATATATATATATATATATATAAAAATTGCAATAGTCTTAATTTTTTTAGATAT
Source organism: Fagus sylvatica (assembly GCA_907173295.1). NCBI lineage: Eukaryota > Viridiplantae > Streptophyta > Magnoliopsida > Fagales > Fagaceae > Fagus > Fagus sylvatica. The sequence goes on from OU015762.1 coordinate 3,544,818, forward strand.
TATAGTAGTTATTCATGTATATTACATGAAAAGTTATTTACATGGTACACCATGAGTGTCATAGCTTATTCAACTTGCAGTCAATTAGGCTATATGATCTTTGCTTGCGGCATCTCTAACTATTCGGTTAGCGTCTTTCACTTAATGAATCACGCGTTTTTCAAAGCATTACTATTCCTGAGTGCAGGTTCGGTGATTCATGCCATGTCGGATGAGCAAGATATGCGGAAGATGGGGGGGCTTGCCTCCTCGTTCCCTTTTACCTATGCCATGATGCTCATGGGCAGCTTGTCTCTAATTGGATTTCCTTTTCTAACTGGATTTTATTCCAAAGATGTGATCTTAGAGCTCGCTTACACTAAGTATACCATCAGTGGGAACTTTGCTTTCTGGTTGGGAAGTGTCTCTGTCCTTTTCACTTCTTATTACTCTTTTCGTTCACTTTTTCTAACATTTCTAGTACCAATTAATTCATTCGGGCTACAAAATAAATATATCATTTGGAATGTTTTTCGGTATTGAAGTGAATAAAGGAAGTAAGTATATGAAACTTTTTTATAATAAAATTTGTATAACTCTAAGAATTTTTTTATTATAATAATCATTCGTGTATATTATATATATAACAAGCTGTTTACATGGTATACCATGGGTATGAATGATAATAATCCTACAAAATAAATGTATTATGGAATTTTTTTTTTGTTCCTTTTCTAAGTATTTAAGTGAATAGAGGAGAATACATATGAAAAAAAAAAAAAAAAACGGTAATAATACCTATATACTATCCTACATATTTTTCGATTATATTGGTCGTGTATATTACGTGATAAGTTGTTTACATATATACCATGGGTATCAATGATAATAATCTTACCAATTAAAATGTATTACGGAAATCTTTATCCTATTTGCTAAGCATTAATTTTTGTCCTCTGGTCCAAAGTAACACTTAGGAATTTGTGGAATGAGGGTAGGACTAACGGTTAGAGAGTTATGCACAAATTAAGATGCGTTTAATAACACTTTAGCTTATAAATGTCCTACAAAGGGGCGAAAACATAAAAAGACCATGGAAGGCGTGTGACCAACACGAACATGACACTCAGGCCCAAAGTAAAATGTAGGAACTTACAATACTTTAATAAGACTCACGGTTAGAGAGATATGCGCATGCAATGTGTGTCTCATAACACTTAAAAATGAGTGGATGAAAGGGTAAAAACACTAAAAGCCATGGTGTTATTAGTTTTACATATACTTAAAAATAATTCTCATATTTCTTACAAATTATGTTTTTGCTCTTTCGTCTTAATGTTATTTTATTGATATTTTGTGCAGATTATATGAGCTTGGGGGAATGATGACATATTTTCTCATTTGAAGTTATCTTTTTTGTTTTTATATTGTTAAAAGACATCTTTTTCATTTGTATTAATAGCACTCTGTAGTTAGATGGACCTTCAATTGTAAGTGCTCGGGAACTATTCCAATCTCTTCTATTCCCCTTTTTTGTGTTTAAGGAATGAGCTGAAAGGTTTGATTCCTCTGCTTTTGTGGGCTGACAAGCCTTGTTTCATTTAATATAGTATGTTTATTCATAATTAACAAATTATGATACTCATTATATTTATGATAATTTTAAACTTGTATATTATTTACATATGGAATATATGGATGATTTGTTTATGAATATGTTGTTGAAAATGAATTGATTTCTTAATAACAGGTGGTAATGAGTAGGTATATATATATATGGCGATTGGCGACGCATATTTTCATTTTGGTGATTGGCGACGCATATTTTCGTTGCCTAACAGGTTGAAAAAAAAAAACAAAACAAAAAACAATTGGCGACGAAATGATTCGTCGCCTGAAAATCAATAGGCGGGGATATAAAATTCCTCGCGTAAAGATTATTTAGTGACAAAACTAAGTTTCGTCGCCTATAAATTTTTGGGCGATGAATTATGTTTCGTCGACAAATGAACTTTTGGCGACAAAAATAAATTCGTCGACAAATACTATTTAGACAACAAAAACATTCATCGCTAAATGTTAAAACTATTAGGTGACAAAAATATTTCATCGCCAGGACTTTTCGACTACCAGCATTTGTCAACAAAACGATTTTTGTCGCTTAATGTACTATTTCATCGCCTAGTACATCAAGCGACGAAATTGAGCTTTTGTGCGACGAAAAGGTTTTGTTGCCATAGACCTATTTTCTTGTAGTGATTTAAGTGAATAAAGGAAATAATTGGACAGAACTTTTTTATAATAAAATTTGTTCTTATAGTACTCTAAGCATTTTTCTATTATAATAGTCACAATACATATTATATGACAAGATGTTTAGATGGCAGTGGCACACAATGGGTATTGATAATATTAATCCTTCAAAATATATGGGAAATTTTTGTCTTTTTTACTAAGTAATTAGGTGAATGAATGAAACTTGAGAGTTGAGACCAATGAAAATTTGTCTGAAGTGTACAAATGGTAACTAAGGTGAGGTTCTATTCTTATCTATCCAAAAAGACGGCGAGGTTAGAACTTACAAAAGAGATATTAATAGAATGAATATTTAGCTTCACGCCATTAATATGCTCCACTAATTAAGTAAAATCAGGACTCTTGTAGGTCAGTCAAATTCTTTCTATGTTAAGAATTTGAATTCTAATTCCAAGCAAAAAAAACAAAATTGCTCCAACAAATCAAAATTTTAAAACCATCTCTCTTATAATTTGATACTTGACTAGTTGACTAGCTTGGAAATTAGTGTAAATATATAACACATTTATTTGTTTGAACATGAAGTTGCGTATCTTGATTATATATTAGGGGAAGATGAAACTATGGCAATGTTCAAGCAATTTCGTGCATGGGCCATGCATGTACCTAGCTTTCAAGAAATGGTTGAATCATGAGTACATCAACTATCTTCTGCCCAACCAAAAAAAATGAATATTTATGTTACATGATGTTTGACTATGGTACTATTTTTTTCTCAAAAAAAGGTGGGTTCTGTTAATTAGTTAATTCTTTCCTTAGTGTTACATGAGATCAAGGGAATTATTTTATTTTCTATGGATTTTTTTGGCCTATAAATTCATGAGACTTGGACTTCATCATTTCATCAATCAGTTTTCACTTTCCTATTTCTGCAGCCATTGATATCTTCATATTGTGATATAATTTCAGTAAAGAAGGTTTGGTTATACAATGATTTGAATATTGTTCTTAAGCATAGTCAGTTCACTAGCTAGTTGATTAAGTTTTTATTTCCTTAATTAGTCATGTTTTTAAATTCTCTGTATGTTACATTTCCTCAAACTTTCATCTTAGTTGTTATTTAATTCAATGAGTTTTGATGACCTATTTTGAGTATTTTCCTCGATATAGATTTTCAATAATTAAGAGCTAATTAAGAAATTTTTTGAAGTATTTTTCGTAAACAATTTTTATATTGAAAGAATAACGAAAATGAATAAAGAATTTGAAACGAAACACGGTTAGCTTTATTAATTGAATTTATTTGTCTGCCTTTTAAATTTAAAAAAAAAAAAAATGAATTTATTGCATCATTTCAAAATACTTCAAGCATGGAGTTATTAATTTTAGTTTTGTTTAAACTTTTTTCCATTAGATATCATGGCTCAGAATGGTGATTCCCAACCAAATGAAATTGAGAATGTTGCTTCAGAGCAACCTGAAACTCAAGTTGATGAATTGGAACGATATCGAAGGTCATCAAAGATGCCATTCATCATTTTCTTAAAAGACTTACGGTACGATTTAATTCGATTTCTCTAATTGTATTAATTTGTTGACATGTTACCTAAGGTTTTTTTTTTTTTAATTACTTCAAAAAAACATTAGAGAAACATTATGTAATAAAGATATCGGTGCTCTTTTTTGTGAATGTGTAATTGTAGACTTGTTTGCAAGCTGGATACACTTGGCCGGGAGATTTTGGGACTTGCAGTTCCTGCAGTCCTTGCTTTAGCTGCTGACCCTGTGGCTTCTCTTATAGACACAATGTTCATTGGCCGTCTAGGTATATATATGCTTCTTTATTAATTCTACGTTGATTTCTTATTGAGAGTTTATGGGATATGCTTTTGTAGCCTTTGCCAAATTTTAATAGTTGATATTAGTTAACATGCAACTGTCTCAAAGATAAGGGAGTGTTTAGTTAGTTATCAAAAACTTTCTTACCTTTTCCTTTCCACTTTTTGTGGGGTATAAAAGAAAAGAAAAAGACAAACTTGTAAGAAATGCATTTGGTTGAAAATGAAAGTAATTTACATAAAGATGAAACCCCAAAAGCACAAACTATAAAGTGTTTTTTTTTTTTTTTTTTTTCCTTCACTTGGAAAACACTTAAGGGTTAAAATATAACTTAATTAATGCATTAATTTCTTCTGGTTCTAAATCGAAACAGGAATATGGCTTATGAAAATTCAACATCACTAAAATTATGAGGCAATAAGGTCACATAATTGTGACTGGTCATGTGAAATACATTCTATAATAACAGTTAAAGACTTATTTACTTATTTGTTGAAATTTCGTTAAAGTATAGTTGTATCTAGAAAAAAATAAATAATAATAATAATAATGAGAATTTAAGAAACTATATATAAGCTAAAAAACTGTTACCAAATTAAATTGCCTTTAATTTCTTTTCTTTGTGTAGGTCCAAATGATATTGGTGCAGTTGGAGTTGCTATTGCCATATTTAACCAACTTTCAAGGATTACCATGTACCCCATTGTGAGCATTACCACTTCTTTTGTTGCCGAGGAAGACACAATGGAAAGATTGGGTCTTGAAGCTGAAGCACAAAAGCTTGAGGCCAACAAGCTAGAGAACTTGGAAGAAGGTGCCACACCAAAAAATGGAGAAACAGAAGTGTCTACGCCAAAAAATGGTGAAACGAAAGTGTCTTCGCCAAAGAATGGTGCTCTCTCTCTCTCTCTCTCTCTCTCTCTCTCTCTCTCTCTCTCTCTCTCTCTCTCTCTCTCTCTCTCTCTCTTAATAAGTGTCGGAAAAAAAAAACAATAAATATTCAATAGACTAATCATGATCGGCCACAATTTTGGGATCAACTATAAATCCTCAATAGACTAAACATGATCGGCCACATGTATTCAATAAGTGTTGAAAAATACTAAAACATAAAACTAACACAGAAAATAAACAATAAGTGTTGAAAAATACTAAAACATAAAACTAACATGGTAAATAAACACTATGGTCATTATTATTTTACAAGTGCATATGGACACTTATCTAATCAAAATGTCATTGTCAGAGTTATTAATGTTCAGAGATCATGCTAATCTTCTCTTATTATTTTAATTTCATCATTTGTACCAAAAGGATTCAGAAATTTTGTTGTAATTTCTACAAAACTTTTCAATTATGTGATGTGAGGAACTTTGAGGATAATGCATGCAACTTCTTTAGTAATAACAACTTCCATTTCATTCCTTTTTCTTTTCTTTCTCTTTTGTTTTTTTTGTCTTACAACAAATATTGGGAGAATCAGAAAACGCCACTGAACTACAAGTATCTTGGCAACATCCACTTCATTCTTGCTACATATCCTTTTTGAACTTTTAATTAGACACGTACATTTTTTTAAAAAAGATTAAAGAGCTATAAATTGTCATTGTTCTAACATATTTCTTGTTGATTGTTATCAGATTCTAATGAAACACCAAGCAAGTCTTTCTCTGTCACTAGTGCTAAGGCTGCTCCCCTTAGAAAGGGGAAGCGAAACATTCCTTCAGCAACAACAGCACTTGTCATGGGCACAATTCTTGGGTTGGCACAAGCTATGGTACTTATATTTGGGGCCAAAGTTCTCTTGAGGTTCATGGGTGTGAAATCTGTAAGTATATATCTTCTTTACAAATAATACATATTATGTTAGAGGTTATTAATAATCTACCGGACATATACTTTGTTAATATCTTCTTCTTTTTTTCTAATTTTAAGCATGTTCATAATTTCATAACCAACATATAATGGTAGTCTCTCTTCTATTGCATAGGATTCCCCTATGTATGTACCAGCAACACAGTACTTGACACTAAGAGCACTTGGTGCTCCTGCTGTTCTTCTCTCCTTAGCCATGCAAGGGGTCTTCCGAGGGTTTAAGGATACCAAAACTCCTTTATATGCCACGGGTAAGGAGCTCCCCCAAGTCACATCTTATATCACTTGTCAGGATCTAAGGAAACACTAATATAACATCAATGTGCACAAACTGTCCACAATTTTTGAATTGTGTAAAAAAAAATGGTGTAAGGGTGATATGAACCTATCATTGATATTATTAGACTTTTCCCTTAACATTCATTTGTGGTTTGTGTTTCTCATATGTAGTAATTGGAGATGGAATGAATGTAGTTTTGGACCCAATATTTATCTTTGTCCTGCATATGGGAGTCAGGGGTGCAGCCATTGCACATGCTATTTCACAGTAAGTTGTATAAAAAGAAAAATAAAAGTCCATAGCATCCATTTTGGAACTAAAACTTGTTTGTTGTTGTTGTATGTATAATCTGTGGTGATTCTCACAAATTGATGTTCCTTGTAGGTGCTTAATTGCTCTGATCCTTTTCTTTAGATTGATTCAAGAAGTGAATTTCTTGTCTCCACGTATGGCGGAGTTACAATTTGGTCGGTTTATTAAAAATGGTAAGAGGCTTTAATCTCCTCCACCAGTGTCTGCTCTATTAGGAATTCTATAATTTCAAAACAAAGGTGTACCTTGGTGAAACATATTACATATATACACTACTTACTGCACTGCCAATACTAAAGAGCATTCCTATTCATTCTGGTTTGAAAGCATTATGGTATTAATTTTACTTGATATTGGGTACTTCCACTTGCTCTTTTTTAACCCTCTTTCTGTTTTTGGATTGATCATGCAGGCTTTCTGATGTTGGCAAGAGTTATAGCTGTGACATCTTGTGTGACCTTTGCAGCATCATTGGCTGCAAGGCTTGGCCCAACTCCAATGGCTGCATTCCAAATTTGCTTGCAGGTCTGGTTAACATCATCACTTCTTGCTGATGGTTTGGCTGTTGCAGGACAGGTAGGCAATGCCCTTTTTCTTCTTCTTTTTCACCAAGCTAGTTAATTTCTATATTTGTATAATGTCACCATTTCATATGTGTGAAAGAACTAACAAAGATTTGTCAACTTCTAAATAATTTAGAATGCAAGTTTCCTATGCTAACTAATTACTTTATTCCCAACAGAGACTAATGATAAATCACTATACTTTCTCCATTCTTATAGGCAATTCTAGCTTGTGCATTTGCTGAGAAGGACTACAAAAAGGCAGTGGAAACCGCTCTCCGGGTATCACAGGTATACTTCTATACATACAAGTAAATTCACTTTGTTAGAATAATAGTTAAATTATTAAATTCAACATTTTCTAACAGCTTAAGCTCTGGAACACGTGATAGATTATCACACTCCACTTCATTGATTTCATTTAGCATTGAAATGTTTATTTTACTATGCAGATGGGTTTTGTTGCTGGTTTTGGGCTCCTTATTATAGTTGGAGGTGGTTTATACTTTGGATCTGGAGTATTTACAACTGACAAAAATGTTCTGCGCCTTATGTATTTAGGCATTCCGGTATAAATTTCCCACTTACATTAAAAAGAATTACATCTCAATAATTTTTCTTTCAACCATTATAACTGAAATTTTCCCTTTTGTTTGATCAGTTCATTGCAGGAACACAACCAATAAACACCTTTGCTTTTGTTCTTGATGGTGTGAACTTTGGAGCATCTGACTTTGCCTACACTGCATATTCAATGGCAAGTTTACTAGCACTCTTTTGTTTAACACAATAAACAAGTCCTAAATATTTGATACTTTAACTTTCTGAACTTTTCTTTCATTAATATTCCTTGATAAATATCTTCTTCTTCTTCTTCTTCTTCTTCTTCTTCAGATTATGATGGCTATAGCAAGTATTACCTCAGAATACCTCCTTGCTAAATTCAGAGGTTATCTTGGAATCTGGTATGCCTTAATTATCTACATGGGATTGCGTACTGTTGCTGGTGTTTGGAGGTAATTATGTTCTTTATTGTCACTAATTTTTACTTGCATTCCATAATAACCCAAAAAAAAAAAATGCTACTTTTAAGTAAAATTTGGAACCATGGAAATTGTAAGGATTTCTGAAGCATTCTGTTTTTCTTTTGCAATTACAATTGCAGGGTGGGCACAGCAAGTGGTCCGTGGCGATTCCTCAAGGCCAAGGGCAATACAGTGGCATAAGATTTTGCAACTCTCAAGAACATTATATGTCACCTCTTACAATAAGATATACTCCATAAAGAGACACTTTCCAACCATCTAAATTATCATCCTGAAATTTTTGAGGAAGCAACAATGAAGTGTTTGCTGAGAAGAATGAAGCTTCAGGAATATAATTAATCTACAAACTTATTTCTGTCTCTCTTTTGTAATGAATATTTATCTTCTGGATTTACCATTTCTGCATCTTGGCATGATTGTTATAATATGTGCTTAAGTGTTGTTATGTGAGTCACATATTGCTGTGTACACCTCTTCGTATTGAAATTGGAAAGTGGAAACTATTTCAATCAGCTTAATGTGTGCCACCTCTAATAAGATATTGTGAGACACTTTTATGCATGTCAATTATGAGCATGACCCTCTTCGTTTCAAAGCAAAAGGGGAGGATTTATTTCACTGTGAAAATTTAATTTTGAACGAATCTAAAATGTAAATATGGGATTTGGCTTAGGTCAAGTGCTCTAGTGTACTGGACCTGACACGATACAAACACGTGTCTATTTTCAACCACATGTCGGGAGTCCAGTGGACCCAACCCTTTTCTCGACCACGTAGGGCTAGCCTAGCGATTGTTTGCCCCATAGCCTTACACAATTTAAGAGACTGCCCTCCAATCGCTAAGATTTGGAAAGGAGTATGAATATAGAAACTACCTCAAAAAAATTTCTGCCAAAACGTGGGAGAGTGGATTAAATAGATGACCACTTCTTCTCTTAAAACCAGTTGTTTACCCCCAAATTCTGTGGAAATATGTATTTCCCATCACCGTCTAGCAAATATGGATGGCTCCAAACCAAAAAAATATATATATGGAAGGACAAGTCTTTGATCCCAATCTCATTATGAGGAAAATGGTTGGAAACCATCTTCAACTGGCTTCTTCAAACTCAACACGAATGGTTCAATGCAAGGAAACTTAGGTGCAAGAGGACTAATTACAGATAGCAAGTGTTAATGGATCAAAGATTTCTCCAAAAACATTGGTCTCACTAACATAATGATAGTGCTCTCAAGTATGTCTTAACTTTACATATAGCCTAAATATTTGAAAGGTCATCATAGAAGTACATGCCAATCTTTAGTTGACTTATTTCATGTACTTACTTCATGGACATATCACACCCTTACAGTACTTTACTCTCTGATTATGTCTTATCCTTATAATGCTTTAATCTCTGATTGCAAATAATTGCTCCAACTGTTTGAGGTGTACATCTCTCACATTGTTGTATTATTTCGTCCCTCCTGTTATTGTAAGTCAATTATTGATTGACACATGAGGTGTTAGTTACCTAGATTTTTTTGTACTTAAATTATGTTTTGATTAAACTTCATTGCAAATAGAATCCACAAACTTATAGTTCTTGACAATGATTTAAGCTTCCAATTCATACTCAAAGATGGTTGTTTGTAGCACTGGGGATCCAATCATCCAACGCAAATTTGGTAAGAATACAATCTTTGTAGATGCACTTATATAAAAACTTCATTGCCTTGTAGGTTTTTGCTAGTGCCATTGATGCTATTTGCTACTTTCCATGTGTCCCACATAATAACACACTGCATACGTTTCTTTCCACCACCTCTTTGGTATTATAGTTTTGGTTAAAAATATGTTGAAAGCCATGAAAGATGCTTAAAGCATCACTAAAATTATAGAACTGGCGTGTAGGTAACCTTTAATTAAAGATAATGAAGATTTGGACAGGGAAGCACAAAAGCTGTAATGATAATAACAGACGAGTATAAATATTGATAATGTTCTGACTTGTGAGACCGAACCTAACCACACCAAGACTTGGAAACTAAGGCATCTAAATACCCAACCGACCATTAAAAGCAAAGCAAGGGAAGCCCTACCACACATGACCCCACATATCACTACCAAATTCAAAGCATGAATAAAACCATTATTCATCTCATTCCGATAAAGACCCACCCACCCACATTATGGGATGACTGGTGAGTGGTAAGCATCAAAGAAGGTACATTGTACCCTACCTCAAAGACCCCTCATTATAGTTTTTATCAAAAAAAAAAAACATTATAGATAGATAGAAAGAACATCCATAATTTTTATTCAAGAAAAACATGCCCCCCCACCCAAATCACCCCCATTTGCTGATCTTCTCAAGAAAGATAGAAAGAATCCAAAAATATATCCAGTGGTAGGACCAAGATATGCTCTTTATCAAATAAATAAATCCCACATACTAAAACAATCAAGAGAGAGTAACAAAGTGAAAATAGGAAAAGATAAAGAAAAGCCACTCTTGGGGAACAAAAAATAAAGGTATTGATATAATAACAACTTTAATTCAGTTTTACAACATTGAATAAACATATTTCCTCCACCCCCTTTTCTCTCACTACCTAACCACCCCCCACAAAATATTGAATTCTCAAATGGAAACACATCCCCCGAAACCATTTTAAACCCTTCTTGAGACCTAACACCTCCCCACAATCTTTCATTGTTGAACCAACAATGGCTCAACCCAAGAAAATATGGAAGAAAATGAGACATTTTAAGATGATACAAAGCTAATGATTTTTGTAGCAATTTAACATGCAGCTTCCTTTAGAAAGGAAAAGTTCAGGAAAACAAAGATAACCCTAAAAACAGATATCTTTAAAGAGAGATACCCAACCTGGACTGGTTTTCTTTAATATTAGCCCAGAGAGAGGCTTCATTCTCTCCATACTTCTGCTGTAAACAATAAATGGTAAAAAAATTGAATCATATTCCGGAAAACTTTATCCAGCCATTCTTCACCCTTCACCACCAATCTCCAACTTCACTGCTGTTACCTTCTGGACCAGAAAACAAGTAACCCGCAAAAAAATTGTATGTACCTTCCGAATTTTTTTTTACCTATTTCAATGAGTAAAAAAGAATTCGCTTTCGCTAAACTACAAGCTGATCAAGCTGCATCTGCTCAAGCCAAGCTCCTAAAACAGAATGATCAATGGATTCAATTTGAGAATTAGAATTCAAACCCTCACCGGATGCTGCAGCACCTGAGACTGGAACTGCCAACCTCTCTTTCATCATCTCAGGTGGTGATTCCTTAACTAAAGATTGGACCCAAGACAAGTCAGGCTCCTCCCCATTGTTAGCAAGCTCAAAAGATGATGATCTTCGTAGTTGCTCCACTTCCTCTCCATTACCCAACCAATCCAATTTTCCGTTTGGGGATCCCCACTTTCCCCAAGAATTTACAGGGGACCCAACAATGGAGGCTGGGTTATTGGTTCCAAGATCCCGTGAGCTGAAGCTGCGCAGCTGTTGGTGCTGCTTCTCACGCTGAGCAAATGCAGAGAGTCGGGAGCCCATTGGGGAGATAGGCTCTAGACTTCTTGGCGACATCCTTCCTGGGGATGGAACAAAATACGGGAGGTGCTCAACGTTTTTGGGGGAGTAAACATTTGTGTTAATGGGTGATAACATGCTCTGCTGCTGTTGGAATTGATTGCGAACAGCAGATTTGTGATTAGGCGAGAACACAGAAGAAGCTGCTGCATCAGAATATCGGGGAGACAAAGAGATCTCAGAAGAAAATAGCTCTTCAAGGTTTGAAGGTGTTAGTGTCTTAGACCGACCAGGACGATTAATGGAGACAGAATTCGACCGGGACTGTGAAAAACAAGTCAAGTCATTTAAAAGCTGTTGCTGGGCATCAAAATCAGACAGCATATTAAAATCCTCAGGAGGGATATCACGGGCACTAAGAGAAGATCTCAAGCGACTAGATTGAAGGTTGCTTCCAGGAAGATTAAGGGTTGGTACATTTTGCTGGGGCCAGCCCATAGATGAGTGTGAAATGCCATTACTTGCAGACGGAGACATAGGTTGACCAAATGGCGAAGGCGACATGGCAGAGATTGATGAAGGAGAGCCAGGTAAAAGGTTCATAGCCGCTGCCATGTCCATGACACTAGCAGCTGAGGCAGACGAGCGAGGTGATGGGACAGCAGATCCAGTAGATACATACAAGGGGCGGAGCTCCTCAGCTGTGTGTGCAAAGAAACAGACCCGTCTATTGCAGCTGGTACCATCCTTGCAGAGCCGAGTCCGGTACTGAGCCGGGTGGAGCCAGCACTCAAAAACTCCATGAGCATATTCACACATATCACCACGCCTACAAGCCCCCTTTCGAAAATCAGGACAAGGCACACAGCTGTAATGGTACTTCCTCGGGTCTCTTCTACGAGCATTTTCTCCAGGGTGCACAAAGGGGCACTCAGTCCAATCATGGGAGTAGGCTCGTGAACAAGGACGAACCTTGAATGAGAACATGCGGAACTCATCTGACGCATAAATACTGTTCTTAATGTCAGGGAGTGATGGATCAACAGGGTACTCTTTCTTCTCCGATGCAGAATAAATAGGTGTATCATTAAACCTTGAAGCCATTGGAGATGATACAAACTCTGAAGGAGATGGCAACCCATGTTCCGGTGAAGAAGAGAGGGTTGGTGAGTCAGAACCTGAGGAACTAATAGATACTCGTAGATGGCGCTCACCAACAGAGCCATCAGAAGAATTGTTAGAGAGAAGCTCTTCAAGAGCCACTCTCATGCTTTGCAACTTTGGAGGAACAACATTAACAACAACATCAATAGGACGAAGACCATTAGCATCTGTACAATTTGGATCAGCACCCGCTAACAAAAGCAGCTTCACAACATCAACAGCATTAACAGATCCACCAGAAGCAGCACAGTGAAGGGCAGTGGTTTTATCTTGACCACATGAGAAATTTACATCAGCGTCGGAATGCAAGAGTATAAATTTAAGAACATCAACATTGCCGTAGGTTGCAGCAACCATTAATGGAGTTCTATGCTCAGGAACAACTTGTTTTGAACCTCTCTGGCGGACATACCAGACTCCAACATCATCAATCGAAGAAATATCCCTCTCAATGCATCGCTTAAACCCTTCAACATCATTGCTAGCAGCAAGATCAAGCAAGTTGGAAAAAGAATCTTCAGTTTGAACAGTTAGGTTATTCATGTCTTTGGTGTTAGATGTGGTTTCTAAAGCTGACACAGACGGAGCTGTAGACGATGACGATAATTTTGATCGCTCTGGACCACTGCACATTCTTCAATTAGCTGAAACCCAAAAGGCAAAAAACAAACCTCCATTACAACTTATATATATAAGAAGTTAAGAACCATTAGAATCTTTAATCCATAATCACATGGACCAAATGAATGGACCAATACCAATCTATAGAAAAACATCGAGCAAATCGACGCATATCCATGTCATATACAAATCATATAGGTCTAACAATATAGAAATAAACTGCATAACAGCACAAAAATTACAGGAAAGCAGTCACAAAACATCAGCTTAGAGAAAATATAATCAGCTCTTAATCCATACAGACTCTAAAATCACTCATTTTCTCGGGGAAACAAACACGTAAAAAAACATGAATTCAGAATATTATTTTTTGTGTTAATTCCTAACACTTCCCAGTAACCAAAAGACATCAGTGACTTCTGAGAGTTCACAAACCAATAATGGAAGATCAGACAACATCAAACTCATACAAAAATCTACAAATTAACCCATGCATCATAACTAAGCTAAAAGACAATTACTTGTACACCCAATTTAGCAAAATCACATTCCCCAACTAAAGAAGCTAGAAGATAAGCCATACCAAAAGCTTAAATCCCAGCCAATGATCAACAAAGAGAATCTTAGCTAAGGTCATATAACAGATCATCTAGGTTCGTATAAAGTTAGTCTATTCCTTCTATATATTCCTTCACAAAAATACCCATATATAAAACAAAAATAATCTAAATTCACCTAAGGCCAATCTATCACGTTTACGTTCCTTTACAAAAATACCCAAATATAAAACACAATAACTTAGAATCATCTAAAGCTAAAATAACAGATTTATATTCCTTTACAAAAATATCCATATATAAAACAAAAGAGAATCGTACTAATTCTTCTTAAAGTTAAATTCTTTCTTACATCAAGAATCTAAAAGCATCAACGAATAATATCACCTAAATTAGCGGCAGACAAAAATTTAAGGAAAAAAAAAAGGAATTTAAATTTATGACAAAAACATATCTACAATATTCACGAAGAGAATCAAAGAAACCAAATTCAACTTACAGATTTCACGCTTTGAACTGAAGTGAAAATTAAAGCAAAAAGACTTCAAGTTTGTGTTGTACGGAGCAATCAAAACAAAGACTTTTCAAAACCAAAAACATAAAAAACAAAAACATTCCCTCTCCTTCATTTTCTTTCCTTTTCCACCATTTCATGGAAACCAAACACGAACAAAGCAATCCAAAATCATATTAAACCATAAATTATAAAAATCAGAAATTTTCCTATCCATTCATTTCCTTCGCTTTCTTGGCAACCAAACAGTTCAAGATCGGGTCAAAATACAATCACACTAGCCAAAATCAGATAAAAAATCACTCTCAAAACAATATAAACAAAAACAAAAAAGATTCCAAATGATTTTCCTTTCTTTTCCTCCACTTTCTTCGGAACCAAACAGCAAGAAAGCAGTTCAAAAAAAACCAGCTAAAAAATCACTCTCAAAACAATAAAAGAGAGAGATTCCTTTCATTTCCTTTATTTTCCTCCACTTTCTTAGCAACCAAACAGCACGAAATCAGTTCAAAATCAGATCAAAACACATTCATCAAACTACAAATAAAACCACAAAGCTCAAACCTTTCATACAGATCCCTATAAACCAATCATTACCCAGAAACAAAAACTGTTTATTTAAAACATTCCAGTCCAAACAAACAAAGCCTTAAAACAAAAAACCAAAGCTTTAATACAGTACCAAAATAACTATTCAAATAAAAACTCACCGAGTATATATGAGAGTATCTGAGACGAAGATCAAGGTAGAAAAAAGAGATCCAAAGAGATTAACCAAAAAATAAAAAAACAGAGTTGGTATTGTTGTTGGTGTTAGAAGCAGAACTTGCTCATGCTCATCGATCTAAAGCGAAGAGAAAAAAGTGAAACAGAGAGCGAAACAGAGTTGAAGATAATGAAGAAGAGAGAAAGCTTAAAGCTTGTTCCATTTCTTAATCGACGATGATACCGAGGACAAAACAGAGAGAGCGAGGGAGAGACTTGTTGAGGTTGAGAGAGAGAGTAACGTCTCGAAATTGAAATGAAATGAAATGAAAATGCAGAGTGAATTTAGGGGTGAATTTAAATTTGATTCCCGGGGTTGTGGGGGAAGGAAGGGAAATGAAATGACAGATGAACATGAAATGTCATTGAAATGCGTGAGAAATGAAAGTCCAAGTTTGAACTAGTGGGGGGAGGTTTTACTGGTTTAGCCGGTGTAATGAGAAAAATATTATTATTTTCATATGAAATGAAACATTATTTGAAACTAATTATCACTTATCTTTTTAACATGTGGAGAGGATAAGATTTAATTTTCTCATTATTTGATTTGTAACTCCAAAGGGATTAATAAATTTAAAACATATGTTACGGTTGTAATGAGAAATATGTTAGACAAAAATAATAATAATTAGACAATCCAATGATCTTTAAATCAATTAGAATCTTTTGATCTTTCAATAAAAAAGTTCTAAGATTCAATCTTTGTTGTTTAAAATCTTCTATCGTCGAATAAAGGATTTAAATTCAAATCCAACTTACATCAAAATCCAACTAGTACCTTGGCCTGATAGTAAAAAGCAATTATCATGACGCATATGTCATTAGTTCAAATGTTATCATAACTATGTAAAAATTTAAAAATTAAACCTTACACACTTGCACGAGCATCTATAAAAAGGCTCGAGATAACTCTTTTTCATAGCTTATTAAGGTATTATCTTTAGAACAATTCATCAATGACCTTTTTTTTATAATACATTAATCATAATATATCACATTAACAATTGAAAAAAAAAAAATTTAAAAAAATTATATCACTAAACTTTTGACCCCTTATTAGACATATTACAATTTGGACAGAGTTTAGTTACAAACTGATTTGTAGTGTTTGTAATCACTTTACTACAATCTATTACGTGTTAACTAATAAGATCATCCACGTGTACTTTAGTCACATGACCTATTTAATGAGTCATGTGATTTTTTTAAATAATACATATAGATGATCTTATAAGCTGTCATATAGTGAGTTGTAATAAATTGACTTGTAGCCAAATTTTGCCCTTACAATTTTAAATGAAAACGTGTTTATTAAATAAATTTTCATAATTTTTTTATTGTACATTTTTTTATTCATGATAAAATAATTAAATTTTCACAATAATATACACCTTTTAAACAAATGAGAAAAAAATATATTCCTTTAGGATTGACGGATTCTAGTGGGGGAAGGTATTGGAGGGAGAGTAGATGACCGGTTGGGCAGGTGGATAGTGGAGTGGACGTGAAGTGGTGGGAGTAAAGTGGATTGGAATTGGGGTGGTTTGGAGTCCACCAATGAAGAGCTGCCAAGTGTATAAAAAAGAGCGGAGGTCAATTGTGTGTGGTTAAATGGGGATTGTGGCGTCAAATCCAAGGGAAAAAGGCATGGAGCACCAAGGCTGGGTGAGGTTGAGAAAGAGGTTTTTTTTTGTTTTTTTTTTGAGAAAGAGGGTTTGATTTCATGTGAAGGGAGCTTTTTGATCTCCTTTTGATTTTCCTTTGTTTTTTGTGGGTGTGCCTTTGCAATCTTGGATATGTCACATATTATGGGTACAAATGGATACAATTGTAATGCTAAACTCTATACAATTGTAATGCAGCTCTATCCAATGATGAGTTTAAGCAAAAACGAAGGCAATTAGTGTATAATTTGATGGTAAATAACAACGGAGTGATCTCATGAATTCAATTATATATGTGTCCAAGCATGCACACAATTATGTTAAGAGCTTCTTAGCTCAAAGTGCTCATATTTAAATTTAGATTCTTATGCATAGTATATTGAATCATATTCTTTCTTTGAGAGGAAAAAGAAATCATTATTTACTAACAAAAGTTGATCCATAACAAGATTTAGTGGATAGAATTACCTTTAAAATAGTATGAATCCCCACATAATGGATTGAAGAAAGATTCATCTAAACTGTTATAATGTAGAGATTTTCAATTTGATGTGATATATGAACATAGTTTGGTAAAAGGAGTAAATTAATGTGTGATATTTTAAAGTAGGATTTTGTTAACCAGTGCCTTTGCAATGGTTAAATTAAATGTCTGTACTTTAGAAATAACGATATTTTTAAAAGTAGTGGAAGCATTAAATATTTCCTTAAACATTATTCTAAGGGCACTCGTTACAGTATACCACTGATAATTATTTTGCGTTGAAAACATACCAATTTAAGAATTTGAAGAATAAAGGATTTTGGGATGTGAGAAAACTATATAATTATTGACAAGTGTACACTACAGTCTCTTTTGGTGAGGTTTCTCGTTATAACATAAAAAATCGTACATTGTAGTATTTATTATTTCTTTTTGAAAAGTGTATATTACAGTCTATAATTGAGCTATTTATAATTCTTTGCTTGGGTGAGATTCCTCTACATAAAAAAAAAAAGGGGTACTTACAGTCTTATTTGAGTTATTTATAATTCCTTAATTTTGGGATTGTAGAACACTAATCAACAATACCAATTGACAAAAATCCAGAGATAACGGTAAGTCCAAAATAAATTTGAGACATTATAAAACAATGATTTATTAAAGGAAGTCTTGAAAATAAATTCATGTTTTGGGAAATCATTATCATGTCATATTATTAAGGAGAAAGTTATTGCTGTTGGAGAGATGCTTTCCAGGTAATAGTGATGTGGCCAACTGATTGTTCATCTTGTATTCTTTTTACCAACTTTAGAAGCATTAAAGGAGTAGTAATTACAACACCTGCAATGTTGGAATATAAAAGGTACGTTTTCAGATTGAGAATTTAATATGCAAAAGATAAGCATAAGATAAGTTATTTTCTAATGGCACTGTGGTTAGTTTGTTCCCAAAAACATGTAAAAATGATTTTGGATGTCATTGTTTAGTTCATTTTAGTTCGATCCCTTTTTTCGTTCAGAACTGAAATGTTACCATATTCTGTCTTGGTCGGTGTTTATCTTGCCAGAGGAAATAAATTACTACTCATTTTTTTTAATTAATGTCATTTTCAATTTGAAAATTGTTTATGATACTAGTAGATTTTACTCAAAATAAATTATGAATTGATGCAACTATTGACATTTTTAAATTGGTAAGTGATATACAGAAAATTAAGCATTGCTAAAAAATATTGCTAACACACATTGCTAAAAAAAAAAAAAAAAAGTAGAATGAAAATAAGAACACAATATGATTAATTTGATGACAACCATATCAAATACCTTAACATGGTGAGGAAAAGAGTTGCTGTGTGGGGGTATTTACTATTTAGATGTCATTTGTATTTGTAGGTGTCAATTTTTTCACGTTATAATGGAACCGCTTCAAACTTTGCAGCATCATGTATCTCAATCCATTGGAGACTGTTTGGATGATAAAATAGAGTAAGAACTGATCCAAAGCAAAAAGATACAACACACATAATTTTAGGTGGTTCGGCAACTTGCCTACGTCCACATAGAGATTTGAAATATATTAAAGTATAACTACAAATACAGTAAAATGCATTGTCCGAGCACCATGAGAGACTCCCTCTCTTAAGTCTCTACTGCAGACTTCCGCCTTCCCCCTTTTTCACATTGCCTTTCCCTTCCCTTTATAGAGTTTTTGTGCCTAGAATATCTTAGAACCTAATAGAACATATTCAAGATATTTATGAGATATTTATAAGATATTTATGAGATATTTTGTGAACCAATCATATTTACCAAGTTGTAAAATGCATGTGGTGTGAGCTATAAAGTAGAGATCAAATCCAACTTTGCTTCCTATTTTATTTCTAACCCTATACTTGTCGTAATTAATTTTTGCCCCCTCCAGTATTTTTGCCCTTTTTCAACCAAAGTCAATAAATGTCTTCTTTACTCACCTGCTAAACCAACACGTCAAGATAATTGACAATTGCCTTCATTCCCTTTCCTTTTTCTCATTTTTCTTTCCCAAATTTTTTTTCCAATCTCACTTTGACTTTAAGAAGCTCTAGTGATCAAATTAGGTTAAAGTCATGAGTTTTATAGTAAAAAAAAAATATAACAGAATTAATAATCTCCTTCAATTTGTTGTCCTTAACTTTTTCTTTCACTGTGAACCCAAAAGAAGTTAGTGACTAATCGACTCTAACATCAAAGTTCTCCAATGAACTATAATATTATTTGTTGAAATTTAGTTACAAGCTGTTGGAAGTTGGAACATGATGGGGTTGGATCCAAAGGAGTAAGTAAAGGAATAAATATTTAAAAATAAAAATAAAAAAGACAGCAAAATGTAGATACAAATTACAATGCATGAAAAATATGCTATAATCATCATGGGACCAGAAGAGGTTACATATCGTGTTTCATTTATGAAAAACAAAAGGTTTTGGTTAATTAAGGTGGTCCTGCTTCTATGCTTCTTTGGCCAATCAACCTATGCATTTTTATTTTTTTTGGGTTACCTTTAAATTTACCGTAAAGCACAAACATTTTTACTTTATGAATACTTGAATAGTTACAAGTATAAATAAATAAAAAATGAATAAAAAGTTACAAGTATTACTGACAAGCGGTAAATATCTTATGAGTTATGAGTAGGTCACTCATAAATTATGAGCCTCATACACTTGTGGGATTTGTCTATATAGCGAGCTCACAAGATATTATCTCCTATTACAAAGGTGAAGCTAATTGGAGGCTTGGGGACCATATTTTTTACAAGTGAATCTCCTTTATATATATAACTAGTCGCAAACTTGTGCAATGCACAGGAAAATTATTGAAAATAAAATCTAAATTAATTTTGATTCCTTTTACTTTTTTTTTTTCTTTTTTTTGTAGTTCAAAATGTTGTAGGCAAGATCGATAAAGAGACTTTACGAATTGGATTTAGGATAAATCCTACTTTTTGGTTTAAAAAAATAACTAAGAAAGTATTTACCATAGGATAATTAAAATTTAATATAATGCAATTTTTCTTTTGGCATAAGTTGAATTAGTCCAATTTTTATAAAACACGATTCATGTTTATATTTACTATATGAATCATGTTTCCATCCAAAAATAAAATAAATGATACTTAAAATAAGAAGAAAGACAAATAAATACATGGCACATGATTATATGATCAAACCTAAATAATTTTCATAACTCATTTCAAGCTCACATGGTTTCATTATAACAAATCCATCCATCTTTCTCCATTGCCAGCAACAAAATTAAATGAAATACATAAGAAAAAAAAAAAAACTCTAAAAATCTTGATGAAAATTGATAATTATGATTATTATTAAAAGATATTTATATTGTGTTTATATATGGAATATATTTTAGTATTAGATATTAATTATGATTGTGTTTTATATATGAAATAATATATTCTTATATTAAAGAAAATATGATGTGTCAAAATTCTAATGGAAGTTTAATAATAGAATAAAATTTAAATTCAATTAGAAAATATATATTAAAATAATGAGGTGTAAAATTGTGAGATTTCAAAAGCTTATGTGGCGCAATATGATGAGGTCAACCAAAAGTCAAAAAGCTTCGGTTTTATATTATAGTATAGATTAAAAAACATATATTTAGGCTCCAAAAAAAGTTTGAGCTTCTTCCTCCTTAAAACAAAAAGTTTAGATGTCTTAAATTCAAATTCTAGGTCATGTCCCCAAATTTATAAAATCTTAGTAATCCCTAATATAAATACAATTAAAAATTAGTTTATTTTTATTACTTTGGCCCCTAGAAATATGATCTCTTTCCTTAAAAAAATAAGTTTAAATATCTTAAATTTAAATATTCATGATGTTGGAAGTTTCAAAAACAAATCTCGTAAAACGAGGACAAAAGTATAATAAAATGGATAATAAATATAATACAAATGTCTTTCAGATTCAACATTGTACTAATAAAACTTATAATGTTAAAAAAATCCAAAATAGTTATTAAATCAAGAACCTTCCCTTGCATTTTTCTAGCAAACACGTGTATGTATAAATGCTTGTACGTGTTTGTGCATATATATATATAATTCAATTATGTTTTCATACTATAATCCACCGTCAAACTTTAGCAAAAAAATAAAATAAAATAAATAATCCACCCTCAAACAAAAAGTTATAGTTCTGCCCCTGGTCATTATCGAGCTTTGAACCGTGCAAGATGGGTTACAATTAGCCCCATCCTTGAATTTTGATAGTTTGGAGGTGGAATTAGATGCTGAAATAGTTGTTAATATCAATCTTTTTGGCACCATTGTCAAGTACCAAGAGATGCCTGATGAGTCAAATTTTACGATACAAACACTGCACTGTGTTTACTATGAAGCTAAAAAATGTGCAAATGCCCAAAAAAACAACATTGATGCACTCAAGATTTGTCATTTGTAGTCCAAATGCAGGCCTCAGGCTTTTCTTGAGGACCTGTTGTTTTTGGATTGTACTAACAAGACTACAAGAGCATTATCATTATGCCTATTGTTCTTTATTTGAATTTGGTGAATGTGAATCCTTTATTACAACCCCAAGAAATTACTGTTACCATTGTCTTCACCATAGTCTAATTAAATACAAAAATACAGGATTTGGGGCTGTCTGAAATCTCAGTTCAGAATAAGATAGGACAAGAAAGTAGACAATCTGTCCACTTAGGATTAATAAATAGGTCACTTCATAATTGAGGAGTAATAATGTTTGAATAAGAGGAGCCAAAATACCATAAAGTAGTTAATGATCAATCAGTCACATGTTTGATTGACATTTGACAACATATATCCTGAAATATGCTTAGGAAAAAAGAAACGACAACATTGATCCAGCTAGAATTATTTTTTACTCTTAACAGTCAAGATTGGTTTAGGATATCCCTCAATCCTAATTATAATTAGTATGTGGAGTAAGGCATGTGAAACTCTCGGAGGTTATAATTCAGATTTGAGTATAATGAATGAAAGATTTGTACCTTTGTTTGTGGAATATAATCTCAAGATGAGAGAATCCAATAAGATGTGCTCAATTTTATTTTATTTTTTCCTCAAATAAATCCAATATCTTTAAACTACAACACAATGTGAAAAGCAATATTTTATCTCCTTATTTTCTGTTCAATTTGAGAGTCACTGTTGAATATATATATATATATATGATCAAAATAATATTATTATTCTTGTTATATCAACTTGACCCTTTAGAGCAATATTGTAGCAACAATTATTTAATTAAAATTCATGTTTGTATCTTCATTTTTATATGTGTTTATTTGGACCAAGAGGTGCTACTCTTGTAATGCCTTTTTGTTTGCAGACTCCACCAAATAATGATCCCTTGGAGGTACATAATTTGTGTGGAAGTATACACTTAATTTCAGAATTATGGTTCAATTGTAAAGTATGATTGAGAATTAGGTTTTAGTTAAAAGGATTTTCTTGATTGAACATTTGGAAAAGATTTATGGCTCGCTTAAGGTCAATAAATAATTGACAACACAATTTGTAATTTATTGAAGAAGTCACTTAGAAAAAGGACTACAAATAATTGATATTCGAGGACTTGGATTTGCACTTGAGGAGAGATTCTCGGGTCAGAAAATCAGGAATTCTTTTTTTCCTTAGGTTCTTCTTGATAGTCTAAATTATTGCATGCACTATCCAATTTGTTTAAATTGCATTATTGCGTTTGGTAGCAAAGTGACAAAAAAGGCAAGAGTAAATTAACGAAAGTAGTCACTTACACATATATGCATGACTAGATCAAATCATATATATACCACACATTTATTAATTCATGTGCCCACTCATTGTTGCATTAATGATAAAGGATTATTTGTTATAATTCAAATCTATTTGTATATATATATATATATATATATATATCTATTCTAATGATGGGAAAATATAAACTACCACTCAACAGGCCTAACCTCATAACTCAATCTAGAGAAGGTCTATTAGAATATTTAAGTGGAAGACCAAATAATATATCTCCAAAGAAAATATAAATGCCATAACATTACATAGTGAAATTGTTTATCACATATAGTCCTCTAGTATGTTTTTTTAATTTGCCAATAAATGAGCTAGTGCATACGTGTTTTTTTATTTTATTATACTTTTTTATTTTTTTTTTTTTAGAATTCACATGGAAGGAATTGTTGGACATTAGTGCAACCCTCTAACCAATTAAGCTAACAGGCTAGTTGATTTTATTGCTGAGCACTTAAAATGTATCAAGAAGAATTAAGATCTTATCTTGATAATTAAAAAGTATTATGTAGTGCAATTATGGTTTTGGCTCTTTTTGCCGTCTTCTTATCTTGTTTAATTGTCATTTGCTTAAAGACTAAATTAAAATAAATTATGGGTTACCACTTCGTTGCTGGCAAAGGTTCCCAACAATAATAAAATAAAACATCAAAATCATATTCTGTATGACAGAATGATAAAATAAAAGCATTAAGTCACTTAGAGCACAAGATTAAAATAGTTGATTATGGAGAAGTTTGATTAAGGCAGCGGTGTTGACTTTGGTCTATTTGAAGTTGCTTATTGCATGCCCCATGCCCCAAGGCAGAGCTACAAAAGGGCATGGGTAGCAAAAAGCCAAACTAACACTATGTTTGGCACCATGAGAGTGGTATATTGAATAATTATCATATACAAGATTCCTTTCACATTGAGAAATAAAATAAAAGGAAAAAGGAGATAAGGAAAAAGAAGGAAAACATGTTTTCTTATGATGTGTGGTTGTTTAAGGAAAAATGGTGAAAAAAGAAATCACATTGTATCTCAATCTTAAAAAAAATATAAAAAAATAAATAAATAAATGCACTATTGATTCACATGTTTCACCTTCCATTCTTTCCATACTCTTCCTTCAATCAAGCCTAGATTGGGAGACAAGAAAATGGTGAGTCTCTCAAGGGAAATAAAATTCCTCTAGTATTCTTTACTCTCCTCTTTTTCCATCCAACCAAACAAGATAAATATTGAAGCTACTTCTCTACTTTCCTCCTAATCAAACATAGTATCAAGTTTAGGTTTTGCAATTCTCTTTTCTTCTTTGCGGAGGCTTGATTTGCTTCCATAAGCATTTGTTTAGGTAAGCTTATATTCATTTTAAAATAGAAGGGTAAATTCAATTGACACCTTTTTCTTTTAAGGAAACTAGACTTGCTACACTCTAGTTTGGAAAAATGACACTCCGCTCTCAAATTTGCAAAATAATTAACATTCCACCCCCTTTTTCATTTTTTTTTTGTTTATTTTTTATTAATTTTTTTAACCAATGCCTAATTAACCAGAGTTAAAAAGAAAAATTATATTCCAATTATTTTAAGTTTAAGTGGAGAATATTCCTTTAAAAATCGGGGAAAATGGAGCTGAGTGTTAATTATTTTGCAAATTTGGGAGCGGAGTGTCATTTTCCCAAACTAGGGTGTAGCGAGTCTAGTTTCATCAAAAGAAAAGGGTGTCAATGTAATTTACCCTTCTATTTTAAAATGAATATAAGCTTACTTAAACAAATGCTTATGTAAGCAAATCAAGCCTCTAGAATAGAATGTACAAATTTTAAGAGTATCATATTTTTCAAGATATAACTGTATTTTTGTACAATATACAAAATAAATAAAATAAGCTAATGAAAATAAGTTTATCCAAACACATCTAAATTGTTTTTACCTTGATGTAAAATTCAGAATTTGAAGATAAAAGCAAAAGTTGTTGAGTATATTTTAGCTCATTTGTCATTTATTGTTTGCCTGAACAAGTTGGCATCTACGTTAAATCATTCTTTCACATTCAAAATCCGACAAAAATCTAACCTGAAATTTCACTAAGCCTCAAGCTTTTTAATTACCAGTACTTTCATTTTCACAATTATGTAAATGGACCCGAAGCTTGAAAGCAGTACTATCCAAGAGTATATAAAAGACACATTTTCTTTGGTTTAAGTGTATAAAAAAGACACATACTTTCATATACATGCATGCATTCACAGATAGAGATCTAAATGCAGGTCCACCTCTACATACCAGATCTCCAGCGATTGTAGCTAGGGTTTTGATAATGCCTCCTCAACTACCTTCGAAAATAGCAAAGTGATTGAGATTAACGTACAAAACCCAATTGGGTCCCGTTATTGAAAAGTATCTTTTGGTGCTATAAGCCATAGAATATGTGACACTATATAATTACTACGAAAGCATCACATCTAGCTAGTATGTGACAATGACACAAAATTTGGCCAATTCAATTAGCTCCCTCTGTTGGAAACCAATCTAATGTGGACCCAAATGCGATTTCTTGATCAAATTTTGCATGTACCCTCATCATCGTACACATGGCATTCCAATAATTCATGAACGGTTTTCTTCATAAAATAATTTAAAGACACAATATTTTTCATAATAATGTATTAAATTAATTCTAATAAAAATGACATCAATAATATATATATATATAAGAAAAAAATAATCTTTCTTAAATTCTAATAAATCATATTAATAATTATGAACAATATGGTTTCTTTTTTACTTTCATATTATATGAACACATTTTGTGCTTCTTAGAAGGTTTCTAGTTCCTTCTCCCATCAAATTTTCAGGCCAAGAAAATTCATGCCACTTTAGAATAATTTCTGTGTCCCTCTTTTCTCGAAGAAGATAAAAAATCGGTGGTTTGTGGAGGATAGTACATTTGTGGGGTCCTTGCATAGAAAATTCTGGATTTGATGGTGACTAAACAGACCAATCTGGACCGTTCGATTTGCCGAAAGAATTTAAAACCATTTTGTACTATCAGACATAAAGCTATCTAACATGGGTCCCATCTATACCTTTATCTAAATGCCACGTGTACGGCAACAATTTCTTCAATGCAAGGGTTTTTTCCTTTTTCCCCATGAGATATTCAAAGCAAACAATTTTGTCTTCTTGTAGGAATGTAAAGCCTGTAACTATTTTTTAAGGGAATGATTTTGTCACATGTCTTTGGCTATCTTCTTGTAAATCACATGGTCATGTACTCTTGTGTAATCAACAACATTTAAGAAAAATTGCAAGTACAAGGCAATGACCACTGAACATTTCCAATACCTTACCCAAAATTTCACTCAAATTTTAATAAAAAAAAATTTATTTTTCAATTTTATTAATATTCCTTTTCAAATATACATAATTTTTTTTAGGTTAAATTATTGTTTTTGTTTTTAAACATTGCATGAAGTTCGTTTTTCGTCCTTGAACTTTAAAAAGTTCAGAGACAAAATTCATGTGTAAAAACAAACTTTTTCAAAGTTCTGGACAAAAAACGAACTTTTCAAAATTCAGGAACAAAAACCGAATTTTATACAAAATTTAGAGACGAAAACAATAGTTTAACCTTTTTCTTTATTTTATTCAAATAATATTTTTTCTCTCACGTGATATCATCCTTTTCTATTCAGAATTTGGCTATGTTTTTCTTTTTCTTTTTCGCCAATGCAGAATTTTGGCTATGTTGTGCCTGAGCTTAGAATTATACACGTTTAAATAGAAGGTATATATATGAAATGTGTATTTTATTTTTATATATTTCATAGATGATAGATCTATTATAACTATATGGATTAAGCTTGATGGTCCATATGAAGATGTGGATATTGTGTAATGGGCAAAAACTCAGCCATAAAACGCCTACAATTGAGTTCACACGCAAGTCGAAAGATTAAACCAAAAAGGGAAGGCTGAAAGTTTAAAGTTTAAAGCTTAAAGCCCATTTGTCAGCTGATTAGGAAGACTTTTATTAAACATGGCGTCTTATTTCAGGCATGTAGATATCAAAATCATGTAAATTTAATGTGATGTGACAGCCCTTTTTAATTATCTATTAAAAAAATACCTACCATGATCCATGACGTTTCTTATCAGATGTGATTTATATGAATAAATTAGACAATATTTTAATCACAATTTACTAACATGAGAAAGTGGAAGTTATTTTAGTCTTCAGGGGGTTTTGATAAGATACCTATAATCTTTAATAAGATGCATATTAATGTTATTTTAAATAATACGCATCTTATTACATCGGACCAAAAGATTCCCGATAATATTTTTTCCAATCAAAAGATACCCAAATGTTTGTTTTTGGTGAAGTTATTGAATAGATTGAGCATGATAGCCTCATGAGCAAATTTGTCAAAGACCATACCTACTCTTGTTTCTGGTCCACATTTCAAAGCTTATTTATATAAAATTATGTTGTGTTATTTTTACAAAATTGCTTCACGTATTAATCTATTCATGCAGTCAAATAGTCAAATTATACAAAAAGCTGTCAACAAATGTGAAAAAAAAAACAACCTGATATCAGTCGGATGGTTTCCCTCAATCACAATCTATCACAATCTATTAAAATCCAGCTTAATTGAAGGCACTAAACTTGTAAAACCCAACTACTAGTTCAGGCAATGACTCAATAAGTAAACCTCTAAAATTTAACTTGTCAGACTCTTGTGATAGTATGATACTCATGCTTTACTATTACATATTTACAAGTATATGAAGTTGCTTTGATTAAGATGGATAGTGATAGTTATTAAATCGGATTCTTTCAAGATACTGTAATATAAATTTGTTCTACTCTTTTTTTTTTCCATCCTTAACTAATTTCACTTCTTCTCACACGAGGGTGGACCCTTATATGAGATATTGAGTAGGATCGATCTCTCGTTTGGAAATTATTATATTTGTCCAATGAACTCCACTTTAACTGACTTCACTCACACAAGGGTGGACCCTTATTTAAGATATTGAGTAGGATTGATCCCTCATTAGGAAATTATTACATCTATATGATGAACTCCACTTTAACTGACTTCACTCATTTTGGATCGACCCCTCTTGTGGTTGGAAGAGTTCGCTCATGTTAGGAAGAGTTGGCTAGATAAACCTAATAATTTTTCGAAGAAGACAGGTTATCTTGGAGCAAGTGGCCATGGTCATCCCACGAAAAAGGAAGCCCTACAGCCAAGTGAATTGGGCCAGATCGTGGACCCAAAGCCAATGAGACAAAGCAAAGCTACATGTTGCCGGCCTAGTCCTTACTAGCATAACCTAAAATTGTGGAGTCACCGGCCTAGTCCCTATTACAAACCATGCACCTAAAGTCTCATTTGCTTGTTCTCCTAGAGCATGGACCATTTTCACTTCATTGATTATTTAGATTCATATCAATATCAAAACCGAAGGAAAAAGTTAAAAAGAAACATTCTAAACCTTTGACTTAGAAATGGTGCTTCATGGTAGGAGCATTTCACTTCACAGACTCAACCCCACCTCTTTTTATAGACACGATTTTTCTTCCAACATTGTTCACAATTTGCCACCTCATTTCACATAAGAGCTATGTAAAATGTGAAAAAAATTATGTCACTTATTGTTTTACCTAAATACATGACAAGAAATTTTCATCCATACATGCAAACTCTCAATCAAAAGTGAGAGAAACACACACACACACAAACAAAGACAACAAGAACAACAAAAAACCTTAATTTACTAGTGTGTCATGGTTTTATCTTATCCTTGTCCCTTCACACATTGTTGGACAAATTGCTTTAGTCCCTTTTTCTTGGGGGTCTTCTTCTGATCAGTTTTCTCCTTTATTTTTCTCTCTGCCTCCAATTGCTGCTCCAACTGCAAACACAACTGATACAATATACAATAGGCTCATCAGATTAACATACACCTTACCCCAATATCAAAACATTTATCAATCGGTCAAAATTGGTTAGTGCATGTAACATTTTGGATCTTTAATTACCTTTAGTACACGGTCTTCTACATGGTCAAGCCTCTCTATGAGTGTTCCTTTGATTTCAGTCTCAATTTTCACATGGTCTATCGGACGGCAGTGCTTCTCTAGGCTCTTTGGGGAAAAATCAAGGGATGACACGTGGCCATCACTCAGGAGGGTCCCACTTGATGTTGTGGATGCACAAGAGCTCTTTGGGGATTTGCTACACCCTCTAATTTCCTCCAACTGCCTCAACTGATGGGATGAATCACACAAGTTCATATCAAAAGTTGTACAAAGAAAGAAGAAAATTGCAAAATTTTCTCTTAAATGTAAGAAGTAACCCATTTTGTTTCATCAATGCAGATAATAATAAAAAATCTAATTCAGTCTCTTAAATTTAAATAGAAAATAATTTTATACCATATTTTCATTCAAGACCAAATTGTACTATGTCTTTATTCAAGACCATATGGTTTTGTTTGGTTGAAGATTCAAAATACTTATATTTTGAGTACCCTATTAAGTTATTAACAGATTAAGTTGCATAATATAACTGAAATTAAAATTACACTTACTAGAGAAATAATAGGTGTAATTTCTCAAAAACTTAGTAGTAACCTTTTTTTTCTCAAAAGAGAAGGTGTTATTACAATTTGATAATGATGATGTAATGACTAAATATTTTCTTTGCGAATTGACCTTAAGAAAAGGCATGGTCTTGAACCAATTGCGTAACCATTTAGAGCTGACTAAACATCATTAATTTATTGAAGTGTAATTTTCATATTTTTGAATAGGTAGGACATAAAGTTCCTTAGTTAAATTGGACCAGGCTAATTAAATACCACTAATTTATTTGGGGCAGCATTTGACAATTTTGAATCTATTCTCCTTCGTCAATCTATAACGCAATTCTAACCATATGTACTACCTAGACTTCATCTAGCTATATATTTCTCTAAGTATAATGTCTTCATCAAGCTTTTAAAATACGAGAAAAATGATACCCGTATGGCCTTAATTACATCATGCTTTTTAGAAAACATGATGATGAATTGATGATAACTCTGTGGCACTTTGTCAAAAGACAAAATATTATTAATGATGCATTCATCAAGCTTTTCCAAATACAAGCAAAGTATCTCCCACACCAAAATTAAAATAGCTTATTATATATCATATATCAAGCTTTTAATCATAGTGAATTTAATTAATATACACTCCTACACATCCCAAAAGCTAATTAATTTGTACAGACACTTACCATGTTGTCCAGACGATCAAGCCTAGAAAGAATTGGTTCCTCGATCACAGCCATTGTTCTTTTGATTCGATCTCTTTTCTCCGAAAACTGGTAACAAAATGTTTGGACTAAGAGGTACCTTTAAGAGGTTGAGATAACATGATATGAAAAAATCATTTGATGTTGCCACGTGTCCATAATCTAGAGTAGGTGTCTGTGTGACTAATTGACACGTGGACAGGTGATGTAGGCATGGTGAAGATCAGGATAATGATGATCATGCACGTATGTCATGCAATGGATGAGGAATGGGCACGTACGTGTGACTTCACGTGGTGTTCTAAGGTGGTGTCAGTTGCTTAATTATGTTTGATGAAGATAAGAGATGGGATATTTAGTATTTTAGTTTTATGGTCTTTTTCTTGTATATCTGGCATTCAAGTGTGGAACTCAGAGTTCATACCCGACCAAGATTCTTTATAGTTTATTTTTTCAGAGAACTTTATAGTATAATTCTTAATCTTAGAAATGAATGGTTGTGAGGGGTGTTTTTGTTAACGTACCACGTGGCGTGCCGAGGGCGATCACAACGTGGACTTGAGTCTTGAGAAGAGGGAGCCGAACCCAAAATTCAACCGAGGGCCCAAAATACAGCCCAAGGGCTAGTGGGGCATCTTCCAAGAATATTTGAGAGCCAAAATTATGAAAGCCCAAGTGAAAATGAGAGCAAGGTCTAAGAAGACTTGTCAAAGGGTGTTGTCATCAAGAAGCTTGAAGAACAGTTATTGGGCCGAGCCTCTTACTGTTCCTCAGCTGGGTCGAGCTTGAAACACAGTAACTTCAGCCAAAAATGACTAAATCATATATTTCTCACACTTCTGCTGATATCTGCCACAAGACCTGTGACTAATAATAAACTTGTTGAGACTAAAAGAGGGTTGACTTGATGGGAGAGAGTCAACCTTGATGAGACATGCATGAGGGTAAGAGAGAAGTGTGTTTAAGCCTTTTATGGAGCTAGGTCAATGGTAGAAAGGCATTGTAACCCTAGCAAGGCATTTTATGACTGTAAGCCCGGACATCTGCCAGGGGAGTTTTCTAGAGAATAAAGTGATAAATCCTAACCTTTTCGGAAAGGATTGTATTTCTGGGTTTGGGTTGGTGTTTCTAGGTTGAAGATGACTTAAAAAACACCTATTTCTCGAAGTTCCTCGAAGTGAACTAATTGATTCTTAGAGAAAGTCTTTCTCTTGGTTGGGTTTAATTGTGGTAATTTCTTGAGTTGTTAGAAGTGTTTTTTTCTTCCTCTCTGATCTGTTGGGTCTGTTGCATTAAGAATGCAATCAGTCCCCCTTTATAGGAGTAATTAGGATAGCTTAAACTTGTGGAAAATCCAGATTAGAGGATCTCCTTTAAGCTCCCTTGATTGTCAAGATTAACTCTCTATGATATGTTTTGTCAAAGAGAGTATTGCATAAGTAAAAATGATTATGGTCCTTTCCTAATGTTAGGATAAGGCCTGTTGCTCCTCTGAAATGGCTTTGTCAGAGGCACTCAATGCTTAGTTGGTGGGTTTTTTGTGTAAGGTCAAGTCTATGCATATCTCATGTGACCTTGGTTCCCATAAACTAGTCACTGTGTCTCCCAGCAGACCTAATGACAGCAGTTCATGGTTACCTCAATCTCGGGACTCACTCCCCTCCACCAAACCACACTCCTCAAGTCAGATCAACATAAGGAGAGTAGCTTCCTCACGGGTCTGGGTCGTGGGAGCTACTCCTTGAGTCCTTTTGGGATCGGAATGGGCATGGTCATGGGTTTTCTATCTCATTTCCCATTTCCCATGCGTTTTGGTTGCTGCCAGTAGTCTTTGAGCTGTTATGCAGAAGTCTGCTGCGTGAACAGTACCAGAACTCATGGTTTTCGGTGGAATGGAGAGCTGGAATGAGTTGGAAGTGTTGGAGAAGTTTGAAAATGATAACCAGCTGCTCTTGTCACGTTGGAGAAGATGGCATGCTGCTGTTCTTCTCTTTTTTAGTGAAATAGGACATGGCGCGGGTTCCACCAGCAGCAGATATGTTACCTATACCTTGACAGCTTCAGTTTCTGACTTGGTGGGGCCTACGGACAGGCTGTCTTCAGCTATTTGAATGTTGGGCTGATCAATACTTGGCCTCCAGCTGTTTCCCTCACTTACCCCAATAGTGTTTAGACCCAATAATTATATTATAAGCATATTTTGGGTTATGGGCTTTATCTGAGTTTCCTTTGGGCTTGTGAATAGTGCCGAGATTCTCTCATAATAGGCCCAGATGGCTTATTGGGTGCTGTATAGGGTATTTTAGTGGGTTGAGCTTTATATTCCGGGTTGTGGCTTTTAAAATAGTGTCAAAGCACTTTAGAATAGGCCCAAGTAATTTATTGAATATTATTTGGGATATTTAAATGGGTTGGGCTAATTTATTAAATAATTAATCAAGCCCAAATATTTTATTGGGGGCCCAATCCAAATGTTGGTTAAAAAATGGGCATGTACAATGGTTAATTCATCATCAATATATTTATAAACAAATATGTGTTGTTACTGTTTTACCATTTATTTTTATTTATTGATAATATAGCAAAAAATTAAACCCTCCCATTTATCAATGCATCATGCATGGTTAAGTTACACCTATTGCAGACAAAGTTGTTTGTTTTATGGGTTTTCTTTTCTTATCTTTTCTGGGTGTCTGTGATTGTGAATGAAAGTAAACTAGGTTTGGAATACTGGAATTAACCTTGTAGTTTCCAACTTGTATATGACTTATGAGACTTCAAGAGCACCTTTTAGGATTTTCATTTTTCATTTTTTGCCATCCTTGAACAAGTGTCGGTTTAATTTTTTTAAGATCATTTTTAATTTAGTGGATGCTTCCCAATTCCGAAAGCTATAGCTCCTCTTTAGTCCTGATTCTTTAATATATGGGTTGGAATTTTTTTTTTTTTTTAATATTATTTTGTTTGTTCAGGAAGCTTTGGACACCTTATTAGCTAAAATAAATTTTTAATTAAAAAAAAAAAGTTGTCACTGGATTTGAAGGCCAATGTTTTAAGCTTTGTCTTTTAGAGCATTGCGTAAATGTGATTAGCTCTAAGAGCATTCTCATCCGACCATCTAAAACACATTATTGACCAAAATAGAAAATACTGTAGCAAAAAAATCACAAAAAAGCCTCTTATCTGGTTCTATATAACCCTCATTTACTTTACAAAAAGCGTTGGTAAAGATACCGACTACTGTCTATCTTCAAATAAAAATAAAAAAAAGATACCGACGACTGTAGCTTATGTAAAAACTTTGTTGATTTGGGTGATTCAAAGTGATTCGGAGTGTTTGATTTGTATTTGATTTGGTGTGGTGTTGTTGATTTGTGTTTGATTTGGTGTGGGTATGTTTGATTTGGTGTGGGCGTGGGTGTGTTGTTGATGGTGAATCTGAAGTGTTGCCGGCGTGGGTGTGTTCTTGGCTAAAGTGTTGCCGGTGTGTTGAGAAGGGGCTGAGGCACCGTGGGCAGTGATGGTTACGATGATTTTGCTATGTTGCCAATGTTGGGGAGTCTTGGAAAAAAAAAATAATAATAAAAAGAAGAATTTTCTTATGATATTTTAATAAGCCGTAATGTAAAATAAAGAGGATGTGAGGTATTTTGTATAAGTTGATAGCTAAAATGAAAAAGTGGGTTTTTGAAGAGGTAAAATAGAGAATTTTTAGATAACGAGATGAGAATGCTCTAATACTAAGAGCTAAGACCTACAATGAAGCCCCCCTAACCAAGCCCATAACAACAGAAATAATGGCCCGGGGACTGCAGCTCTCAATAGTCAAATATGCTCTTCCTTAACACTTCAGGAGGTGGCATGGAATGACCAAAAGGAGAATGCAGGCATGCTACATCGGCACACACATGCATGTAGCAGCCTTCAAGGCCTTGCCCATATGGAGCCTGTTTTTCAAACAAGCAGTCTTGATATACCTTATATGCAAACTGGTAAATTGTAAAATCTCTTATTTTAACCATGTAATAATATTATGTTTTACAAAGGCGAGTTGGAACTTGGAACATGCCAATGAGTAAATGATCTTCCAAAGAAAAGCATTCTCTTTTGGGTTGTGAATTCACCTCTTATTTTTGTGTTGTAAAGATTTATATTGTGCATAACAAAAAAGAGCTGGGAACCCCTATAAATAACATTGCACATATCAAGACTATGAAAATACTAGAGCAAACAATGTGATACAAGGTTGCATATAAACTTGGGATATATAAAGAATAATTAATTGGTTCCAGAAGCAGTGTCCAAATTTTTTAGAATATGACCAAAATAATACATAAAAAATCACTCCTGTAACAACAAAATGATTTTCTTTGACACCTATCATCTACACATAATGTAAACTTCACATAGACAAACAAGCCCACAGAGGCACAGACACAAAGTTAAAGCAAAAAATATGAGACAATTACATAACACCTTACCTCTCAGACTTTAGTTTGGCAAGGACAATAACTTAAAAAAAAAAAATGACATTGCAGTCTTCAAGCTGTGTTATGTTCCCTCTAGCAGTTGATTCCACACTGCTGAACATCTGGACCGGTAACTCTAGTGGTAAATGGATCTACTCGCACCCATAACAATGAGAAAATTGAAGCGAGGAGAATTGACCAGACGACAACAATGGTGGGTGTCCGGTTCTGGCGACCCATCAAACCTTTAAGGAAGGGATAAAGATGGACAATCACCCAAAAGGCGAAGAAGAGCTTCCCAAAGAGAGGACCCCATGATTGGTAACCGCTGTTTATGGCGTAGGAAATCCCTGCAACGACTCCAACCAAGTTTATAATAAGGAGAGTTGTTGGTGGGATGAGAAGGGTTGTCCATTTAAACAAGTACAATTCAGCAGAGTCTCCATCTTCATCTGATGCCTTGGATGTGACCGTGAAGTTGGTGTCGATACCAGCAAGTACTTTAAGCAAACCTTGGAAAACGGCAAAGAGATGGGCTGAAACACCACCAATAACCCAAAACTGCTCATTTCTCCACCACTCGTCAATTCCAACACCACTCCACCTCATCTCTAGGATACCGGTAGCAAAGATGGAAAGAAAGAGCGATATAAACCAAATACTTGCAATGTTACTGATCTGCAAGTGGAATGAGCCAAGCAAAAAAAGTTAGCAGATGCTAAAGACCAGCATTTTAATGTTCAAAATATACACAAACTGGAAACACACTAAAACTGATTGATTGATTTTAAGCTCATGGAAAATGTTTCCCCAAGGCTTAAGAAAATACAGAATAATTGTTATCTTTCTTTTTTTTCCCCTCTAAACCCTTTTTATTTTGAAAACATAAACTAGTAAGAGGCATGCATTCCTTACCAATATTTGCATGTTGACAATGTGCAACAATTTAGCAATAGGCATGGATTCTCAACCATGGTCCTTGTAAATCCTACTTCATTAATTCTTTGTTTTTGTTTTTTTTTATGATGAGGAGGGAACCTTGCCAACTATGCCATGGTATTTATGAAATGTTAGTTCATCATTGTGAATTTTTATCTGTTCATTTCATATTTTGAAGAAAAATCACAAACAACTCCCCAAGTAACGAAACACTGCCAGCTCTTGTAAGATGCAGGGATTGCAGAGGGTGATGAAGGGAAAAAGATAAAAAGTTCCCTATTGAGATAATACTGATAATAAGGACACCATTATTGTACAGAAAACGAGTTTGGTTATAATAACGAACCTGTGGAATGATGAACTTGTTTGTAAGTAGACAGACAGCCGGCAAAGTACAATACATAAGAAGAGGAATGGCGGTGATTGGATAGATGGTAGTGTTGACATATGCGAACCTCTCAAGCCATTTAAGCCTGCCATTATAACCGTACCAGATAGGGCAATGTCTACTGAGAAGAATTTCCACAGAACCTAAAGCCCATCGAAGCACTTGGTTCAGACGATCTGAAAGATTAATAGGAGCAGACCCTTTAAAGGCTGGGCGCTTGGGCATGCAGTAAATTGACCGCCAACCACGAGCATGCATCTTAAATCCTGTCAGAATATCTTCAGTAACGGAGCCATAAATCCATCCGATCTGCAGTTCAAGAGACGAATATTAATGAGAGAAGTGAAATAAAACAGCAATTTGCCATTTTTAATGAGAGATCAAAAACTAAGATTCACCATGTGCAGAAATGGGAAGACTACACACACTCTATAAGTGATGATGTCTTGTTTGTCAATTGATAGATGGTTACTACAGGTAGGTAAAGGAGGATTGAAGGAGGAAAAAAAACATGTTTACTGTAATAAACTTTTATAGGCTTTCAGATTTCAATGAAAAAGAAAAACCCGGTCCTGGTTGGGAGTACCTTAGTGGTGGACATTTCGTATTAGCTGATATGATAGTGGCAAACAACAAGGACTCCTAATAGATGTGGACAATTTCATTGTGTGTGGTGTGCACAAATCTTCAAACAAGTAACCTTTGTACCTGACTCAAAATTTTAGGGAAAAAAAATGCATCCCAATAACTTGTAGTTCCCTATGCTATATAAACTAAGGGTCCTGTTTATTTTTCTCCATTTTCTAGGCATTTAAACATATCATGATACTAAAAGTATATAACAGTATTTTACAAAAGTAGGTCTTGTTCCTCATTCTTTCGGACACATACAAAAATGTTGCAAATCTCTTAAGCCAGAGGCATATTCTGCTTAAAGCACACCTTGGAATTTAACAGTGTTTTACTCAAATCCAAGTTTTCATCCATCTAAATTCCATCCCTCCTGCTATTATATTAATCCAAACACTACTGGTAGCAATCTTTATATCTTTTAGTGAAGGCAATACTTTGTAGAAGCAAATTTCTAATTGCAATGGGAACAATAAAATAAATCAAAGAATGAATGACAATGTTAAAGCAATAAATAACAAGACACCATACCTCACTTCCCCAGTCTGTTTTGTCCTCGTAACCACAGCTGATGACATGAATAGCTTCTTTAAGAAGTGTTTCTGGTGTTGCAGATTGTGGAACACCACCATTCTCCATAAGTGTAGATGCAACAAAAACTGCAGACTGACCAAACCTTTTCTCCAGACTCATTTGGGACATGAGTAACGACTTTTCATCATCAAATCCAGCACCTGAATTTAAAGAGTAAGGAAAGGTTAGAGCCATATCTGACAAAATTAAATGAAGTACAAGATGCCGTTGTCATTGTACAAATGTAGTTTCATGAATGACAGTTGATTTTAGACATTGTTTATGTATGGAGGTTTACAGCTCAATAAGAAGCAATAAATGAGGAATTTATAGTTTACAGTCAATAAATCAAAGATGACATTGAAGGATTTTGACTGGTGTATTTATAAATTAAATACCCAAAAAAAAAATGAACAAATAATATTCAAACAATATACCTTCCACACCCTCTTCTATATCCTCTAGACTGAAAATAGGCACAGTGGGGTCTACATGCTTGCTAGATTTCTTCTTGTCTGAACCCTTTTTACTAGACTTTGAACCCTTCTTTCGCGATCCACCACAGAGTGAAGATAAAAATCCTGATTTCTTATGCTTAGGTTTGAGAGGTGGCTCATAACCATATAAAGCTGTTCTATTGAAGACACATCCAGTACCCACATAAACAGGGCCTTGAATTCCATCCAGGCCTCTCAAGTTGATCTGAAATTTAAGAGATAAGAATATTTATCAAAAAGATGACAAACAGTCAAAGAAATTTTCAAATGTTTTGTCCAATCACTAGGACATATCCAACACATCACAAAAGATAACTCAATTAAAACCATTCAAAAACATCAGATAGAAACAAAGAATCCATCACTTAAATTGGAGGATGAACAACTTACATCAAAGAAAACGGTATTACGATTGGCATATCGATCATTCCTATCAATACCATCAAATCTCTGTGGAAACTGAACATAACAAACATGTTTCCCAAGGTTGGGATCCATTAGGAAACACATAGCTTCCCTCAAGGCCTTGCTGTTGTTTATGTAGTGATCACAATCAAGATTCAACAAGAAAGGTCCATTGGTAAGGACTGCTGATACTCGAACCTGAAAGAGAGTATTGACCACTAGAGGTCAGATAAATGTATACATAAAGAGAATGAAAAATCTCCAAAATTCATATTGTTGACTACTCACAAGAGAATTCATAGCACCGGCCTTCTTGTGATGTTGAAAACCAGGACGCTTTTCACGAGAAACATATACTAAACGTGGCAGTTCATTACCCTCAGCATCAAGGCCTCCACTTTGGCCCAAGAAAACCTGAGAAAAGTTTTCCCAAATAAGAATCACATTCAAACCACAACTCAAATCCAACAAGCAGTAAGTTGCAATGTTTTAACCCCAAGGTTAAAATCAGCTAAAATCACGACTCATGAAGCAGAGGTAACTAGTTCGAATCTCCCCTTCCTCCTCCCTTAGGCCAAAATTTACTTATATATATAAAGTAACTTGCAATGTTCAGCATATTAACAACAGAAGGAGAAGCTACCTGGATCATTCCTGGATGGTCTCTAGTATTGTTTCCAGGCCATGGTGTACCATCTTGCATAATCCATCCTTCTTCAGGAATTTTAGTTGCCTTTGCAACAAGCCCATTAATACGGACTTTAAATTCTTCATATTCTCTCTGCAAAATAAGACAAAGTAACATTAGAAGGATGCATCTAAGTGGGGAAAATGGAGTGGCAAGGTACATCAGGAATTCAGAATAATAAAGCCTTACCTTCATAGCTCTACGATCTTTGACAAATGATGGTTGAACCTTATCCTTCAAGTAGTCAATCTTCTGTGAAAAATACCATTCTGGAGCCCGAGGCTCAATGTTATATTTCTTGGCTGAAAGGAACCCATTTCCTAGCAAATTCAGATGTTTCAGACAAAGCTTCAAACGTCAACATAGCAGCTCCATCATCAGATACATAGCAAGAGACCTTGTCAACTGGGTAGTCAACTGCAAGAATGGATAGCACAGTATTTGCTGTCACAAGAGGAGGCTCCTTTAATGGATCAACAGTACTGACAAATATGTCAACTGCAGCTAATTGTGAAGGTTCTCCCTCTCGGTCATATCTGTAATTCATATTAATTGGAATCAAAACTATATATAAGATGAAGAACATCAAAATTGAAATGAAACAGTTACTTGAGACACATGAATGCAGGCTTCATCACTAAGTACAATAAATGAGAGTAGACAGCAAAAGATATTCTCACCTCAGAGCAAGCCTGTCAAGATATGTTTCACGGTTTACAGGCAGCCACTTGGGGAACTGATCCAATATCCAGGACATTGCAAACCAAATCTCACAAATCACAGATATTAACCACAGAGCATAGGCATTGGGCACAGGATTTGTTATTCGATAGTGCAAGAAAATGGAAAGAATAATGAGCCGCAGAACAATGACCATCCTATAAGGGTTTATCCTAGAAGATGGAATAGAAACCTTTCTTGAGAGAGGCTGCCGAGCTTCATCATTCCTGCAAAACAAAACCGAGCATGGCATTAATTGCAGCCCTTTTCTACACTAGAATTAAGAAACAAGAAATAATCACAGAAATTAAACTTGGGAAAACCGACGTAGTAGCTATAATTAGTTTATAGTCAGAACTCTATTTGCAAGTATTGCTAAAATACAAGGTTGTCCAGAAAAATGGAATTATCATCTTTTAAGATTTGTTGAAGTTGTCCGATAACAATAAAGCGATGTAATCAAGAAAGCAGACCAGGAAGTTTTAAACTAGCCACATCGTATCAACAATTAAAAAGAGTAAAGCCTCAATTAAATCCAAAAGAGTAGCCAATAATTCATAATTTCAATCAAGAGGGAACCCACAGCAAAGAGTCATCCACAAGCACATCAGTGCTGGCATCAATATCACCACCCTCCCTTTCAGAATTGGCTTGGCCGGTGCTCATTGGAACAACATTCTTTTCCTGCTTCATTTTCCAGCCATCAACTCTTTCTTTCCAGGCTACATTGCCTATTCCTGGTGAACCAAATTCCCTCACTGGATCCACAACCCTAATATTAGCTGCAGAAAAAGTACAATCAAGAACCTCAAATCAATATCTGATAGCGACAAATAAACACCAGTACAGGGTGTATATTACATGTGAAGGAGAGAGACATACGTGATTGATTAACATCAGAAGCATAAGGAAGGGGATGGACACGCTTCCCGGCACCAACTCCAGGAGATGCCATAGAAAGATGCTCAGGTGATGCAGCAGACAATTCTCCAGAAACCTGACAATGGCCGAAAGATTAATTCCACTTCAAATGCCAACCACGCCTCTCCAAATAAAAATAAAAGAGAGAGAAGAGTATAGCATTTCAGAAGGTTATTGGATTACCTCTGTTCCATTGGTGAGCAAAGGAATGTGGTTGTGAGAAACCTCTTTATCATAACTGGGAGCCCCTACATCCTCCGCCCGTCCATATGCCATATGCCAGCTCAACATGCGCTCTGCAATCTTCTGCTTTTGGTTTTGATCTTCTGGAGTGTAATTGAAGTTACTGGCACCATCATCAGCATCAACATCCTCTTCTCTATCACCAATAATTGCAGGACTTCCTGGAATCAACATCATAAACGGAAACAATTCAGTCAGAATATAGTGATTCAGAAAACATCCACTGCTTTTCAAAGAATGATAGTGTTACCAGCAATACCAAGTAGGTCTTAAAAGAAGTTAAGTGATTAAAGAAAAAGCATACCACACAGAGGTACTATCAAAGTTGACAAAGCATGTTTTCACATTATATAATATTCAATTAAGATAATTTTTTTTTTCTTTTATGATTGCAGTTTCACAAAGTCACAAACAATTTCACAGACTAGTCTTTTAGAATAACCAACTATTTCAAAATCACGTTCTTTCCCATATTTTCAAGTGTATGGAAATTTTCCAGTTATTTAATATCTAATTTACCTTTGTGTCTTTTGTATCGGGTTTTGCATTGAGGGCAAGACTGATTCCCATCCTTCCTCTCATACTCATAGCAAGGCCTGCAAACAGGAAAAGCGCAAACATTGCAGGCAATGAATGGTTCACCATCTACAGTCTTCCCAACATTATCGCCACAGATCTGGCAGACCTGTCCACCCAGGGTCTTTGTGGACTTTGCCTGAGTAATCACATTAAAAGATATACCATTCAACACAATTAGATACTGAAAACATCAATTTGAATCAATCAACAAAACAATCTAAACCAAACTAATGTACCCAAAGTCTACAGCTAATAAAAATGA
Source organism: Fagus sylvatica (assembly GCA_907173295.1). NCBI lineage: Eukaryota > Viridiplantae > Streptophyta > Magnoliopsida > Fagales > Fagaceae > Fagus > Fagus sylvatica. Next base: position 3,586,721 of record OU015762.1, read on the forward strand.
AAAGAAAATTTTTACATTCTTCATTATATGAATAACTACAATTTCCACTCAACTGAACCTCTGCAACTATATTACTGGGGAGCAAGAGTTTCATAGTTTGAAAACCAAAACAACATCAGAAATTTAATTTTCAACATGTGTGACCATTTCCTTTCCTCAGCTTTCTTATGAACAAAACAAAACGCAAATTGCAAACTAGAGCTCAAGTTCTTTGACACTCACCCCAGTTTCTCCTTCTGATTCCATTGGCACCAGCTTCTCCTTGCCCAGATGTGAACAATGGATCAAAAAGGTTCCTCAGTCTCAACAAGATCTATGCATGCCTCAAAGCTCAATACTTCAAAAGCAATCCTTTTTCTCAAAGCAAAGCCCAGAGCTGCACAGTTGTAAATTCAGATTACCCAATTCAACAAGCATTCTCTACAGTCATCAATTGCTTATCTAAATACAAAAATTCCAAATCTATATTTTTTCTGTTTGATTGCTAATAAAATGTTGGAAAAGAAATCATATTCTGTCAAAATTACAATCTTTGAGTCATCACAGTCTATGACTTGAAGAAACAAAGTGATTTACTCAACCAACCCAAGAAAGTTCTCTCTTTTCCTCGGTTTTCTCGGCAACCAAACAGAAAGTCTATCAGTGAAATCAACTAAATTATCACAGTCAAGTAGTCAACAACTAAAAAATCTCAAATCCAAATGCAATGTTAGAACAAACCCAGTTTCCAATTCTCAATTTTATCAAACAACAAAACACTAAACTTACCTCAAACAAACCGATCAGACTGGATTTCCAATAAAACCCAATTGAATTCCTTCCCCAAAGAACCAAAATCTCCACCAGATCCAGCAACCAAGAGACACCCAGATGAGAAAAGTGAGAGAAAATGAAGCCCAAGAGAGAAAGTTCTCAACTTGAGAGACTTAGAGATCGATTTGACCCAAGTAAACCAGCAATGCTAATAAGCTATCCTAAGCCCAGCTGTCTATATCTATGTCTCTCTCACTCACTTTGTTTGTGTCTTTGGCTTTAACAGTGGGTGTGTATAGCTGTTAAATGGTTATATAATAATAATAATATATAAAAAATGTAGAAGGAAATGGCTTAAAGGAGAAGAAAGAGACACAACAACTACGAGCTTGGACTTACAAACTCCACCGACACTCTCTCTTTCTTTTCTTTCTGTGTTTTTAGAGAGAGAGAATGAGAGAAAGACAAAGATTGTTGGGTGAACAAAAACAGATCATACGCGCTCCAATCATTTGATGCTCGAAGATTATCTACTGTGTCTGGTGGAAATTTTTACAAACACGGACAATAAAAACAGCCTAGTGTTGATTTTGTACAGCTTAATTTTATTTTCATTGGTTTTTTTTTTTTTTAGTAAAAAAAAAAAAAAAAAATCTAATCCAAAACACCAATTCAAAAATCGAAAAAATTCTACGATATTAATACTTTTTGTGGGTACGGTAGAATATTGGAAGTTTTTTTTTCGTTAATTAAATAATTGAGAAATGAGGATTTGAATACGAGATACTAATCAGTTGAACTACAAGATTTTTAGTGTTATTAACTTATATTATATTAAACATTAACTTCGCATAAGATTATATATTTTTTAAATATAATAATAGATTCCACCACACTATTTAATTCATGTTTTTTTTTTTGGACAAGCATTAACCGGTAATACATCACACTAACTTTGTCAAATTTGCTAGTTTCTCATGTTACTTTAAACAATAATTCATCATACCCTACAAATCATTGAAAGTACCAAAGAAAGCTTCCAATAAGGCCGATCTCCAAAATCGAATTGGTGTATTCCTTTTCTAACCTTATATTACCAATTGAACATGTACTATACTACTATGTATTTTGATCACATTACATATTAAGTCATTTAAACAATTCACCATCAAATAAATCATTAGTTAAAGAAAAAGCATGAAATTCTGTGCAGTATGAGTAGAGTATCTACTATGATTAAAACCATGTGTTTTCAAGTGTTTAATCTTCATACTTCTTTTATAAAGATATACAGAAGGTTAAGATTAAAACACTTGAAATAAATGATTTTAATTATAAGGGATATTATTATACCTCTTAAGTATTGTAAAAGAACCCAGAAAAAAGTATTATAAATTGTCATTTAATAATTCGTAATGAATTGAAGTAAAAATCTACCTTAAAATAAAATATCATGTTTTAAAAGTGAAAAATTAAGACCAAAAGGTTATTTAGTAGTACCCCTTTTTTGCATTTTGGTTGTATTTTTTCTGGCTCAAATGCATTTTAGTTGTATATATCTTATGTCTTTTATCACTTTGAAAATTTTCTATTATATTTGGAAATGAGATTTTGGAAAGGTATGTGATTACGTGGATTTGATTTAGAAAGTGGATGTCTCTTTATAAGACAACTCAAAAAAGGGAAGCAAATAAATAAAACAGGGTAGAATGAGTTGCTTTAATTTATCAATCTAATGACATATATAAGTAAGGATCACAAAACATAGATCTATTGAGCCAATAAATTATTAACATTATCATTGAATAATTGCAATCATGACATATATAATATGCTAAGAGCCTAAGAGTTTGAGCATATTTAAAGTATTATATAACTTTTTTGGTTGTGTATATTGTAGTCAATGAAAAAGGTGGAACACTATTGATTTTGCTTTTTCCTTACTGACCACGTTTTATTCACAAGGCCAATGATATTATTTCATGTCGGTAAGAGAGCAATGAATACCATGTTTTTGAATGAGTTTTGATGTACCTTATTTCATTTAATCATTTGCAAACTAAAACTATGAAATTGTAATTTGATGGAATGGTTAGTCCAATAAATTTTCAAATTCTCTCCCTCTTTTTTCTCTTTGGCTGGGTGGATTCATAGTTCTAGTGAAGAGAAAAATGGAGTCGATTTAAAATGTTAAGAAATTAGATGGCTGCCTCACTACTAAAGAGAATGTGAGAAATGTGATTTATAAACATGCTTAAATGCATTAATTTGAGAAATTTGAGAAAATTTGTAATTTTGTAAGCTCCAAAATATTGAGAGAATCTTTTTACCACTTGTTAAGAAAAGAATATACAATCCCTTATCCCTTGAAAGCAATTGATGATTTTGGATAAATGGATCAAGTGCACCACATCAAAAGTTACTCATACTGGTCTTGAACTTGCTAATATTACCATATGATATTGAGGCTTGGAAAATTAATGTCTACCAAATATCATCATGTTGAACTATATAATATCTGCAGCTCTATCGTTTTCATTTTATTTATTTCTTAGCTTGATTTGATATATATTCGATTGTTTTAGCCGACAAATTGATTGAAATGTCATTCTTTTTGTTTTTTTTTTTTATATATTTCTCTATAGATGAATGTCGCATTCATATGTTCATATAACTACTACAGCCCCACCATTTTGTCTAGATTATTGACTCTCCAACCTCATGTCTCAATTATTTAAAAAACAAATTATTGAATTAAATTATATAACGAATCATGTCAATCACAAGGAGGGTTTCAAGAACAGCATATAATTGTAGCAAAAATAGCATGGACATCAAATGATTTTCTAAGAGATTTTTTTTTTTTTTTTTTTTTTTTGCTTTGTTGAAAGATGGAGTATAGTATAATTTAGTCCACATGTTCTCAATCATGAAAGTTAAGAAAAAGTTAATCATAGATATCCATATTGCTGAATAACAATTGGCCAAAAATATCAGTCTCAAACACTGGATTGAAAAATTAGTAAATTGCACCTTGATTACCGAATGAATTATGCCAAAATGTACGCACTTTTGTTTGGTGAACATTGTAATTGATGTCATCAAACATAGAATTTAGCTGTTTGGTAAAAGTGGGAATAATAACAATGATACCAAAAACAATTTAGGTATGAGCTGTGCAGTTAGATTCACTTTGTTTTGCTCCAATAAACAAAGAAAATAACAGTTTTCATTAAGCTAATGCGGTTGGGTGAGTATCATTTGCCTATTAATACATTTTTAAAAAATATTTGATAAAATAGTATTGTTTGAAGAATATTTGAAAAAATAACAATTTCTTAAACTCGTCTATTTAAGAGACTATTTTGATGCCAGTAAGACTGATGTTCACCATAGAATGCAAATTACAAGTTTTCATAGTAGTTTAACATTTTTGTAAACTTATAAGCAATCCTAAACTTAGAAAGTATGATTAGTATATTAAAAAATTTGTATAATTCATACAAACATCATTCAACAGAAGCTAAAATGTCATTATACAACTTAAATTCTCTCAAACGTGTTTCACAAAAGGAGAAAAGAGATAAATGTTCTCAAATCAAGATACTATATGTTGTGTAGTCAAAACCCCCAAAATTACAAAAATCCAAAAGTATTCGAGAGAACTAGAAACATGCTATAGAGTGACCTGAACATGCATATGCCTTATTGATAGAGTGACCTAAAGAATTGTTCTAGAATTCAAGACCATAATGCTAACATATATGAATTATTAAAGACATTTATAGCAAACTCTGGAAAAAGCTCAAAATTGTAGTCATTCATCACTAGAACAACAAACAACCAATAATCTGTGAATTATAAATGACAAATTTTGTCTTCAAATAATTATAAAACTAATACCAAATACCAACAATATTTTTTACATCAATTTGCCAAAACTCTTGAGTGAAATCAGGCTGCCCTTGAAGCTGATGATTTTTAGAAGTGTTCTTTCCGAGTTTGTAAGTATCCGAGTTTGGCACCACCTCTGTTCATCATTCTTCAAATTACAATTGTAAACAATACCTCCAACCTCATAAATTAGACCAGGATCTGAGGGACATACTAATGAAATGCATCTATGTATTGTAAATTCTCTTACCCACCGTATGTTATTCCAATCCTTCAATACCCATATAACAATTGTGTTAAAATGTGAATCAGTTTCCACAATCGCCAAATCACCTTTAAGATGAATTAAGTGGCATACTCCAAAAGTGTATATATCAATGTCAACTGGATGAGGAGTCAAATGAAACTCTTCCTTACCAATGTCAAAAGAAACAATCATGCCCTTCAAATTGTCATTGTGAAGACTAGTGTCAACAATCCAATGTATGGCTTCATTAGCATAAACAGACCTTCTCCATACACATAAAGGATAAGGAGGAATGCTTGAAATCTCTCTCCATGATTTTGATGTTGAACCCAAAGTGTACACTTCACTCCCAAATTTGTACCTCATGGTGTTGAAATCAAGTCCTTTGCAGTGAACATGAACAACCTTGTACGTGTTAGTTGAAGTGTCAAAACCCAATCCATAGTTGTCCATATTTGTCACAGAATATTGGTTTGTAGCTTCTGGCAGCATAAGAATTTCTTGTCTTAGAGGATTAGAGAGAATCACAGTAGAAAAATTTGCAAAGCAAAGCAAGCCATTACAAATACTCTCTAGATGGAATGCTTCGGTTCCAATATCGAAGTTCTTGGACACGAAATTCAGCAACGGAATTTTGCCCAGACTCAAATTCTTACAATTATCTTCCAATTCATACAAATCCAACTCATATGACTTGTTGTCAAGAGTTAAACCAAATAGGAGTGGTGGTTCTTGATCACCGGCTTGAGTTTGATGCATGTTTGCAAGAGATGGGTCGTCTATAATGTTGCACCATAGCTTGGAGACACACCTACATTGCAAGAGTGACTTTACAGGCAATCTTAAAAATATTGCCATCCATAATTTCACGAGGGAGCTCCTCCATCATTCTTCTTGTTAATGAATTGACAAAGATTGAAGACTACAAGAAATTGTTCTTGTTAATGAATTGGAGGAGTAAGATGTTGTGCGAAAGGGTGTCTGGAAGCACTCTCACAAATCTGATAGACTCTGCAAAATAATTAATTATGACTTGAGAAAAATCTATAAATAATTATGGAACGAAAGAATTATTATAAAGAAAAATAGACAATCACACACAAAAGAGAAACACCTAGGATTTAGGTGATTAGGCGACAATACTCTCTCTATACTCAAAGCCCGAACACACTCAATGACTCAATAGCTCTCTCACACAAAATAGCAAAGAAAAGAATTAATTCTATTTACCTATTCACCTATTGCGGCAAACAAAGCTCTCTAATTCTCCAACTGTGCGGCACCAATGAAATATCTCTCTTCTATCAATTCGGCACACTACATAGCAGCCATAAGTTTATATTTATATAAGCTTCTTTTCAAGTTTGAGAATTTTGTTTAGTTTTCTATTTTCTAGGGTTTCCTAATGGTCTCTTAGTAACCCTAGATGTTCTTTAATATTTATATTACTTGTAGCCGTCAAGACAATTCAGTTTTTTATTAATAATATTTTAGAAAGAGGTTTTTTCTCAATTGTTCTATTTTCCTTGTAAATTCGAACCCTTAATGTTCTAAGGTTGTATCACTTAAAAGGAGAAGTGCTTGTTCGGTTGAGTGTAAATAAGTTTGGACTTAAATATTTTTATGTATTGTAAAAAAAAAAAGAGTTTTCATGGACTGTTAAACTATATTTTTTCATCAAATTATTAAAATTCACATAATAGGTCTAAATTATATTCCAAATTTTCAAATTCATTAAGACTAATATCTATATAAAATAAAATAACCGGGTTGAGTTGAGTAATATGGGTTGAAAAAATACTAACCCGTCTGCAACCCGAGACGTCATAACTACCAGGTTCTCTTTGCATTTAACACACGCTGCACTGGACCGCTAGGTATTTGTGGAGGCGAAACGAAATGACGTCGTTTCGGTCTCTGAAATCGGAGATCTTCGACCGAGAAGAGCGTAAACAGTGAGCTTCAGCTCCCCAATTCGATTCTGCTAAAGTTATCCTTGTATTTGTATATACTAATATTCGCTTCTTCGTTTTTTTTTCACAGGCAGTACCAAGCTCATATCCTAGGCCTCAATGCCTATGATCGCCACAAAAAATTCCTCAAGGATTACGGTACCCCTCTCTCTCTCTCTCTCTCTCTCTAATATATATTTATATAATATGTGTGTAATTTTATGTATGTTTTAAGAGTTGCAATTTTTGTCTTGGAAAACTTTGTAAGGTATTGAATTAGTGGTTAGTGGTTATGTTTATATGCCGTTGAAGAAATTTCATACACAGTAGATCGAGTGCTGATGTGATACGTTAAATGTTCGCGCGCAATGCAGAAATGCTCAGTTGATTTTGGTCGAATTAATTTGAAATCGGTACATTTTACGTTTATGTTTGATCTGCTGTTGAAGGAATTGCATACATGGTAGGTTTGTTTTAGCTTTTGATTTGGGAAGCGATAGCGTGTTGTGTTCTGTAGTGATTTGTGAATTGCATTTTGAAAATGAAAATTGGTTTCTAATTTTACTATGTATGTATTTTGATTGTGTATTTGTTCCTAGGCTTGGACTTTGGTGTTAGGTTTTGTTGTGCTGTTGTTGTATTCGTTTCTTTAACTTGTAGTAGTGGGTGTGAACTACTTAGGTGAAAATGTTGCAATTGGATCTTACTTTATTTGCATTTGGATTGAATTTTTGTTCATATGGTTATTGGATTTAGCTCCCATGGTTGGAATAACTTGTTGAATATAAGAATTTCATTTTTGGTAAAAAAAATTGTATTTCCTGAATTTCATAAAGCTCTGGATGATTCTTACTTGTAATCGAATGTCGCGGAGAAACATTGAAGTTACTGGTAATAGTTGGAGAATGGTTCAAGACCGAAAATGGACACCGAGGAAGCAATGCAAATGATGAGCTTTTTATTTGCTGAATCCTCGTGTCCTAAAGCAATTGGGTGATGAACAATCCTCTCCACCAAGGAGGAAGGGGGCTACAGTCGTCCTTATATTTTTTCTTCTCTATTGAGGAGATTATTCTGATGGTTTCTGTTTTTTGTGTGCTAATTAAGGTATCTAAGAGACTAGAGGCTAGGACCTGGGAGGTAGCAAGAGCGTAGATATCTATTACGTGATTTGTGAAGGACTTCACGGTGTCTGTGTTTGTAGTGTACTGGTACAGATGTAGAAATATGTATCTACATCTCTTGCATGTGCTTTTATGCCAGATTATCATGGGTTGTCTATTAGTCACTTTGGTTCACTTTAGAGATAGATAAAGGGCAAAGAAAATAAGATAAAGTTGAATTATTTTTGGGAAAGTTTCATTTTAAAACCCATAGTCTAGAGGTGGTTTCAAATTAAACCCCACAATTTCAAATGTTCTAAACCCTACACTTTCATTAAGGTTTCAATTCAAACCATAGATCCATTACACATGAAGAAGTTAATGGAAAATGTTTAAACAAAACGAGTTTAAAATGAGTTTATGGTTTGAATTGAATCATTTATGAATATATAGAGTATGATTAAACAACCCCTAAACTATGGGGTTTAAAATGTTATTTTCCCATTATTTTTATTTCTTTGGTTATGTGGGGAAACTTAGAGAGGAAAATAATAGGAAATAAGAAACTGGTAATTTTTGCATCTGCTACCCTCCTTGCTTTCCAAAACCTCACTATAAAGAAAATTTAGGCTGGCCACTTGGCCTGAAATGAGATCTTGTTGTTATTTTCTCTTCTCATTTGTGAATCAAAGAGTGCACACTAAGACCAAAAAGATGTGGTTAATTGTGATTTTTGTATGCCATTTATGATGTTTTGCATTGCTCACCACTTTGGGCACATGGTGAAAACTAGTGAATGTTGTGAACTCATAAGTTCAGGAAGAGAGGTTGCAGTCGTAAAACCCCAAGATCTGGACCAATCAAACAGAAAACCCGAGAAAAGTTCAAGGAGTTGATTACTGGGTCTCTCCATATCCTCAAAAATACGTCTATTCCGTTCTTGCCACAGAGACCACATTAAACAAAGCGGAACGAGATTCCAAAGTTTCTGAAGAGTGTTTCCCAAACCAGTTGTACCAGCCAACTAACAGATCTACCACACTACCCAGAATCACCCAAAAGATCCCAAAAGTCTTAAAAACAAAACCCCACAACTCAGTAGCAAGCTCACAATGTAAAAGCAGATGGTCTCCTGTCTCCCAATTATTCTTGCACATGCACATGTTCTGGATTTTTGATTTTTTTTTTGACATTCAGAATCTAAAACCTATTCTTTCCTTTCAGATTAGAAGGCTTAATGAACCTGTTATTGGGTCTAGCTCTGTATTGTCCATTGTGCTAGAATTTTTGCTGCAAACCTTTCTTGATGTGGCATTGATAGCTTTTTTTTCTTCTTCTTTTCACAATGTTCTTCAAGAAAAATGTGGTCATCTCTAAATTTTTAATTGCATTTGAATAGTTAAGCTGACTACAGCTGAAGAATATCTGGCTGTTTCTCTTGAACAGTATGCAGTAGTTATCAAGATTACTTCATATTCATTCTGCAGTTAATTCTTTTGAGAATCTTGGTTTATGTGCAGTTAGCTTTTATGGAAAAGAAAACTCTAGAAGCGTGAAGCTGCCTGTTAAAACTGATCAAGACACCCTAAGGGAGGGATATAGGTATGTTCATTGTGGTACTCCATACAATATCACTACTGGTTGTGGATGCCTCACTAGACCTCTTTTGTTTTTATTGTATGATGTATAAATTATTAAATTGTAAATTCTCTGCTCCAATTCAGATTATATTTCTGAATGCTTTCTCCCCCACTCTCTGGATCTTGCTTGGGTATTTTTAAGTCTGTTATCTATTAATCGTCATCACTGCTTTGCTCTGTGTGCTCATGAGTATCTTGTAGATGTAGCTTATCTATTCTCTTAATTTGCATTTAAGCATAGTTAACCCCAGCTAAGCAGCTCATTTGAATCAAAATATAGGGACTGACTAATAGTTCATGATCTGGTGGAATTATACTTAAAATATTATGTGACATTATCTGCGATCAACTATACTCGTTTGCGAAATTGTCTTTTCTGAATGTCAGACCTTGCTTTAGACAGTTTGTAATATTAATCTTTTTGTTTATTCATAAAGGTTCATACGTACAGAGGAAGATGATTTGGATCCATCTTGGGAGCAAAGGCTGGTGAAGCGTTATTATGATAAGCTTTTTAAAGAGTATCCTTTTCTGCTTGCCTTCTGGGATATTTGTTCTATTTGTTTTACCTCTTTAAATTTGACAGCCTGTCTAAGGAATTTACATTTTGAATCTGTAAATATTATTGCAGCTTTCAAGTGTATGGTTTGCTACTACTTATAAGTAGAGATTTGTTTTTGTTGTTCACTGCCTTTAACTCATTGAAGATATTGCATAGCGGACATGTCACAATACAAAACTGGCAAGGTGATTGTTTTCTCAGTATATAGATTTGTAATCTTTTCTACTTTGAAGTTTAACTGATGAACCTTCACTTTGATGCTTTTAACAAATTTAGTCTCTTTAAAAGAACTTTCTTTTACCTGTATACGATGGTGCTTATATTGGTTAGTCTTTGTCTGTGATGCTTCCATCACCATATTAGGAGGCCTATTCTGGGTGACTATAACCTTTTAAATTTGATCTATTATTTAGATGTTTTTGGACTGAAGCTTGTTTTAACCCAATTTTAAAGTTTCTGGAGTTTGTCTTTTGTGAATTTTCAAGTCAGACAAGCAAAGTTATTGAGAGTGCAAATTTTGTGATAGTTTCCCATTTGTGCTATAAAGATTGTGCTTTAGTGGTTAAATCACATACTATAAGATTTTGACTTATTATCTAATTATTTTCTTTCTAGATTGGTCTGAGATGGAGGACAGAGAAGGAAGTCATATCTGGGAAAGGTAATTTTATTCTCCTTGTTATTTTTTAGTTATCATGTTTTTTGTCCATTACTGATTCCTTGGGGATTTTATGTCATTTTGCCAAGTCAATAACTGCAAAGTGACTTGTGTTTATTCATTAAAAAATAGAGAAAAATAAGACAGAATATATATATATATTTTATTTCTTTTGAAATTCTAATCCCTTAGCTTGCCTATAGAGAGCAGCCCCCTTGTCCAACCCACTTGGCCTAGCTTTTCCCAATTGTTTGCCATATGTCGATTACTGATTTGAATACTTTAGGTTGACCAAATATTTCGAATATTAATCTGAACACCACCTAAAAACTTCTTCCATTTAATTATCGCATTGTGGTATTGCCAACTTTAATCCTATTTTTCCTTTAAAAAAAAAAATAATAAATATCCCAGTTGGTTATGGTACTTGAGTTTAGAATTGACCTGTTACCCTTTTTGTCAGGGCAGTTCATATGTGGTAACAAACACTGCGATGAAAAAGATGGTTTGGCTAGCTATGAGGCAAGTGTTCCTAGTAGCATCATTAATCTCTTGTTGGTTTTTAACAATTTCGCTGATGGCTTTGGACGAATTTATTTCTTATTTATTTATTTATCTTTGATTGGTAAGTTATAGGCACACTTAGTGGGTCTTGAACCCATGACCTCACCCTCCACCTAGCACTTGCAAGGGGAGGAGGTGCCAATTGAGCTAGAGCTCATCAGCCATTTTTTATGTATTGGTGTAAGGTGTATTCATCTATGTTTTTTCCAATGAGTCCTCACTCAAATGATACTTCCTCCTCTCACAAGTATGTGTAGAGGGTGAGGTTATGGGCTCAAAACCCACTAGATGCATGTGTAATTTGCCAAAAAAAGAAAAGAAAAAGTAATGTATTTATGGTTTTGACCATGTATGGGATACCTTAAGAACCATACTGAGATTATTTTTTTAGGGATTGTCTCTATTTTACTATTAACATATTCAATTAGTTAATTACTAATTTCTTTTCCAATGTACTTCTAATTATCATTATTTAATTACTTCTTGGCGTTAATATTTGTTCTGAGGGAGGGAAGGGGGTGGGTAGGTAGAGAGAGGCCACTTCTGATCCTGTGTATAGTTGAAATCAGTGGTTTATTTGGTGATGGGTCTTGTAATACAATTACTGAATTTCACACTGTTTACACATCAGACAATATGGGGGGTGAGGCTTTAAAGAATTCAAATGGTGTTAACTTCATAGTGGAATGAAATAATAAAAAATGTCATTTTTACAATTCACAACCCTCTTTAGACATTATTATCAATTTAATAGTATGTCCATTCTTTGCTCAAATTTTCTGTTGTACTTGTAATATTGCATGTAATGGGATTGGACTTGGAGGTCTAACTTTTGGCATAGTTACCATGAAAAATATTATTGTCAAATTTCATGTATAATAAAATCCCTCTATGTTCATGCTTATCGATGTTGTCAGAGGCCTTATGCTTTCATTGATTTCTCATTTTTTATTAGCAGCTGTTTTGAGTCTTTTGACTATGCCTATCAAGGCTTTAGTCATATATGCTTCATGGTGTAACAACCCTGACCCACCTCCAAATGATTTAGTGGTGAAATATTAATTTACTAAACTCCCGTATGCTGAACTTGTTGGGATTAATTTCTACATAAAGGAAGCGTGTTGCAATTGCTATATTTTGTAACTCTTTTGAGTCCCATAAAATTTAAAGTGGTAGTTGCTGGTGCATGTATGTATATACATTGGCGTGGATGTTAATGCTTCACTCATACAATGTGGAGGCAAACTTGTCTATACCCATGTTGAAATTTCATTATGCATCTAGGCAGTTCAACACATTCTGTATACATGCCCATGTTGTGCTGGGCATTATTCTACTATTGTACTTGTTCTAAAGTCTACTTGAAAGTTGAAACACGTATGGTATGGATGATGCTGATCTCTTTTAATCTTTCCTTATGCTTAGAACTAAGATAAACTAAACACGAGGTCTTTCACTTTCTCCCTCCTAAGTTTGTTCTGAACTGTGCTGGTTATGGAATTACTGTCATTTATTACTTGGTCTGATCCATCAATAGTGCTGATACATTGACAATTCATGTTTACTCACTCTTGACTAATCAAAGGAAATAGGAATTCAAGATTAGAATTTGCCAATGAAACCTAGCTCAAATGACACCTCCTGCCCTTGAAAGACCAATTTGGAGGGGAGGTTGTAGGTTCAAGACCCATCGAGTGCGGGTGTAATTACCAATAGAAGTCAAGATTAGAATCTTTCCTCAGCTGTTAAAACTTTCTTCAAGATTGTGATAATAGAGGAAGATAATTTTTACCCCATATATAAGATTCTGGACAAGCATCCGATTATATTTTTTTTCTATAGCTATGATTCTCCATTTAAGTTTTGTATCTCATCATACTTGGTTGTTGCGCTGCAGGTGAACTTTTGTTATTCTGAAGCTGGAGAAAACAAACAAGCCCTTGTGAAATTGGTAACTTGTGAGAGGTGCGTCTACTTATGAAATTGTGATGACAACATAACCTCACCTGTATTAACATGTTCCAATTCGTTTTTGTTTTTGTCAATTATTCTCAATAGGTGTGCGGATAAGCTTCATTACAAAAGGCGGAAAGAGAAGGAGCAATCCGAAAAAAGAGAACAAGAAGAAAACAGAAGAAAGAGGTGCCAATTCAAGCCAATAGTCTTTTTTGCCCTCGTGCCTATTTACTGCTGATTAGAGTACCATTAACTTAGTCAGTCTATTTCCAGGAATCGGTCAAGGAGTAGTGATGAAAGAGATAATGACTACGAAGGGAGCAAGGAGAGGAGAAAAGGTCTGGACATGCCCCTGATTATACTTCATTTTTGCATGATGACACATTCTTGTGCTTATATTCGGTTCACATTTGTATATATGATTCTTATTTTGAGTGTGAAAATCTTTAGTCTGTTGTTGGATCAATGATAGGCCTTGGAATTGATTGGCACACCAAGTTTCAAAATCTGATGCCTGGATGTGCACTAGTTCCATGGAATTAAAGAAATGATATAGATGTGTATCTTAATTCTGAGATGTTATTAACCTATTAAGAGGACTTGATTTTCAAAATTATAATTGAGTCCCTCATTTGGTTGACTGATATGTCTTAAATTTTGTTGATTTCGTAATTATAAGTAATTTTCACCATTGTACACTCCCATCTTTTTCAAAAACATCCTTGCTGTCCTGGTGTTTTACTGATCTTGTGAGATTACATCTTTTTAATTGTTCTTTGCAGGAAAAAAGGCATCAATTTCAACTGATGATCAGAAAGTTGATGATGATGATAACTTTGATGAGTTTCTTGAGGGGATGTTTCCATGATAGTAGCTGATTGACAAGCCCTGTTAACATGATAGCAAAATGCTGAAGTTCCAAAATAGAATGAACCTTGATGGTGGTTCGTTGTTCTAAATATTTCTTTACCCTTTAAATTCCATTAAACCGTTATCTGTGTATCCATTATAAACAGAAGTTAAACATGTAACCTAGGGAAGTATAAATAATGTATCATCATTGAGCTGAATGTGGAAGCAGAGCGAGGAAGATCCTCATGTGTGTATGGTTGTCATTATCAGCTTGCAAAGGAAGTAAAGAACGAATTTTGCAGGCTGCCTATGGTAAGAGATGATAACATGTGAATTGTAAATAAATTTGGTTTGCTTGGGTTGAAGAATGAAACATCAATTATGAGGTGTGTAAAAATCATATATAGCACAAGTTAATGCAATATTTGAGATGTAGTTAGTTTGAATGACACATTGTATGAAACTCAAAATGATATATTATGATGCCCTCTTCTCCCATCAGTCTCGAGTAAACACTCCGTAGTTGCATCCAAATTGTCAGTGACCTTTTATTTTTATTTTTTAAGGGGATTAAATTCACTTTTTCTTTTATTGATGAACTTGGATTCACAAAGTAGATTCCTTGTTAAAAAGGAATTAAGAAAATAACTTGAAGCGTTTTGTTTCATCTCTTATTAAGATTTCTTTATTGATATATATATTTTTCTGAATTATCCCTAACCGAAAAAAAAAAAAAAAAGATCTTGAAGCGTTTTTTGTATCTTGGTATTCTAGTATTCTACACATAATCATGGGTCTTGAACCAATAAAAAAATGATCATGGGTCTTGAAATGAATCTATTAGTAAATATATTGGGTGAGGAAATGGATTAATATAGCCTCTTGTGTATCTCCTATATATTAATATTACTTTCGTTTAAAAAAAAAAGGGAAAATTATTTCAACCTTCTAAAGGAGTAAGGAAACGAAATGATAGTGACCTTTAAAAAAAAAAAAAAAACAAGTTCTCTTAATTTTTTGGGTTTTGTGATAAACATAACAAATACAATGACAATTTTATTTTGCCTTTGAGTAACTTAAGTGTTCATAATTTTTTGGGTGAATTGGGTAAATGGGATAAGTCAAGAGTAAAATAAGAAATTCTTTAAGATGACAAATTAGCTAGTGGGTTCCATGCTCAACTGGTAAAGTCTCTTATCGTTAGGGGCCTGGGGCCTACACCAAAAACCAACCATTATGGAGCGGACGCCATGTTCAATTTCAATCTATAAAAAAAAAAGGATATGTTAGTCCATAAAATTAGGATAATTTAAGGGTAAAATAGTTATTTCATTGTGTTTGTTATGTTTATCACAATGGAGCAATAAGAGAAGGATTTAATACTCACTTGAGACATGAGTTATAGGGATATTATTCTCAATGTGGGCAGACTCTCTCTTTGTCTATCAATTTTTACATTATGAACTAATGCCCTATCATGAGCGATCCCACTTCAAGAACTTGCTTGCTAGAGACTGCTAGGTTGAGGTTAGGCTGGTTAGTCATGTCTATCGAGAAGCCAAAGTTTTGCGCTAACCAACTGGCTTCGACGAGAGGCAGAGAGCACAAGAATTATCATAGAAATAATGATCCCATGTCATATATTTTGTGGAATGCCATCAAGAACTTGCTTGCTAGAGACTGCTAGGTTGAGGTTAGACTGGAACCTTTCAACCCAGTGGGGGTCATGCTCTGTCTTAGTAGTTTTCTGAATAAAATGTGATTAAGAGAAGCCAGGGTATAAAGTTAAACCTTGCGATATTTCATGATATTTATAACCAATGATTTCCACTCAGAAACCAGAGATATTTAAGTTTCTGATTAAGTTTACCTCTCCCCCAAGTTCGACGAGAGGCAGAGAGCACAAGAATTAGGTCTCAATTGTGAGTTAATAGCCTATTTAAATCCCTGCCCAGAATGACAATTAGTGCTGGGTCAGTAATTATCCATCGGGTTGGTCGGACAAAAATTCTTTATGAACAAAAATTTCATATACTGGTTGTACAACTTTGTGGAGTTTGGTTATGCCATGCACATGACGTTCTCGTTGTTTCCATCCTAGTTTTGATGTGATTTCCGAGTTATTTTCCCTCCATATGTATAAAACTGGTTCTATGTAAAAAGTACTATTATATGAATAATACTAACTTCTTGTTTTGAAAAGAAAAAGAAAGATCAAGGAGACGTTCTCTAATAAAACCTTCTCTTGCAAATTGGAATGAAAATGCCATATAGGAAAATATTCTCTATAATTAGAGATACATATTTCCTTCTAAAATCTTTTGTTTGTTGATCTCTAAAACTTGTATCCAGAGCAAATCATACAACTGTCAATAATATGGTTCATTTTAACTAAGGGCTTTTGTAACTAAGGGCTTGTTTTCATTTTAGATCTTCATGAAATTTTGTTTGTTTTTAAAAGATAGAGTTGACTTGAGATTATTTAGCAAAAAAAAAAAAGGAATTTTGTTAACCAGTACCCTTAGGGTAATAGTTAAGGAGCATTAAATGCTTACACTTTACGGGAAATAACGAACTTTTAATATTAAAATAATAAATAGAAAGACTAAAATACCCTTAAAAGTTATTTTGTAAGCATTTAAAAAAAAAAAGTTGACTTGAGATTGGCTTTGATGTTCATATAACTATCCAAATAACAGAAGGGGCTCATAAATTCAACTTGTTATTGAGTCAGAAATCGAGGAGAGAGAGAGAGAGAGAGAGAGAGAGATTGTACTTAATGGTTGTGCTTTAATGGCTTACCTAATTCTCCCTCGGTTATAATATTAAGTAATAAATGGCACACATTTTAATCAAGCAAAACAAATTAAACATGCGAGTAACTTCATACGCACACTATCTACAAGCATTTACAACAGATTGTTACGTTTATTTTACTTCATTTGAAAGACATGTCATTTGGGATGGAGAAAAGAAAATTTAAGAAAACCAAATGTTTATAATTAAATGGTCAAATTATAAATTACACCCTCTAAGTTTGGTCAAAATTCAATTCAGTCCTCTAAGTTTTGACCGTTTCAATTTAGTCCTTTAAGTTTGGCTTGGTTTCAATGTAATCCTCTAAGTTTTTACCATTTCAATTTAGTCCTATAAGTTTGTTTTCGTTTCAATTTAGTCCTCTAAGTTTATTTTTGTTTCAAAAACTTATAAACAAAAACTAATAAAAATTATTTATAAAAAAAATTCGTAAAAAAATAAAAAGTTAAAGGATTTAATTGAAACGAAATCAAATTTAGAATACTAAATTGAAATGGTTAAAATTTAGAGGACCAAATTGAACTTTGACCAAACTTAAAGGACTAAATTGAAAGGTTTAAAACTTAGAAGACTGAATTGAACTTTAACCAAACTTAGAAGATATAATTTATAACTTAACCTAATTAAATTGACATCGAAAAGTTGGAACTTGTTCTATTGTCAAAGATTTCAAAGTTATAAAAGATATGCACTCAATGCCTCGATGTGTAAAAACAAGTAGGTAACATATTATTGGCCAACCCACAAGCCCCATTAAAGAATAATACCCAAAAAATAAAAGAAAAAAGAAAAACAAATTGTACAATTATGTCTCCATATCCTTTAAAAACAATTTTAAAGTAGGTAACTTATTATTGGCGACACCCACAAGCCCATTAAAGAATAATACCCAAAAAATAAAAGAAAAAAGAAAAACAAATTGTACAATTATGTCTCCTTATCCTTTAAAAGAAGTTTTTTTTTGTACCTTTTTTTTGGGGGGCCGAAAAAAGAACTTTCTATACCTTATAGAGTAATCAAAAATAATTTTTAATGTTTTACTACAAAAGAAAACAAGCCACATTTAGTACCTTTTTACCCAAAAAATAAAATTGTACCTTCCACTATATAAAAGTTGACTGGTAGATTCTTAAAGCTCACTCAGTTGTAATGGGTATCAGAATCAAACAAGATGTTTAGATGCTTGTCAACATAAAAAATGTTATCTGACACAGTTTTCTAAGGTTCTCCCTTTCTCAAATCTCAGAAATAGTGTTTATTTTTATTTTTTTTCCTACAAACCAAAGAGGGCATGAAAAACCAAAAAAAAACAAAAATTGACATTGCCAATGCCAGCTCTAAAACAGCACAGAATATTTGTACCTTTGTTGCTGCCTTGGGAGGTACATTATATCAGCCAAAGACTATACCAGATCGTATGACACGTGTCTGTTTTGGGTGCTATACAGTGCATTCTTATAACACGTACACAAGGCACGTGGGCTTTGGAACTCAACCAGAACTACATAGATGGCTCGTACGTTTGGTGTCACAGAGCTTGAGTTCTTGACTGCTACCTCGGATCATGACAAGGACAAAGTTTTCCTTCACTTCTTTGTTTTTTTGGTAAATTACACTTTCAATCTTAAATATTCAAACTTAAGAGTGCTTTCAAATTAATCGTAAAATTTTAAAATAAACTCTAAATTTTAAGACGATAAAAATTTATAATTTCGTTAGTTTCAAATCTAATCTTAAACTTTTAAAATTATATCAATTTATATTTAAAAATTTTTAGTTTTTTTTTTTTAAATGATTTTTTTTGAGTTTTTTTAAATGGGTTTTTTAAATGATTAGGGGTTTGAATGGATACGGTTTTAAATGTAAAAAAATTCAATTTGAAAATTAACGAAATTATAAAGTTGACTTTGTAATGATTTTAAAATTTAAGACTAAATTTAAAAATTTTGAAACAATATGATTTAATTTGAAACGACCATTGAATTATATGATTTAAAATATAATTTACATTTGTTTTAAGGTGATAGTATGATAGATGTTACCTCAACATAATCATAGATTCATAATTAGCTCCTTATTTATTTAGAAAATGATACCTAAAAGGTTAAGACCATAGATTATAAAGTCTTTCTCACGGTGTTAGAGTCATAATTGATCTTAACACTATTCACTATTTAGGTAAAAAGTTTAAGAATTCTTGAACTAATAACCATTCACACAATCACCTTTAAACTTAAAAAATAAACATCTCTAAATATTGAGTCGTCACTATGGTAATTCATCTAAATGATAATTTAAATAATTTTTTTTGGGTTACTAATATGATAATTTAAATCATTACCTAATGTGTTGGAAGACAATTATGTCATAATTCCACATAAAATACATTATCTTATGAGATAAAAGCTTGATTCAAAGCCAATGGAATCTGTCATGTGGCATTGAGATCCCATGCAATACCTAGAGTATTACATGGGCATACAATTCTTTTAAATGGTTAAGATTATAAATTAAAAAGTTAACTTTTAATCTTAATCTTTAAATATAAAAAATAAAAAGAGGACTTGCAACTATGCAATACCAAGGATTTACATGGGATCCAATCCCTGTCGGCGTATCGCCGCAGTAACGCTGTTAATTTAGAACTAAAGTGGGAGAGTTGACGAATAATTTTTAGATGCAACGTGTCGAGCTATAAGCGGTGGACCCAATTGGTGTTATTATGATACTGACACGTCCTGGGTTTGTATACAAGTGTCAGGCTGGCAACATGTAGGCCTGCCTTTTATTTAAAAGCTAATTAATTTTTAATCATTTCTTTTTCAAATTAAAAAAGTTGGCATATTATAAATGATTAATTAATCTTTTGGGTTATCTTAATTCTTAATACAAGATTTATTTACCAAGGTGACTGGTTAGTAGGACAATGGGCCATTTGGTCCATTTTGCCCTTGCCTTTTACTTCTCTCTCTTAACTTTTAAACAAAAAATAATAATTAAATTTGTCTTGTTCTCTCAAAATGTGAATGTAGGAGTCTTCTTATCTTGTAATATGGAAGGGACAAATAAAAGTATAATTAATATATGTTATTAGTTGTACTTTTGAATGATTCAACTAAATAGTGTTTCATAAAATGATTTTGTTAACGTGTGTCTTTAGGACAATGATTAAAGATCATTAAATATTTACACTTTATAAGAAATAACAAAATTTTAATATTATAATAATGAATAAAAAGACTAAAATACCCTTAAAAGTTATTATTGTATTATTTTAATATTAAAATTT
The DNA here is from genome assembly GCA_907173295.1 of Fagus sylvatica. Taxonomy (NCBI): domain Eukaryota; kingdom Viridiplantae; phylum Streptophyta; class Magnoliopsida; order Fagales; family Fagaceae; genus Fagus; species Fagus sylvatica. The sequence continues at coordinate 3,607,008 of OU015762.1, forward strand.
CACTACTTTCTCTGAAGTGAAAGCATTAAATATTTCTTTAACCATTGTTCTAAAGATACTCGTTAACATGACCCTTCATAAAATAGACATTTAAGATTGGTTCAAAAGGTTAGAAATAATTATTCAACTTGTTGATCTTATATTCTTTAAAACTTTGAAGCTCAATTGTTAAGGGGGTCCAATCATTTATAGTGAGAGTTTAGTAAGAGCTAGTTAAGGGTTATTCAAATTATTAAAGAAAAATAATGCTAAGTTGGTCCTTAAAGCTATTTGTAAAGTTCACTTTGAGTAAAGAGATTTTAATGTTATAACTAAGATTATTTTGAGTTGTGCATTTATAATGATAAGGTTCATGGGGGCCATACTTCTTTTTTCTTACGGAAAGAAAATTGATTTGATAGGTCCTTACGTCATATCAAAGACAAATCAAAGATTAAAACACATCCATAAATAACATATGATGTGTATATTTGAGCAATTTTTAATACAAGTATGAATTTCAATACAACTTCAAAATTATAATAACCTATCATACAGCATGTTGTGCACCTTCTTAGACCAACCAAATGACCAGGTGGAGATCCTTATGACAATGCATTGTCGGCTCTCATTTCCAACCTTTCATTTCTTCAATTTTTTCACTACGTGTTGAACTCTTATTGATGTAAATAGAATCGAACTCAACTTCCAATGTAAATAGAATCGAACTTTAACTTCCAATGACCCTACACAAAGTTCTGTGCTCTATAATGTTATCTTCTTACCTCACACTTAATTAGATTAAAATCCCATAATTCCATCTTAAAATTTCACCTTGAAGTACCATAAATGAATATAAATTAAAACTTAGAATGTGATGTAATTTACATTTGATTATGAAGAGACACTTGTACTGTTATACACCATTAAAATTTGATTAAAAAGGTAAAAGTTAAGTTTAAGTTTTTTAAGTGTTATACCTTAAGTTTCTTAATTAAATAATTTTATAATATGGTTGTGTTGATCAATAAATATAATAACATAACTAAATTTAATTGAAAAAGTTAAGGTAGTACACCTAAATAAGTTAATAATTTGTTTTTTTTTTTTTTTAAATAAGTTATTAACCGTATCTAAGTTTTGTTTTTATAGAAAAGAACCTCATTTGTGAATATCAAAACCATTATATATATATATATATTTTTTATTATGGACCATCCAAATCAGAACCTAAATTATGAGGTCTATATATAATATATATATATATATATATTATGAGATCTATTTGTTTTAACTTAAAATATCAACTTATCACCGTCAACATGCCTATAGCCTTTTAAATCCTTATTTTTTTAGGTAAATTTATTTTTAAAATAAAAAATAAACTTATCTAAATACACTCTAATTAATATCTCAAAGAAAACAAAAATAAGGCCATTTTTGTCAACTTATGTATGTCTCAATTTTTTGGTAAATCTCTTATATTTTTGTTTTTTTTTCCCCTCAAACGGAGACATAGAGAACGACCTTTGCGGAAGCCATGAGAATGAAAAATAAAATCTTTTTGAAAACCTTAAAAACTTACTTCTCAAAAAAGAAAAAAAACCATGAAATTTTTTTACTATTAGTATTATTTTTGATGTGTTTTAATTTCTCTCTCTCTCTCTCTCTCTCTCTCTTTGTCACCTTCCACTGTCTCTCTTTAAGGTCGCAGAGAGAGAAAGAAAAAGAGAGAGAGAGAGAGAGAGAGAGAGAGAGGGACTGAGTCTGATGAACTTCTACTTCTGAAACCAAGAAGGCATCTTGGGGTTTGGATCCTCTGCTTCACACCCCACAGTAAGTTCTTATCCAACAATTCCCTCTCATATCTCTTCCAATTTTCTGTCACTTTCTCAACTTTGATTCAAGAATTTGATGAGAACATGTTATCATGGCTTTACTAGTAACTTTGTTAAAGTGGGTTCTTTTTTTCTTCTTTTGTGGTCCTTTTGTTACTGAGCTATGTTTAGTTGTTGAGAAAACTGAGGAAAAGAAAAATAAAAGTTTTTGAGTTTTTTTGGTTGGAAATGAAAAAGGGTGGCTCAAATTCCAACCTTTTCTAAAAAAAGAAACTTTTTTTTTTTTTTTTGGGAGGTAGGATGATGAGGATGTAGCAGAATTTAAAGTGGAAAAAAAAAAAATAGAGATACCCAGATGAAAAATTCAGCTTAATTAGAGCTAAATAGTTGTTTCAGGCTCAGTGGAGTTCAGTAAGGTCTTGAATTTTAAAAAGTTGAAAAATTTTCCTTCATTTTCTCAATTTCTAAACAAGAGTCTTAGGTTTATTATCTCTTCAAGCTCTTAATTACAATTACTGGTTTGCTATTGATTAATGGGTGGATTTAGTATTATCCTTTCTTCATTATATTTAGCATGCATGTTGTTTTTTGCTTATATATAGAGTCCAAAATTTACCCAGTATTCTTTTTGGTTTGGTAGAATTGAACTACATCTTATGTTATGTAATTTATTTTTTAAGGTTGAAGGAGGAAGTTGTGAATGATGCCAGCAAAGCTCGGAAATGAAGACCGGCGGTTAGAAAATTGTGGGCCCACTTCGTTGCAAAACTCCCAACCTTGGTGGTGTGGGGTGGGGAGCAATGGGTCCTTAGGTGAAAGTGGATCAAAATTGTTTTCAATGGAACACCTAAATGGTTCTGTGAAGAATAGAGCCATGCAGTTGAAAACAAATGGTCAGTTGGCTGATGGAGCTAATTTTAATAAAGATACACAAGTCACTGTAGCAGCACAATCTGGTAGGTATCTTTTGAGCTGTCACCCCTTAAGTGAATAGTCTTATGAAGATATGCTTTAAATCATATATATGAATGTATGTATGTATTTACTTGCTATTGGATGTAACAAACTTTATGATGTTTGAATTTGAGAAATTGTTTCTCTATATTCCATATGATTGAAGGTTGCAGTCTTTGTTTCATCACCCATGTTTGACACAAACTTAAAAGTACAGGGACTAAAATGAAACATTTCAAAGGATAGGGACCATTTTGAAACATGTGGAAAAGGTTGAGGACTAAATGTGTAATTAAACCTTTTTATTTATGTGTTCTTCCCCAACAAGCTTTGTAATTTAATAGAAACAAAAGCTGACTATAGAGAGAAGAAGAGAAAAAAGATAAAAATTATGCATCTAATTAAAGAACAATGAAAGTATAGAGGTGCATATGCAGATCATCTTTGAACAGAACCATCAATTTCTGATCATGAATTCATGATTCTATTGTCAATTTCACCTTGTTGCCATGACTGCCACTTTTTTCTATGGCACGAGTTTTTTAATTTATTTTTCATAGATGGCACAAGGCTCCAAGGCTAATAAATTAAGGGTCTTCCAATGTGCAAACAGAGTGTTTTGGTCTTTCTGTAAAATTCAAGCAGCTCTCTTCTATCATTTGACGATCATTTGATCCATTATGTTTTTACAGTGTCATTCCCAATTGAATGCTCAGCTTTCTTCTCATTGCAACTCAGCCATGATTATGCTAGGAGCATGTGTTGACCTACCCCACCAGATATTCCAAAACAGGGGAAAAATATTGGTCTACATATATCAATGTGATCTAAGCTATATAAATTTAAAAATGCAATATAATCAAATATTACCAAAATGTGTTATTTCTGATTTGGATTAGTGTTATCTTCTTCTTACAGTTGTGACATATCATTTTGTACCATATGATCATGCCTTTTCACACACGCGCACATACACAAACTATCGTATTAATCTTCAGGTTTATTTTTTGTCAGATGGGAATATTGGGCAAGAGCACCAACATGTTAACCATGTTCCATCCTCAACTCCTAAAATGGGTGAACACCTTGATCCAAACTCCAACATGGAACTTGTTGGTCACTCAATTGTAAGACCTGTTCAACTCTCTCTCTCTCTCTCTTCTCTCTCTCAGAGACTTCATAGAGATACATATTTCAACTTTAATCAATGAATCTGGGACTTTGCATTGGTTGTTTTTGGGATTTAAAAAAAAAAAAAGATTGTAATTTTTTCCCCTTATTATCTGTAATGTATGCAGGTATTGACACCATATCTGTATTCAGATCCACATTATGGCGGAATGTTGGCTTCTTATGGGCCTCAAGCTATGGTATGCAATCTGCACTCTAGTGTATCTTTTATGTAAGGGAGCTAGAAGGACAGTAATATTAATGTTTTCGAAGGAACATGCCTTGCCTTATATCTCAAAGAGGGAGCTTTTCACTACCCTATTTAGGATGCACTTGTGCATACATTGTATGTGGTTCTTCAAACAACATATTATTACATACGAGAGTAGGTGCTCTGATATATCTTTGAAGAACAACATTTAATTCAGACCAAATGAAACTGCTAGAAGTTCATGCAAACTGATGTGATCACCGTTGCTTTGCTTCACTTCAAGGAAAATTGACAACTGATGCTATTAAATTTAAGTTTCTCTTGATGAAATGTTATGTACCTATGCATTCTGCATATGTTTTAGAGAAACTCTTTTTCCATGTTTAGTCACTGTAGTGTTTTGAGTAGTTATTTCTAATCAAATGTATTGGGACATGCCCATCTTCTGACAGTACCTGGTATGATGCAGATACCTACCCAATTATATGGAATGCATCAGGCTAGAATGCCTTTACCTCTTGAGATGGAAGAGGAACCTGTCTTTGTAAATGCAAAGCAATATCATGGTATTCTGAGACGAAGACAGTCACGTGCTAAGGCTGAGCTTCAGAAGAAAGCGATAAAAGTTCGAAAGGTAAAATTAATATTTGTATTCTTTTTCTCTGGACTGAGCAATTTGGGCTGATAAAAAAGTAGAAGGCATAATATTCATTAGTTGTCATAGAGGAAAAACGTGCATTGAATGGTAATGCAACTTTCATTGTGTATCTTTGCTTTTGGTCAAGGTTCTTTTTTCTTCAGCTAAAGTCATTCATTCTTGGTCAAGTTTCCTTCAAGGTTTTGTAGCTTAATTTTCCCTTTTGCAGATATAAATTAAAATTTCATGTGTATGTGTTTGTTTGTTAGCATGTGTGTCTTCCTCTTTGAATAACAGATTGACTTAATTTCTTGCTTCATTCATTGACTAGGTATTAGCAATCATGTTATGTGTTTATGAAGTTAATAGATGCTCTAAGAAAGTTGAAGACAAGGAAAGCTATAGGACCAAGTGACAAGGCCTATTTTAGCTGTTTTTATTTATTTGCATACTCTTTATTGTATTTGTGTTTCTTATGTGCTTCTCCAATCTGTTACCCCCACCCCTTCAGCCCATTTTTTATTCCTTGATAGTTTTTGTTTGTTCCTTATATTTTTAGAATGGCTGGAAGGATTCCTGATATTCTATACTGTTTCATGTACCAGCCATATCTTCATGAGTCTCGACACCTGCATGCTATGAGAAGGGCAAGAGGTTGTGGGGGGCGCTTTCTTAATACAAAGAAGCTTGATGATGCTGGCAATCCTACTTCAGAAGAAGGCATGAATATGGGTTCTAACTCTTCAATGCAACCAACCAGCTCATCTGGCTGCTTGCCCACCAATGGCAATGGGAACAGCAATGGCCATGGTCTTTCATCAACGTACCATTCACTGTTTAGTGATGGCAAGGAAGGAGACTACATGGGTCAGCAGAGGGAGAGCATGCAGATGAATGGGGTTGCACGTGGGGTGCTCCCCATTAAATGAAATTCACTGAAGGTGGGTTGCCTCATTAATTGCTTAAGCAGTTCAGTACTATTGACTCTTTGATATTCAATGTAATAGTTTACTTGGGTATCTTTGTGCCTTATGAGAGCTCCTTTAATTCCTGCAGGTGAACCTGAAGGCATTTGCTTGCCCCATCCAGCTTGAGTAGAAACCTTTCATGTATTGTGTTTCTCAGGCAATTCATTCTTGGCTTAAAAAAATGGTTACTTGTCTTTATCAGGGTGAGATGAGGAAGAGAGATATGTGTTGGAATGCTGCTGTAACTGTTCTGCATTTCACGCATTTCCCTTCCATTCACCCCTAGTGTAAAAACGGAAGAAACGTCTTGACTTATCAAGTAGGAAATAGTTATGAATATGTAAAATTTTAACAATCTAGGTATAAGGCTTCTGAAATGTGAAGACTTATTTGTGAAAGACAAATGCTTTGCTTCTTCTATCCTAATACTGTTAAACTATTGACAATGTTAATATTTGGTCTCTGTCTCTCTCTCTCTTTGGGTTTGTTGCATCTCTATTGAAGTGTTGCCTGTATTGGTATGAGGGGTGTGTCCTTTTTTTACTCAGAGCAATCAAGTACATCGGCATTGTTACATTGATAGAATGATGCCCACACTTTCTTGCATGGCATGGAATTGCATTGTGTAAAGCACAAACAGTAGATGCATTCTATCAATCTATAGTTTAATGGAACTCTTTCTGGTTTGTCTTTGGTTCATTTCATGTATTGTCCATGTGCCCAAATGTCATGGCCCAGACATGGGGATTCTGGCATACATTAGTTCATGTTCATTGTCATTTTACTGCACTCAACTGGTGATTAATTGATCTCATTGGTTTGTTCTTGTATACGATACGGTTTGTATGAACATGTGGTGGAATGCTTAAAGATCATTGTAAGGCACAATGTTAAGACACAAAAATGGAACATTGTGTATTGAGCACATTCTTTTATAGTTTTGTTAATTTGGGTAGTAGATTCCTGAGCTCAGTTAGTTTAGCTATTTACCATTTAGTTCGTAAATTGGTCTATACAAGTAAATACCTCATCACATGTGCCATCTGCATTTGCAGCAATGTCCACCCATATGGCTATACCCTTCACCCTTTATTTGCCCTCTGGTGAGAGCTAAGGTTGTATCCAACACCTTTTTATGACATTGATTAACATTGCTATTGCTATAACTTTACAAATTTGGTATATAGGTGTTGTCATGCTGAGAGCCACTTAAGAGCCAGTCAAGTTAGCAAATGGAGTAACTTAAGCTTCCCTAAGGTTGTGCATCAGAAACAAAACAACCAATGATTTGTCTCAATTTATTACACCATGTATCCAGTAGGGAGTGTCAAATGGGTGGGTATTAAATGGGTTTGGTCCTTAAAAACCCAATTGTCCATTTAGGCCCATTTAACAAAGTATGTATGGCTCATATCCAACTCAACCCATTAAAACTTAACTCACCCATTTATCAAATTATTTTATGTATGTAAATGGTCAAAATATCTTACAATTTCTAAAATGATAAAAATGCTCATGAAAATGACAAAAATACCCCCAAATGATCAATAAGTGGGTTTGGGTAAATTTGTTAGATGCCTAATAAGCAACCCAATTAAAGCCTAATTAAACTCAACTTAATTGGGTCTAATTGGGTTAGCATTCAGTTGCCCATTTATTAAATAAGTGGGTTTGGTTGGGCAATTAGTGAGTGGGTTTGGGTGGGCTAATGGGTTTGGGCTTTTTTTGCCACCCCTAATATCCAGTAACACAATTAAATGTATGTGCAGTCTATCAATGATTTGGTTCCTAGAAATTTGTGGGCAAAATTATTTGTTATTGTATCATTACTATCATGGACCTGGAATCAAATCTTATTTTCACTACAAATGAGATAATGAATGCCTAATACATCTATACATAAATAAAAAGAAAAGGAAGAAGAAAGTTTTTAATTAAGAAACATATATATAGCCTCTGGTATTTTTTTATTTTTTTAAATTATATCTTTTCCAACTTTATATAATCATTTTAGAATCAAGAAAGTTGACCACTATTGCTTGATAATACTATTTAAAAAATTATTTTGTTAATTATGATTGTTTAAAAAGTATTTTGGGATTTTTTTTTTTTTAATCTCATCTCTTGAAGGACCAAGTTCCAACTGAATATGAATTGAATCCGTATCTTCAATATTGACATATATTTCGGATTTATAAACGATAGCAATCATTTTAATACAAACTTAAAATATAAGGATTAGTGTTATCTTTTATCCAATATACTTAATATATTCTATACTTGTTAATGGTAGCGATCATTTTAACACAAACTTAAAAATATTAGGATTAAAATAAAACATTTGAAAGCATAATTATGATTTTGAAAAAGTAGAATAAAAATCGAGGACTAACATGTAATTAAACCTTCAATGTTTTTTCCAAGTGATTTTTATACTAAACCCCTCAAAACCCTCCCGTAGGATGAGCAAGTGTATTTGCATATTTAAGGTTAAACACACACACTGTGTCATAGCCATAGCCGCAACAAATTCTGGCAGCTAAACAGCTTCCATAACACTCACCAGACACAGCTCCAACGGTTCTCTCTCTCTCTCTCTCTATATATATATATATATGCTAAAGTTTGATTTCTACAATTTATGTATCCCAATGAGGAACAGTTTAGTAATCTAAAAATGGTGCATGGACTTCATAGAACATGGGGCTCCCTTTTGCAAGCTTATTGCAGAGGTTGAGGAACCATGGTTCCATGCCCTGCAAGGTTGATACTAGGCATTCTGAGGGATCTTTTGATTTTACCCATGTTTCCTGATCTGGGTTTTTCTTTTCAATCTCTATGGAAATTTTAAACTATTTTTTTCTTTAAATTTTTATATGGGTATAGGTAGGTTGGTTAAAAAATTAAACTTTCCCACTGAATTTTTTTTTTTTTTGCCTATAAAATTTTCAGTTGTGTTTTTGTTATGAGGACTAAATGTAGCTTTCAGTTTGATAAATTTAACCCACCTAATAAGAAACTACAGAAATGGTCAGCAGTGAATGATATACACTTAAAAAAAAAAAAAAACTTGTTCAGTTTGGTAAATTTTGTAAAATGCAGAACTAATTCTTAATATACCATTTTGGCATAACAATATGGTACTAAATATTTTCATGAAAAGCTAAAACATGGTTACTATGTGGGTTCACACAAATTAAATATAATCGAAGCCTATTCAAAGCTGAAGTGGTTTTGGAACTAGGTCATAACCATATCAGTGCCAGTGCACATTTAGGTAGATTTGGATGCTGCAATGGAATTTGAAGGGCTCAAATGCATTTTGCGTTGCCTATATCAGCTTTTAAATTCATGAACTGCAGTTACTAAAAGATTGGATTTATGAAATGGAGCTTATAGATTTTGCAGCTCTAATCTGTCCTCAAGCAATGTGGCTTCTAATTATCGTTGGTGCATTTGAAATCTATTATCTGTTTCCAATAATGAGCATATATGTAGATTCATTTCTTCAAATCCTCAAGAATCAAGTGAAATTGCCATGGATGGATTCTTCAAGCTGGATGACAATGGCCAACAGCATATTTTCATAAGTTACTAAGTAGTTTGGGGAACATAACACAAAAATAAAATGTACAAAGCGCTGCCATTAAAATTGTGTATGCCACCAGCCACATGAAACAATGATGTTAAGCTCTAATACCATTTAAGTGTGGTAGTAAATAAGATAATACAACAATAACAATCAAGCCTTAAGCGCTGTCAATTTTATGAACTCTCATATCATATTGCCAAAGTCCAATCTTTACATGATAATTTTTAAGAGGTTTCGTGTGTATAATTGCATGGATCCTCTTCACTTGCAGTTTTCTCTTTTTCAAATTTATTGTGGGATTTCCAACACTCGGACAATCATGGTTTCCCCTGCTCTTGAAGTTGCTCCTGTCCAAAAATGAAGAAAATAAATTAGAACCACCAAATCAAAAAGTAAGCAAACAGAGGAAGCTTGCAATTGGAACAAAATAATCAGGAGTGCAACAAGGCAGCTTTCATGGTGAAAATGTTCATTCTATTAATTTGGGGAACCCCAGCTATATTCTCAACAAATTATGCATTCTACTGTGCTCCAAAGTAAGAGTTGTCACACTTATCAGTCTCATTCAAAAATTCCTTGGCACTTTTCAGTAAGATAGCTCTAATGCAGTGAATTGGTCAATTTGTCCATTTTTGGTACCAAGCCCTTGGGCTACCAGGCAAGTTCTCTGTTTTGGTGATATAGTAAGTTTCTGCCTAAGGGGAGGGTGGGAGATTTTAACTAGTGATCTTCACTTCATGAGGCATGGTATTGTATGGACATCCTTGTCATTCTCAGTTTATTGTCTAAATTGTGTTTGTCCTAAAAATTTTCAAAACTCTCTTTGGAATTTGACCATGAATTTAATTTCAACTCTAGCGAGACACAGAAATGCAAGGAAAGAAATTTAATCCAGATGCATTTGATGTAACACCAACCTCTGTCACAAAGAGGGCATGGAACCCGGGTGGAACTCTGTGGGGTATCTCAACAACTGCGACAGGATCTGCTGACATTGTTTTTGCATCAAGCACATTAACTGATGATTTTCTGCAAAATTATAAATGAAAAATTGAGATTGTCTTATCTTCATCATAAAATTCAAACTTTAATCTGTATCATCAACAGTTGCTGTAACAAGTTTGATCAGCATACAAAGAAAATCTGCAAAGTAGCCCACACACTCTGCCTCCAGTGTGCTTCTTTACTTTTTGTTAAATTGTAAGTAGAAGTAATTTATTTGATATAATTCCATTACAAAGTGGAAGTTCAAACTTCTATAAAGCTATGTGTGGGGAAAAAGAACATCAGTGAAGCTGATTTTTCACTATAAGAACACACTACACTGTGTGTGGGATGGGGGGTTTCATCCATCAGTTAGGCTGTGATCACAATCACAAACTACTTATAAAGGTATTTGATTTTAATTGATAAGAGTTTGTAGCATATAGAAGTCCTTAGCAAGTTGTTACTCAGATCTCCTTTCAAGCGGGGCACTTAAGCTAGAAGACCTTAGCTTACTGGCCAAAAAATGAATGCCTTGTCAATTAGCAGTAACTTCATGGACTTATATTTATCCTCTCAAGAAAACTAGAAAATAAACTGCACCTTACGAAGCAAAGGATGGTGATACACATCTGAGTCACTAGTGGGGCCTAATCGGTTTTTTCCTAGCTCCATTTCTACAAGAGCACTTTAAGGGGCTAGTCTTTTGTGATAAACTATCACTTGTCCAAAAACTTAATCTTATTAGGAAATGGTGAATTTAATCATTTAACCATTATTCCAACACTCTTCCTCACTTGTGGGCTCAAACTTTCCCTTAATAAGTGGAGCCCAACACGTAGGATGTATCTTGACATTCCAATTCTTTCAGACAGTAGCATGAAGTTTTTTCACTGTTTCTGATGTTTTGTAGGTTTGCTCATCAATCTTAACAATATTCACAATTTTTTCAGTGAGTCTAAATTTGTGAAAATCTTGAGCAATCAATTTTCAATAACCCTATTACAAAACCTTTAATCTCATAATTTGACTAGCATTTACTCTATTTAACAAAGAAAAAACATTAATCATCAAAAAGTCTGTGCATTAAAATAAAAGAGAGTATGAATTTGTCAGAAGTGTGAAAAATGAAAGTATTACCCAGTATTCTCATCATGCACAAAGAATATTAAGTAGCCGTCATCTTCTTCAGAAGTAATGCCAGGCACACGAGGGACAAAAATAGCCTCAGAACCAAATCTGCCAGGTCCCAAGTCATAGATGCCTAGAACATTTCCTCCAACTTCGAGTTTTGTTTTTCCAGACTCCGGTTCAGCATTCAGATCAAATTTGATAATCCCAGTGACTTTTGCAATGCTGTCAAGTATGGTTCCATATACATATCGTTGTCTCCTGATAACCCGCAAAATAATTATTAGATACAAATGATAGAATACATAAGGACTTGACACCAAAGAGAATAAAATGAACTAGGCTTGGCTGCTAGCAAAATTTTGAAAGTAGGCTGCAAAACAAAAACAATTTTCAAAACATATTCAAAAAAGCAAAAGATCATATAAATATGGCCTTTCAATATCTAGCTTCTTTAATCAGCTGCCAAAATGAGAATTTTTGTGATCTTTCAGTGGATTAACTGACGATAAACAACCCAAAATCTATGATCACCAAAAGTTTTTGAATACCTGCCAATGAAGCTCTCATTCACCCTAGGAAACTCTACAACAGACGCTGATAATTTCTTCTGTGAAGCTAGACCAGTTTTCATGTTGAATCTCATCTCATACCTGAAAAGAATAGTTATTATCAGAAACACGTATGTAGGCATGCATAGAGCTTTGCAATTTCATAAAATAGGTGAAAGATGTCCTACAGCTCGGTTGATAAGCTTTTGAGCTCATCTTTGACAATGCCATTGAGTATGTCCATATCTAGATTCTCAAGGCGACAAGTGATCAGAATAACCTCATCCTCCTCCTCCCAAGCATTGGCTAGCGAAAGGAAGTCATTAAAAAGGTCAGTATGGACACATGCCAACAGAATCAACTTTAATTGTAGCTTAGTTATGAACCACAAGAGGTTAAAAATTTGAAAATATAGAAAAAAAAAAATGAAATCGGCCAAATCTTAATAAATAGTGAGGATTAAACACATGTTCAGTGAAATTGCATGTTCAACCTGACATTTTACCCAAGGGTGAATTGCATTGTGAAGAATGAATCCTTTACTGATACAATTTGAGGCATCTCCCACTAGATACATGTGGCCGACCTTGATTCATCTGTTGAGGATCCATACTTGACCCCAAAGTGTTGGGACTAAGGTTTTGTTGTTGATATTGTTGTACTCAACAGTGAAATCACATCTTTAACCATGATTTCACACTACCCATGTGGAATACACCTGCCACTTGTGAAATTGCCAACTAAGCATGGAATTGGATATTCAAGCCACGATTGCAACCTTGAATTGTGACTTGAAGATGCAATATTGAAAGTTGTATTTTTACAATTTGTTTCAAAACAATGGTATTTTTTTAATTTGTTATTAAAATAAAATAAACTTGCCCTAAATCACCCTACATTATGGCACACAAAAAGAGATTGCAAAGCAAATAAGCACACCATTATGGAATATGAAGCAACTTGGAAGCTCGAACCATCTGATTTGCAGCTCATCCTTTGCATACCGAGGAAGTACACCAAAGCGAGCCTTTTTGGTTGCATCAAATTTGAATACCAGCTTGTTTTCCTTCACCATTTCCTGAAAATCAAAATTTAAAAAATCATTCCAAGTTGCATGTGATGTGATTGATATGATGCTTAACAAAGCACTGTTCCATCCATCACGTCTAACAAAAAAAGTATCACCATGGAATTTTATGTACCAGGTTAAAATTTGTAAGAGCAACAACTTTGGAAGTACCATACCATTGGTCTATAATACAATGCAAGATCCATGAAAATTGCATAGTTCTCAGTAATGGCAAAGTCATGCATCATGATGGGGTCTGATATTGTTATTGGTACTGGGTCATGCATGAAACCATCCTTTGAAATTACTCTGTAAGTGATATATGGTGGTGTAAATGAATAGCCAAATGTAAACATCTCGCCTGCATGAAAGGATTCTGTAAGTTAAAAGGAACTCTTCCATTACAATGGCTTACTGAATTTCTTTTTAAAAGGATGTCTTTACCAGTGAATGGGTCAACCTTAGGATGAGCAGTGAAAGAATGTGTCAATCTATTGTCATAGTCCAGCATGCCAAGTGTTTGGAGATCTCCATCTTCCAAAACTTGAAGGGCATCTAAATAATGCAATGAAAACAATTTCAATTCCACATTAGAAGCAACAACATAGCACCTAACTTTAAGGATATCTAAGTAATGCAACAAGAACTATTAGAATAATGGTTAAATTCACCATTTTCTAACAGGTTAAGCTTTTGGGAGAATCGGTAATTTATTAAGAACAATCTCAATTCCACATTGAAGCAAGAAATTTATTTGGTAGTCCATACATGACACAACAAAATTGGCATTTCTCTATAGTGCCTTTTACCTCACCAGAGAAAGCACAGTGCTTACATCATCATGGCACTACAATCAGTAATGCAACCCAGAAAAATACAAAGATAGTCTATATGCTGATGGGGATATATAGAGACATCTCCCCATTAGGCTATCCGATCAATGGAATGCAGAGAAAAACCAACCTTTTTTTTTTGGAAGTAAAAACAAAAGAAGAAGACAAGCTTACAAGGTTTATCAAACTCATGAAGTGCTAGAAGTTTCCCATGGTGATATATGAGAGCAGTATTACCTGAACACAGAGGACAAATATTTAGTATCTGGCTTCACACCAGGATTATTCAATTAGGTGCAAAAAAGTGAGATATATCCAAAACAAAAATTACAAGGCAAAGATTTTGGCATGATGCATGTATCAGAGATATTTACTGATAGATCCATACCTGTCGTGTGTGCCAATGGAAGTAGGACACATTCATACTTTGCCAATAGTTGCCAATGACCTTTGGGCTAAATGGCACCTCCACTCCACTCATAGAATGGGGTGATGGGTAAGGTCCCCTGTCCAAGTCCTATAGGTTGTGTATCTTACCAATGGAAAATAAATAAATAAAAAACTTTGCCAAGTGTTCCTGAGGATACTCTCTTAAGTGTTATTTACATAAGCAGTATACACTTGTGCCTCAACGGGTAAAAATGTGTTGGTGTGTGTGTGTGGGGGGGGCGCGCGCGGAGATGGGTGCATCTTAAAGTTCAAAATAAGGTTTTTTTTTTTTTTGGGGGGGGGGGGGGGGGGGGGGGGGGGGGGGGGGGGGGGGGGGGGGGGGGGGGGGGGGGGGGGGGGGTTGGGGGGGGGGGGGGGTTGTGGGGAGATAATTCAAATAAATGGTCTAACCATGTGAAACATTTAAGTAAACATATTTGTCAGCCAACAATTAAAAGAAGTATGTGGACATTTCATACTCACAACCTAGCCCCATATCAGTACCAGTGTACCTGCACACTAATGTTTAAGGATGCAATGGATAAAAGACCTATTCATAAACTAGTATCCAACACAGAATAATACATAGAATAAAGCTTTTGAAATGTACCAAAGGAACTGTGAGAACAATCCCAGAAGATGTCTTTTCATTCCAGCAAAAGTTGAACACTAGACTAACTTACCAGTTCCAGTTCCGTATGAAACATCTAATACGTTCAATTTTGCTCTCAGCATTTGCATGCTCGCCGTGAATAATCCAAACAGCCCCTTGAGATCTCCAATCTGAACATGAAATTTAAAACACACACACACACACATTGTAATGGGACCACCAAAATAAATATATACAACAGAAGATTTATCTGCTCTTTGATATTTTTAATTCTACAATCATCAATTACCTTCTTTATCTATCACAAACTTTTTCTTTTATCACCCCGTTTACAGAAAAGTTCATACACACAGGCAAAAAATGTCACTAAAGAGGGGGGGAAATACTAGAGACATGAAGCACCAAATGAACATACCAGAAAATAGAACAAGAAACCTATAGCTTACTGGTATACCTTCATAAATTTAGCACCTCCAAAATACTCTTCTTGTTTAAGCCGAGATGTCCTTACATAGCGGGAGACATAGGTTGCTTTCCCATCTTTGATGCGCAAACCGTGAACCATACTGCAAAGTTAAAGATATCACTTAAATCCCTTCTTGCTTTAACAGATTAATATGGGATAAATGCAATGGGTTCCAAATTACATTCACGGATCTCCAAAATCTAAAGAAAAAGTGGGAAGGCTGTAAAATGCAGAACAGAATATCGGAACATAATCAACCATAAAATATCTGAGAACATAAAACCAGTAAGGATGGTTAGAAACAATCAAGTACTATCCACTGAACACACAGACACACAATTCACCAAAACCAACCAGAATATAACACTAGATTATGAAACAAACGTCATGAAAATAGCGAATGACCTAAGTAAAAACTATAATCAAGTTTTCTTCCCCTATACAGTAACACCTAAGCTTGCAAGGGATCATAAAGAAGATCCAGCATAATATCTTCTTTCTATCCTGTTGATTGAGCATATCACCAGTACATCAAAGTTGTTTCTTGTTACATTACTTCACAATTACTTTTCAGTCTTAGAACAGGTTTCTAAGAAATCATAAATACTTTTAACTCACTGATTAGCATGACAGTTGCATTTAATAATACATTCAGGCTCAGCGCACACAACATAGAAATAGTCAGGGAAAATTTTCACTCTAAGCAAGCTTGATTTAGTGATTCAATGTAGTTAAACTAGTAAAAATTCAGCGCATAATTTGAAGACAGTATCTGTATCCATACTTCAAGTCCTCAAGTGCCAGTCTCAAACAGCTTAATGTATTTAGGTATAGAAGTAACCTCAAGAAGGTGGGAAGGGGAAAAAAAAGAAAAGAAAAGCAAATGCATATATTTTTACCCAATATAGAACTCGACTATGTAAATTCAGTCACTAGAAAAATGATAATTCAGCTCCATTGCCAAACTTAACTTGTGTCAGAAAAAGAAGGTCTTTCAATGAAATTTCTCAGGAGTTAGGATGACAACAAAGCACCAGATACAAAAGCCAACTTATTCTACAGACTAAAAAATGAACTACAAGGGTTCACATCACAAATAGCCAACACATATGATGACTCAGGAAAACTGACACTTCATTATTTGTTATTGCTCAAATATTATGCAGATATCACAGTTTAAAACAGATACACAAACACTTAATTAAGTAAGTAAATCAAATCGATTTAATTTCAAATTAAATACAGCTGCCAATTTTGAAACCTGTTACTTTTATTGTGGAAAAGTAGCCCCTAAAAAGCACCCACATTTTAAATGCACAAAGCAGAGAGACATTAATGGTATTCTGAAGTGGGAATATGGGTATTAAAGTTATATGTTAGAATTCTTTCTTCAAGAACACTGGTAGAATAAAGCAGCAGAAAATCACACACCCATCTCCATCAAACCTGCAAAGAGAGTAAAAAAGTGAATAAGCACAATATCTTGTTAATAACTGAGCTGCCAGTTAAAACCCAACCTCCCTCCAAAAAAGACAAGGGACCAAGATAATGAAAAATCCAAACTTCATATACAAAAGACAGGTTTTTTTAGGAGGACTTCACTCGTAGAGTTACACTTCGCATAACATATTATACAACAATCCCACTGCTATCAAACTCTTTTGGGCAACTGACCCCACCTGACAGAACCAGTGACCCAATAATCGAGGCGCATTTACCCTGACGGGCTAAACAGTTTATTAGAAGACAGTTGAACATGTTTATTTCACTTAGGATTAAGTCAAGTATCATAGTAAATAGAGACATACCAGTGATATCCAGCCACAGGGGTGAACTTTGGGTTAGGACCCACTCTAACAAATTCTCCATTTAAGCAATCCTGTAACAAATAAGCTATTGATCAAGTTATCAAATTTGATAAATTGATTTATGATTCCAATTAAACTTTCTAAAGTGCCCATTACTCTTACTAGCATTGCCATTATGAAAATCAATGTTGTGGACCAAAAAAAAAAAAAAATCCTTGATACTCTGAATTCACACAACTAGTAGTAGTAGTTGCGTAGTGTAGTAGTGTACGCACCGGAAGGTGGCCTTTGAGGAGGAGGTTGGTGGTAGGAGGGGTCTCTCCAGAAACCGGAGCGAAGGTACCGGAGAGATAGTGTTGGTGAGGGAGAGAAGTGTGGTACCCATGCATCAACTTCACCACCATTTTCTCCACTAAGTCAATCACCTTCGAACTCAGACCTTTCCTCGGCTTCGGCTCCACCGCCACTATCGCATTCCCCACTCCTGCTCCGCCGCCGTACCTCTGCTTCTCCTCCGCCATCGAGTTAGAGCTATGCTGTGAGTGTGAGTGTGACTTCCCTGCGTACTATGTTATTCATCTTCGCATTCAATACTTTTATACTTCAAAAGTATCGCTGCTGTGTCGATACTTTTAATCTGAGTCGTCTAATAAATTAATATTTTAAATATTTTTTAATATAATTTGATGGACTATTCAGATTGAAAGTTGAAATTTTTATATTATACATTGAATATTTTATCATCTATTAAGAGCACTCACAGTAGAGTTAATATTTGGCTGAAAACAGCCAAATTTGAGGAGAATGTGCAAAAAATGGCCTGCACCAGACTCCCCATTTGACCGAAAACATGAAATTGATGAACAGTGACTCCTCCAACTTGAGGAGTTACTGTTCATCAATTGGGGGAATAAAAAAACTTTTTTTTAGTGTAATAGTGTTTTTTTGTAGTGTAATATTTCGGGAGTTGTGAAAAAAAATAATAATAATAATAAAGATATATTAAAAAATGGAATAGTAAAGTTAAAATAGGGAGTCTAGTGTAGTAGTGCTTTAGCTATTTGAGCAAAAGTGGGTTTTTTAGAACCCAATTGGCAAACATTTTAGAGAGCCTACTGTGAGTGCTCTAAGAGTGGGTTTGGCTCCGCGTTATCTAACAGATAACATCCGTTTTGAGCTGCTCAAAAACGTGGAAAGTGAAGTGCTGGGCCCATGTTATCTAAACATACATTTTTGAGAATGCTTGTTTTGAAACTGAAGCATCTAGAATGCTTGTTTTGAAACTGAAGCCTAGATGCTGTGTTTTCGAATATGCACTTTTATAAAAAAAAAAAAAAATTGAGGTTTGCGGAACGTATATTTGAGAGGAACTTTCGCGTTTTGGAAATGGTGATTTATCGCAAATACCCTTACCAATGGTTAAAAATACCCAAGTATAAAGCTAAATTTCTCTAATTTGTCTTCTCTGTGTGCACCAATACGTTTGCCAGAGAGAAACGTCTACTTCACCTCTGGTGCTGCTGCTTGCTACCATTTGGGGGTTATAAAAAATATTTGTACTATTCCTATTTTTTATGTATTGGTTGGTGTTTTTTTATTCTTCTTAAACTTATTAGTAATATGGATTTTATTGGGTGTGAACAATTTTAATGGATTTTTTTTATTTATTTATCATTTTTAGTATATTATTATTATTATCATTTTTATATTTAGCAACAAAATATTGTTATTATTGTTACAATTTGTAAGCATTTGAAAAATTGCACTACAACTTAACAGTATAGTCAAGTCTTTTTTGGTCATTTATACCCGAAACAGCAGTTTTAGATTAAAATTATCCAAACACTTAATTGATAGAAACAACACATCTTTATTAGTTTTGTCAAACTCTTAATTGTGATTTTCAAAATCGTGTTTTCAAAGTACACATTTTAAAAACGCACTTTTTTAAACAGCTAACCCAAACCCACCCTGAATGAGATCTCGATGCTCATCTTGGTTAATGCAAGTATCAATCAAGTACAAATTACATGATGCATGGTTCATGGTGTTTGGAATATAATATTTTCAAAATAGAAAGTTATATATATATATATATATATATATATATATATATAAAGTATTAATAAAGTAAATACATTTGTTTTTGATTTAATGCAAGTGTTAACTAAGTATAATGCATGGTTCATGGTGTTTCGAATATAGCATTTCAAGATAAGAATTGTCTTTATATATTTAGGATGCACTTGTGCATACATTGTATGTGGTTCTTCAAAAAACATATTATTACATACGAGAGTAGGTGCTCTGATATATCTTTGAAGAACAACATTTAATTCAGACCAAATGAAACTGCTAGAAGTTCATGCAAACTGATGTGATCACCGTTGCTTTGCTTCACTTCAAGGAAAATTGACAACCGATGCTATTGAATTTAAGTTTCTCTTGATGAAATATTATGTACCTATGCATTCTGCATATGTTTTAGAGAAACTCTTTTTCCATGTTTAGTCACTGTAGTGTTTTGAGTAGTTATTTCTAATCAAATGTATTGGGACATGCCCATCTTCTGACAGTACCTGGTATGATGCAGATACCTACCCAATTATATGGAATGCATCAGGCTAGAATGCCTTTACCTCTTGAGATGGAAGAGGAACCTGTCTTCGTAAATGCAAAGCAATATCATGGTATTCTGAGACGAAGACAGTCACGTGCTAAGGCTGAGCTTCAGAAGAAAGCGATAAAAGTTCGAAAGGTAAAATTAATGTTTGTATTCTTTTTCTCTGGACTGAGCTACAATTTGGGCTGATAAAAAAGTAGAAGGCATAATATTCATTAGTTGTCATAGAGGAAAAACGTGCATTGAATGGTAATGCAACTTTCATTGTGTATCTTTGCTTTTGGTCAAGGTTCTTTTTTCTTCAGCTAAAGTCATTCATTCTAGGCAAGTTTACTTCAAGGTTTTGTAGATATAAATTAAAATTTCATGTGTATGTGTGTGTTTGTTAGCATGTGTCTCTTCCTCTTTGAATAACAGATTTACTTAATTTCTTGCTTCATTCATTGACTAGTTATTAGCAATCATGTTGTGTTTATGAACTTAAGAGATGCTCTAAGAAAGTTGAAGACGAGGAAAGCTATAGGACCAAGTGACAAGGCCTATTTTAGCTGTTTTTATTTATTTGTATACTCTTTATTGTATTTGTGTTTCTTATGTGCTTCTCCAATCTGTTAGCCCACCCCTTCAGCCCATTTCTTATTCTTTGATAGTTTTTGTTTGTTCCATATATTTTTAGAATGGCCGGAAGGATTCCTGATATTCTATACTGTTTCATGTACCAGCCATATCTTCATGAGTCTCGACACCTGCATGCTATGAGAAGGGCAAGAGGTTGTGGGGGGCGCTTTCTTAATACAAAGAAGCTTGATGATGCTGGGAATCCTACTTCAGAAAAAGGCATGAATATGGGTTCTAACTCTTCAATGCAACCAACCAGCTCATCTGGCTGCTTGCCCACCAATGGCCATGGTCTTTCATCAACGTACCATTCACTGTTTAGTGATGGCAAGGAAGGAGACTACATGGGTCAGCAGAGGGAGAGCATGCAGATGAATGGGGTTGCACGTGGGGCGCTCCCCATTAAATGAAATTCACTGAAGGTGGGTTGCCTCATTAATTGCTTAAGCAGTTCAGTACTATTGACTCTTTGATATTCAATGTAATAGTTTACTTGGGTATCTTTGTGCCTTATGAGAGCTCCTTTCCTGCAGGTGAACCTGAAGGCATTTGCTTGCCCCATCCAGCTTGAGTAGAAACCTTTCATGTATTGTGTTTCTCAGGCAATTCATTCTTGGCTTAAAAAAATGGTTACTTGTCTTTATCAGGGTGAGATTAGGAAGAGAGATATGTGTTGGAATGCTGCTGTAACTGTTCTGCATTTCATGCATTTCCCTTCCATTCACCCCTAGTGTAAAAACCGAAGAAACATCTTGACTTATCAAGTAGGAAATAGTTATGAATGTGTAAAATTTTAACAATCTAGTTATAAGGCTTCTGAAATGTGAAGACTTATTTGTGAAAGACATGCTTTGCTTCTTCTATCCTAATACTGTTAAACTATTGACAATGTTAATATTTGGTCTCTCTGTCTCTGTCTCTCTCTTTGGGTTTGTTGCATCTCTATTGAAGTGTTGCCTGTATTGGTATGAGGGGTGTGCCCTTTTTTTACTCAGAGCAATCAAGTACATCGGCATTGTTACATTGATAGAATGATGCCCACACTTTCTTGCATGGCATGGAATCGCATTGTGTAAAGCACAAACAGGAGATGCATTCTATCAATCTATAGTTTAATGGAACTCTTTCTGGTTTGTCTTTGGTTCATTTCATGTATTGTCCATGTGCCCAAATATCATGGCCCAGACATGGGGATTCTGGCATACATTAGTTCATGTTCATTGTCATTTTACTGCACTCAATTGGTGATTAATTGATCTCATTGGTTTGTTCTTGTCCACGATACGGTTTGTATGAACATGTGGTGGAATGCTTAAAGATCATTGTAAGGCACAATGTTAAGACAAAAAAATGGAACATTGTGTGTATTGAGCACATTCTTTTATCGTTTTGTTAATTTGGGCAGTAGTGATTCCTGAGCTCAGTTAGTTTAGCTATTTACCATTTAGTTTGTAAATTGGTCCATACAAGTAAATACCTCATCACATGTGCCATCTGCATTTGCAGCAATGTCCACCCATATGGCTATACCCTTCACTCTTTATTTGCCCTCTGGTGAGAGCTAAGGTTGTATCCAACACCTTTTTATGACATTGATTAACATTGCTATTGCTATAACTTTACTTTACAAATTTGGTATATAGGTGTTGTCATGCTGAGATCCACTTAAGAGCCAGTCAAGTTCGCAAATGGAGTAACTTAAGCTTCACTAAGGTTGTGCATCAGAAACAAAACAACCAATGATTAGTTTCAATTTATTACACCATGTATCCAGTAACACAATTGAAGTTATGTGCAGTCTATCAATGATTTGGTTCCTAGAAATTTGTGGGCAAAATTATTTGTTATTGTATCATTACTATCATGGACCTTGAATCAAATCTTATTTTCAGTACAAATGAGATAATGAATGCCTAACACATCTATACATAAATAAAAAGAAAAGGAAGAAGAAAGTTTTTAATTAAGAAACATATATATAGCCTCTGGTATTTTTTAAAAAAAATTATATATTTTCAAACTTTATATAATCATTTTAGAATCAAGAAAATTGACCATTTTTTCTTAATAATACTACTTAAAAAATTATTTTATTAATTATGATTGTTTAAAGAGTATTTTGGGAATTTTTTTTTTTTAATCTCGTTTCTTGAAGGAACAAGTTTCAACTGAACATTGAATATGAACCTGTATCTTCAATATTGACATATATTTTGGACTTATTAACGATAGCGATCATTTTAATACAAACTTAAAATATAAAGATTAGTGTTATCTTTTATCTAATATACTCGATATATTCTATACTTGTTAATGATAGCGACCATTTTAACACAAACTTAAAAATATTAGGATTAAAATAAAACATTTGAAAGCATAATTATGATTTTGAAAAAGTAGAATAAAAATCGACGACTAACATGTAACTAAACCTTCAATGTTTTTTCCAAGTGATTTTTACACTAAACCCCTCAAAACCCTCCCGTAGGATGAGCAAGTGTATTTGCATATTTAAGGTTAAACACACACACTGTCATAGCCAGCCGCAACAAATTCTGGCAGCTAAACAGCTTCCATAACACTCACCAGACAGCTTCCATAACACTCACCAGACACAGCTTCCATAACGGTACTCTCTCTCTCTCTATGCTAAAGTTTGATTTCTACAATTTATGTATCCCAATGAGGAACAGTTTAGTAATCTAAAAATGGTGCATGGACTTCCTAGAACATGGGGCTCCCTTTTGCAAGCTTATTGCAGAGGTTGAGGAACCATGGTTCCATGCCCTGCAAGGTTGATACTAGGCATCCTGAGGGATCTTTTGATTTTACCCATGTTTCCTGATCTGGGTTTTTCTTTTCAATCTCTATGGAAATTTTAAACTATTTTTTCCTATGGGTATAGGTAGGTTGGTTAAAAAATTAAACTTTCCCACTGAAATTTGTTTGTTTTTTTTTTTTTTTTGCCTATAAAATTTTCAGTTGTGTTTTTGTTATGAGGACTAAATGTAGCTTTCAGTTTGATAAATTTAACCCACCTAATAAGAAACTACAGAAATGGTCAGCAGTGAATGATATACACTTAAAAAAAAAAAAAAAAAAAAAAAACTTGTTCGGTTTGGTAAATTTTGTAAAATGCAGAACTAATTCTTAATCTACCATTTTGGCATAACAATATGGTACTAAATATTTTCATGAAAAGCTAAAATATGGTTACTATGTGGGTTCACACAAATTAAATATAATCGAAGCCTATTCAAAGTTGAAGTGGTTTTAGAACTAGGTCATAACCATATTTGAGCTAGTTTTTGAGGTTTGCCAATTTCACGAACATGTATTGGAAAGCTTTGTTGTAAGTTTGCCAAAATGCTGTATAAGCTTAGTAGAACTAGATGGTCCATAATCCCCGGTTTATAAGGTATATGAGGTGCTAAGCAAATAGCTAATATCATCTTTCGGGTATGTTACTTGTAAACGTTTTGAACATCCTGCAGGAACTTGTTTGGCAACCTGGAAACCCGTTGAAGCATTAGGCAATAAGTGTTGTTAATGAAATCAGTGCCAGTGCACATTTAGGTAGATTTGGATGCTGCAATGGAATTTGAAGGGCTCAAATGCATTTTGCGTTGCCTATATCAGCTTTTAAATTCATGAACTGCAGTTACTAAAAGATTGGATTTATGAAATGGAGCTTATGGATTTTGCAGCTCTAATCTGTTCTCAAGCAATGTGGCTTCTATTTATCGTTGGTGCATTTGAAATCTATTATCTGTTTCCAATAATGAGCATATATGTAGATTCATTTCTTCAAATCCTCAAGAATCAAGTGAAATTGCCATGGATGGATTCTTCAAGCTGGATGACAATGGCCAACAGCATATTTTCATAAGTTACTAAGTAGTTTGGGGAACATAACACAAAAATAAAATGTACAAAGCGCTGCCATTAAAATTGTGTATGCTACCAGCCACATGAAACAATGATGTTAAGCTCTAATACCATTTAAGTGTGGTAGTAAATAAGATAATACAACAATAACAATCAAGCCTAAAGCGCTGTCAATTTTATGAACCCTCATATCATATTGCCAAAGTCCAATCTTTACAAGATAATTTTTAAGAGGTTTCGTGTGTATAATTGCATGGATCCTCTTCACTTGCAGTTTTCTTTTTTTCAAATTTATTGTGGGATTTCCAACACTCGGACAATCATGGTTTCCCCTGCTCTTGAAGTTGCTCCTGTCCAAAAATGATGAAAATAAATTAGAACCACCAAATCAAAAAGTAAGCAAACAGAGAAAGCTTGCAATTGGAACAAAATAATCAGGAGTGCAACAAGGCAGCTTTCATGGTGAAACTGTTCATTATATTAATTTGGGGAACCCCAGCTATATTCTCAACAAATTATGCATTCTACTGTGCTCCAAAGTAAGAGTTCACTTATCAGTCTCATTCAAAAATTCCTTGGCACTTTTCAGTAAGATAGCTCTAATGCAGTGAATTGGTCAATTTGTCCATTTTTGGTACCAAGCCCTTTGGCTACCAGGCAAGTTCTCTGTTTTGGTGATATAGTAAGTTTCTGCCTAAGGGGAGGGTGGGAGATTTTTAACTAGTGATCTTCACTTCATGAGGCATGGTATTGTATGGACATCCTTGTCATTCTCAGTTTATTGTCTAAATCTTGTTTGTCCTAAAAATTTTCAAAACTATCTTTGGAATTTGACCATGAATTTAATTTCAACTCTAGCGAGACAGAGAAATGCAAGGAAAGAAATTTAATCCAGATGCATTTGATGTAACACCAACCTCTGTCACAAACAGGGCATGGAGCCCGGGTGGAACTCTGTGGGGTATCTCAACAACTGCGACAGGATCTGCTGACATTGTTTTTGCATCAAGCACATTAACTGATGATTTTCTGCAAAATTATAAATGAAAAATTGAGATTGTCTTATCTTCATCATAAAATTCAAACTTTAATCCGTATCATCAACAGTTGCTGTAACAAGTTTGATCAGCATACAAAGAAAATCTGCAAAGTAGCCCACACACTCTGCCTCCAGTGTGCTTCTTTACTTTTTGTTAAATTGTAAGTAGAAGTAATTTATTTGATATAATTCCATTACAAAGTGGAAGTTCAAACTTCTATAAAGCTATGTGTGGGGAAAAAGAACATCAGTGAAGCTGATTTTTCACTATAAGAACACACTACACTGTGGGTGGGATGGGGGGTTTCATCCATCAGTTAGGCTGTGATCACAATCACAAACTACTTATAAAGGTATTTGATTTTAATTGATAAGAGTTTGTAGCCAATAGAAGTCCTTAGCAAGTTGTTACTCAGATCTCCATTCAAGCGGGGCACTTAAGCTAGAAGACCTTAGCTTACTGGCCAAAAAATGAATGCCTTGTCAATTAGCAGTAACTTCATGGACTTATATTTATCCTCTCAAGAAAACTAGAAAATAAACTGCACCTTACGAAGCAAAGGATGGTGATACACATCTGAGTCACTAGTGGGGCCTAATCGGTTTTTTCCTAGCTCCAATGCTACAAGAGCACTTTAAGGGGCTAGTCTTTTGTGATAAACTATCACTTGTCCAAAAACTTAATCTTATTAGGAAATGGTGAATTTAATCATTTAACCATTATTCCAACACTCTTCCTCACGTGTAGGCTCAAACTTTCCCTTAATAAGTGGAGCCCAACACGTAGGATTTATTTTGACATTCCAATTCTTTCAGACAGTAGCATGAAGTTTTTTCACTGTTTCTGATGTTTTGTAGGTTTGCTCATCAATCTTAACAATATTCACAATTTTTTCAGTGAGTCTAAATTTGTGAAAATCTGGAGCAATCAATTTTCAATAACCCTATTACAAAACCTTTAATCTCATAATTTGACTAGCATTTACTCTATTTAACAAAGAAAAACCATTAATCATCAAAAAGTCTGTGCATTAAAATAAAAGAGAGCATGAATTTGTCAGAAGTGTGAAAAATGAAAGTATTACCCAGTATTCTCATCATGCACAAAGAATATTAAGTAGCCGTCATCTTCTTCAGAAGTAATGCCAGGCACACGAGGGACAAAAATAGCCTCAGAACCAAATCTGCCAGGTCCCAAGTCATAGATGCCTAGAACATTTCCTCCAACTTCGAGTTTTGTTTTTCCAGACTCCGGTTCAGCATGCAGATCAAATTTGATAATCCTAGTGATTTTCCAAATGCTGTCAAGTATGGTTCCATATACATATCGTTGCCTCCTGATAACCCGCAAAATAATTAGTAGATACAAATGATAGAATACATAAGGACTTGACACCAAAGAGAATAAAATGAACTAGGCTTGGCTGCTAGCAAAATTTTGAAAGTAGGCTGCAAAACAAAAACGATTTTCAAAACATATTCAAAAAAGCAAAAGATCATATAATATGGCCTTTCAGTATCTAGCTTCTTTAATCAGCTGCCAAAATGAGAATTTTTGTGACCTTTCAGTGGATTAACTGACGATAAACAACCCAAACTCTATGATCACCAAAAGTTTTTGAATACCTGCCAATGAAGCTCTCATTCACCCTAGGAAACTCTACAACAGACGCTGATAATTTCTTCTGTGAAGCTAGACCAGTTTTCATGTTGAATCTCATCTCATACCTGAAAAGAATAGTTATTATCAGAAACACGTACGTAGGCATGCATAGAGCTTTGCAATTTCATAAAATAGGTGAAAGATGTCCTACAGCTCGGTTGATAAGCTTTTGAGCTCATCTTTGACAATGCCATTGAGTATGTCCATATCTAGATTCTCAAGGCGACAAGTGATCAGAATAACCTCATCCTCCTCCTCCCAAGCATTGGCTAGCGAAAGGAAGTCATTAAAAAGGTCAGTATGGACACATGCCAACAGAATCAACTTTAATTGTAGCTTAGTTATGAACCACAAGAGGTTAAAAATTTGAAAATATAGAAAAAAAAAAAATGAAATCGGCCAAATCTCAATAAATAGTGAGGATTAAACACATGTTCAGTGAAATTGCATGTTCAACCTGACATTTTACCCAAGGGTGAATTGCATTGTGAAGAATGAATCCTTTACTGATACAATTTGAGGCATCTCCCACTAGATACATGTGGCCGACCTTGATTCATCTGTTGAGGATCCATACTCGACCCCAAAGTGTTGGGACTAAGGTTTTGTTGTTGATATTGTTGTACTCAACAGTGAAATCACATCTTTAACCATGATTTCACACTACCCATGTGGAATACACCTGCCACTTGTGAAATTGCCAACTAAGCATGGAATTGGATCTTCAAGCCACGATTGCAACCTTGAATTGTGACTTGAAGATGCAATATTGAAAAGTTGTATTTTTACAATTTGTTTCAAAACAATGGTATTTTTTTAATTTGTTATTAAAATAAAATAAACTTGCCCTAAATCACCCTACATTATGGCACACAAAAAGAGATTGCAAAGCAAATAAGCACACCATTATGGAATATGAAGCAACTTGGAAGCTCGAACCATCTGATTTGCAGCTCATCCTTTGCATACCGAGGAAGTACACCAAAGCGAGCCTTTTTGGTTGCATCAAATTTGAATACCAGCTTGTTTTCCTTCACCATTTCCTGAAAATCAAAATTTAAACAATCATTCCAAGTTGCATGTGATGTGATTGATATGATGCTTAACAAAGCACTGTTCCATCCATCACGTCTAACAAAAAAAGTATCACCACGGAATTTTATGTACCAGGTTAAAATTTGTAAGAGCAACAACTTTGGAAGTACCATACCTTTGGTCTGTAATACAATGCAAGATCCATGAAAATTGCATAGTTCTCAGTAATGGCAAAGTCATGCATCATGATGGGGTCTGATATTGTTATTGGTACCGGGTCATGCATGAAACCATCCCTTGAAATTACTCTGTAAGTGATATATGGTGGTGTAAATGAATAGCCAAATGTAAACATCTCGCCTGCATGGAAGGATTCTGTAAGTTAAAAGGAACTCTTCCATTACAATGGCTTACTGAATTTCTTTTTAAAAGGATGTCTTTACCAGTGAATGGGTCAACCTTAGGATGAGCAGTGAAAGAATGTGTCAATCTATTGTCATAGTCCAGCATGCCAAGTGTTTGGAGATCTCCATCTTCCAAAACTTGAAGGGCATCTAAATAATGCAATGAAAACAATTTCAATTCCACATTAGAAGCAACAACATAGCACCTAACTTTAAGGATATCTAAGTAATGCAACAAGAACTATTAGAATAATGGTTAAATTCACCATTTTCTAACAGGTTAAGCTTTTGGGAGAATCGGTAATTTATTAAGAACAATCTCAATTCCACATTGAAGCAAGAAATTTATTTGGTAGTCCATACATGACACAACAAAATTGGCATTTCTCTATAGTGCTTCTTGCCTCACCATAGAAAGCACAATGCTTACATCATCATGGCACTACAATCAGTAATGCAACCCAGAAAAATACAAAGATAGTCTATATGCTGATGGGGATATATAGAGACATCTCCCCATTAGGCTATCCGATCAATGGAATGCAGAGAAAAACCAACCTTTTTTTTTGGGAAGTAAAAACAAAAGAAGAAGACAAGCTTACAAGGTTTATCAATCTCTTGAAGTGCTAGAAGTTTCCCATGGTGATATACGAGAGCAGTATTACCTGAACACAGAGGACAAATATTTAGTATCTGGCTTCACACCAGGATTGTTCAAACAGGCGCAAAAAAGTGAGATATATCCAAAACAAAAATTACAAGGCAAAGATTTTGGGATGATGCATGTATCAGAGATATTTACTGATAGATCCATACCTGTCGTGTGTACCAAAGGAAGTAGGACACATTCATACTTTGCCAATAGTTGCCAATGACCTTTGGGCTAAATGGCACCTCCACCCCACTCATAGAATGGGGTGATGGGTAAGGTCCCCTGTCCAAGTCCTATAGGTTATGTATCTTACCAATGGAAAATAAATAAATAAAAAACTTTGCCAAGTGTTCCTGAGGATACTCTCTTAAGTGTTATTTACATAAGCAGTATACACTTGTGTCTCAGAGGGTAAAAATGTGTTGGTGTGTGTGTGTGGGGGGGGCGCGCGCGGAGATGGGTGCATCTTAAAGTTCAAAATAAGGTTTTTTTTTGGGGGGTGATAATTCAAATAAATGTTCTAACCATGTGCAAAGTTTAAGTAAACATATTTGTGAGCCAACAATTAAAAGAAGTATGTGGACATTTCATACTCACAACCTAGCCCCGTATCAGTACCAGTGTACCTGCACACTAATGTTTAAGGATGCAATGGATAAAAGACCTATTCATAAACTAGTACCCAACACAGAATAATACATAGAATAATGCTTTTGAAATGTACTAAAGGAACTGTAAGAACAATCCCAGCAGATGTATTTTCATTCCAGCAAAAGTTGAACACTAGACTAACTTACCAGTTCCAGTTCCGTATGAAACATCTAATACGTTCAATTTTGCTCTCAGCATTTGCATGCTCAACATGAATAATCCAAACAGCCCCTTGAGATCTCCAATCTGAACATGAAATTTAAAAAACACACACACACTGTAATGGGACCACCAAAATAAATATATACAACAGAAGATTTATCTGCTCTTTGATATTTTTAATTCTACAATCATCAATTACCTTCTTTATCTATCACAAACTTTTTCTTTTATCACCCCATTTGCAGAAAATTTCATACACACAGGCAAAAAATGTCACTAAAGAGGGGGGGAAATACTAGAGACATGAAGCACCAAATGAACATACCAGAAAATAGAACAAAAGAACAAAAGAAACCTATAGCTTACTGGTATACCTTCATAAATTTAGCACCTCCAAAATACTCTTCTTGTTTAAGCCGAGATGTCCTTACATAGCGGGAGACATAGGTTGCTTTCCCATCTTTGATGCGCAAACCGTGAACCATACTGCAAAGTTAAAGATATCACTTAAATCCCTTCTTGCTTTAACAGATTAGTATGGGATAAATGTAATGGGTTCCAAATAACATTCACGGATCTCCAAAATCTAAGAAAAAGTGGGAAGGCTGTAAAATGCAGAACAGAATATTGGAACATAACCAACCATAAAATATCCGAGAACATAAAACCAGTAAGGATAGTTAGAAACAAGCAAGTACTATCCACTGAACACAGAGACACACAATTCACCAAAACCAACCAGAATATAACACTAGATTATGAAACAAATGTCATGAAAATAGCGAATGACGTAAGTAAAAACTATAATAAAGTTTTCTTCCCCTATACAGTAACACCTAAGCTTGCAAGGGATCATAAAGAAGATCAAGCATAATATCTTCTTTCTATCCTGTTGATTGAGCATATCACCAGTACATCCAAAGTTGTTTCTTGGTACATTACTTCACAATTACTTTTCAGTCTTAGAACAGGTTTCTAAGAAATTATAAAGACTTTTAACTAACTGATTAGCATGACAGTTGCATTTAATAATACATTCAGGCTCAGCGCACACAACATAGAAATAGTCAGGGAAAATTTTTCACTCTAAGCAAGCTTGATTTAGTGATTCAATGTAGTTAAACTAGTAAAAATTCAGCGTATAATTTGAAGACAGTATCTGTATCCATACTTCAAGTCCTCAAGTGCCAGTCTCAAACAGCTTAATGTATTTAGGTATAGAAGTAACCTCAAGAAGGTGGGAAGGGGAAAAAAATGAAAAGAAAAGCAAATGCATATATTTTTACCCAATATAGAACTCGACTATGTAATTTCAGTCACTAGAAAAATGATAATTCAGCTCCATTGCCAAACTTAACTTGTGTCAGAAAAAGAAGGTCTTTAAATGAAATTTCTCAGGAGTTAGGATGACAACAAAGCACCAGATACAAGAGCCAACTTATTCTACAGACTAAAAAATGAACTACAAGGGTTCACTTCACAAATAGCCAACACATATGATGACTCAGGAAAACTGACACTTCACTATTTGTTATTGCTCAAATATTATGCAGATATCACAGTTTTAAACAGATAAACAAGCACTTAATTAAGTGAGTAAATCAAATTGATTTAATTTCAAATTAAATAGAGCTGCCAATTTTGAAACTTGTTACGTTTATTGTGGATAAGTAGCCCCTAAAAAGCACCCACATTTTAAATGCACAAAGCAGAGAGACATAAATGGTATTCTGAAGTGGGAATATGGGTATTAAAGTTATATGTTAGAATTCTTTCTTCAAGAACACTGGTAGAATAAAGCAGCAGAAAATCACATACCCATCTCCATCAAACCTGCAAAGAGAGTAAAAAAGTGAATAAGCACAATATCTTGTTAATAACTGAGCTGCCAGTTAAAACCCAACCTCCCTCCAAAAAAGACAAGGGACCAAGATAATGAAAAATCCAAACTTCATATACAAAAGACAATTTTTTTTTTGATAACTTAGGAGAACTTCATTCGTAGAGTTACACTTCACAGAACATATTATAAAACAATCCCAGTGCTATCAAACTCTTATGGGCAACTGACCCCACCTGTCAGAACCAGTGGCCCAATAATCGAGACGCATTCACCCCTAATGAGCTAAACAGTTTATTAGAAGACAGTTGAACGTGTTTATTTCACTTAAGGATAAAGTTAAGTATCATAGTAAATAGAGACATACCAGTGATATCCAGCCACAGGGGTGAACTTTGGGTTAGGCCCCACTCTAACAAATTCTCCATTTAAGCAATCCTGTAACAAATAGCTATTGATCAAGTTATCAAATTTGATAAATTGATTTTATGATTCCAACTAAACTTTCTAATGTGCCCATTACTCTTACTGGCATTTGCATTTCATTGCCATTATGAAAATCAATGTTGTGGACGAAAAAAAAAAAAAAAAAACAAAACAAAAATCCTTGATAATGGTTGGGTAGTGTAGTAGTGTACGTACCGGAAGGTGGCCTTTGAGGAGGAGGTTGGTGGTGGGAGGGGTCTCATCAGAAACCGGAGTGAAGGTACCGGAGAGAAAATAGTGTTGAGGGAGAGAAGTGTGGTACCCATGCATCAACTTCACCACCATTTTCTCCACTAAGTCAATCACCTTCGAACTCAGACCTTTCCTCGGCTTCGGCTCCACCGCCACTATCCCATTCCTCACTCCTGCTCCGCCACCGTACGTGTGCTTCTCCTCCGCCATCGAGTTAGAGCAATGCTGTGAAGTGTGAGTGTGACTTCCGTACTGTTATTCATCTTCGTACTTCAAAAGTATCGCTGCTGTGTTACTTTTTCAGTCGTCTAATAAATTAATATTTTAAATATTTTTTTAATATAATTTCGCATTCAGATTGAAATATTTTTATTTATACATTTTATTCTATTATTGAAAAAGTGTCTGGTCCCGCAGTATCTAATTTTTATGTTATACATTTTATCATCTATTATTGAAAGTGAAGTGCTCCCGCAGTGTTCTAATTTTTATCTTATACATTTTATCATCTATTGAAAGTGAAGTGTTTTATACTTTTAATCTATTGAAAGTGAGTGGCCCGCAGATTGAAAGTTCTAATTTTTATCTTATCATTGAATATTTTATATTATAAAGTTTGAAAGTTCTATTTTAAATATTTTTTTAATATAATTTGACGGACTACAAATTGAAAGTTCTAATTTTTATCTTATACATTTTATCACTATTATTGAAAGTAGTGTCTTCCCGCAGATTGAAAGTTCTAATTTTTATGTTATACATTTTATCATCTATTATTGAAAGTGAAGTGTCTGGTCCCGCAGATTGAAAGTTCTAATTTTTATGTTATACATTTTATCATCTATTATTGAAAGTGAAGTGTCTGGTCCCGCAGATTGAAAGTTCTAATTTTTATGTTATACATTTTATCATCTATTATTGAAAGTGAAGTGTCTGGTCCCGCAGATTGAAAGTTCTAATTTTTATCTTATACATTTTATCATCTATTGAAAGTGAAGTGTTTTATACATTTTATCATCTATTGAAAGTGAAGTGTTTGGCCCGCAGATTGAAAGTTCTAATTTTTATCTTATACATTGAATATTTTATCATTATTGAAAGTTTGAAAGTTCTAATTTTTCAAATATTTTTTTAATATAATTTGACGGACTATTCAAATTGAAAGTTCTAATTTTTATCTTATACATTTTATCATCTATTATTGAAAGTGAAGTGTCTGGTCCCGCAGATTGAAAGTTCTAATTTTTATCTTATACATTTTATCATCTATTGAAAGTGAAGTGTTTGGTCCCGCGTTATCTACTAGATATCGTGCGTTTTGAGCTAAAAACGTTGAAAGTGAAGTATTTGGCCTCACGTTATCTAAACATACATTTTGGAGAACGCGTGTTTTGAAATTGAAGCCCAGGTGCTGTGTTTTCGAATAGGCGCTTTTATAAAAAAAAAAAATTGAGATTTGCAAAACGCATATTTGAGAGGAACTTCCGTATTTTGTAAATGGTGATTTACCACAAATACCCTCACCAAAGGTTAAAAATACCCAAATATAAGCTTAATTTCTCTAATTTGTCTTCTCTGTGTGTACCAATACGTTTGCTAGAGAGAAACGTCTGCTTCACCTCTGCTGTTGCTTGCTACCATTTGCGGGTATAAAAAATATTTGTACTATTCCTATTTTTTATGTATTGGTTGGTGTTTTTTTATTCTTCTTAAACTTATTAGTTAATATGGATTTTATTGGGTGTGAACAATTTTAATGGATTTTTTTTTTCATTTTTAGTATATTATTATTATTATCATTTTTATATTTAGCAACAAAATATTGTTATTATTGTTATAATTTGTAAGCATTTAAAAAATTGCACTACAACTTAACAGTATAGTCAAGTCATTTTTGGTCATTTGTAATCGAAACAACAGTTTTAGATTAAATTTATCTAAACGCTCAATTGATAGAAACAACACTTTTTCATTAGTTTTGCAAAACGCTTAATTGTGATTTTTAAAATCATGTTTTCAAAATACACATTTTAAAAAAGCATTTTTTCAAACAATTAACCCAAACCCACCCTGAATGAGATCTCGATGCTCATCTTGGTTAATGCAAGTATCAATCAAGTACAAATTACATGATGCGTGGTTCATGGTGTTTGGAATATAATATTTTCAAAATAGAAAGTTATATATATATATATATATATATATATATATATAAAGTATTAATAAAGTAAATACATTTGTTTCGATTTAATGCAAGTGTTAACTAAGTATAATGCATGGTTCATGGTGTTTCGAATATAGCATTTCAAGATAAGAATTGTCTTTATATAACCCGTGTAAAGCACGGAAAAAACTCTATATAAACACATAATGTGTATATGATCAAAATATATATTCAAGAATTATTTTATGGAAAATATGTTCCATAAAAAAAAATAAAACTGATAATAACAAATAGATGGAATTGCACCAACAACAGAAAAATAAAAGGAATTAGATAGTGTATAATAATTGAGAAAAAATAGTTATCTTTAATTGATAAAACAAAAAATAAGTTAGAATCAAGCAAAAATAAAAGATTATCTTAGTTCAATTGCCTCTTAGATCCCCTTGCAGTCATATAAACGTACAAAAACACAAAAATAAAAATAGATCATGATAGAAAAATAAATAAATAAAAAAGAAAAAGAAGTAGAAGAACAAAACTTGTACCAGATTACCATTGTTTTGATGTTACGTAAGCAGATTATGGAAGAATGATGAACCTTCAATTTAACTTGCTCTATTTATCTTTCTTCTATCAAGGAGTATGTTTGTTCCCCAAATGATATCTTAAGTGATTGTTTACCAATCAATACCTTTTCACTAAAACAGTATTCCTAATACAAAGAATTTGTTATTATCTATTTTTATTTAAAAGTGTTTGGCAGTTATTAAATCAAACCACTTAGGAAATTTAAACAACGTATGATTTTTTTTTTTTTAATCTTTAAGAAGTCTTCTAATATTAGGAGATTGTCATAATTGTAAGATTTTTAATATGATATTTTATTAAGATGTCTTTTAGTAGTAGGAGACTTATTTTAAAGAATTTGTTATTATCTGTTTTTATTTTAAAGATTTTTATTATGATATTTTATTAAGATATCTTTTCAGTAGTAGGAGACTTATTATCAAGAATTTGTTATTATCTATTTTTATTTAAAAATGTTTGACAATTATTAAATTAAACCATTTAAGAAATTTAAACAACGTATCACTTTAGAAAATTAAACGATAGATAGACATGCAAACCACTTAGGAAATCTAAATAATATATCACTTCAAAAATTTAAACGATAAATAAACATGCCACTTGTCATGATGTGAGACATTTTAGGTTTTAACGCTTATGTCTTTTGCTATTATATATTTTATATATATTATTATTATTATTATTATTATTATTAACCAAGTACAATGCATGGTTTATCTGAGTAATGAAGATTGACTTTTCATCTCGGTTATCCAATGAAAACCAATAAAAAAATAACTTTTTAATATTTTAAATATTTCTTAATGTTATTTTACCGAACAACCAAGATGAAAATTTGTTTTTAAAAAATTATAATTTTTCATCTCATCCATTAAAAAGTACTATTGCATTGCACCTCGATCCTATTTTGTCCAGATAACTAATCTTTCACAACTCACATCTTTACTTAAATTTTTGGATTCAAATGAAATCTTTAAAGATATTTTAGACCGAACCCAATTGAGTTAAATGGGTATTCAGAATCAAAAGCAGGGCTTGTTGATATGGAGAGTTGTTCGAGAGGATTCCTTTGAAAGATGAGGTTTCGTGGGGTACAATGATTAGTTGCTTTGTGCAAGTCGAATGGTTAGCTGAAGCCATGACGATGTTTCGTGCAATGTTATGTAATGGATTAGGACCCAATGATGCTATGATTGTGGATTTTATTTCAGCATGTGGGAAATCAATGGCATTGGGTGAGGCCCGTGAGGGTCAGCAATTTCATGATATTACTGTAAAGACATGTTTTGATTGTAACGACTTCATTTATGCAACAATCATTCATTTCTAATCTTATGCAACAAAATAGGTACAATATCACTATCACATGCACGTGAAAATCACGTATATAGATTTCACATATATTGTGAAAAAGAGTGTTGCAAACACTCATTGCAGAAGATAACCTATGAATAACTAATATTGCATAGTTCACGTCCTTTTATGGGCAACATGTGTTTATCCTTATGAATATTGAGTCAACCCAATAGATTGTGAAAACTATGAAGTTATTAGATTAGTGTGCTTCACGTTGATGACTTTGATGCATGGCTTATAGAATTCACTCTCTTTAGTGCTAAAACTGATGAATCATTCGTATAAATTGATGATATATGGGAGTATGACTTTCAGTATGTAATGGGCTTTAGGATTATTTCATGTTTCTCCTCTGAGTCTGAAGAGGCCAAGTATTTATGGCCATTAATCTTGTATAGCCTAAATATTTCTATTTAGTAGGCAATGGAATTTACAGCAACCGAGCAAATTGTGATTAATTTTCTTTAGTGGTAGCCTTCAAAGAAAAAGAAAAAAAAAAAAAAAAAAAAAAAAAAAAAGGAACTTTAGTGGTGGTTGGAAGGTGTATATCCTACAATAAACCTTAATTTGCATTTCGTTACTTGCTCACAAGATTTGCCTGAAATGGCAAGTGTTTGACATGAAAATTCAATGACAATGATGAATACAAATGAACCTGTACACATTTGAGAACAATTTTCTAGAATAAAAAGAGCCAACTGAGAATAGAAATTTTAAAAAAGAATTGTTATATATTTGTATCTTATCTATTTAATAAAAAATGTATAATTATGTTGTGCTTACAATACCTTGCCATAAATCTGGAAATGTTGTGCTTACAATATATGAAACTTTGTGTACTCATACGTTTGCTTGTGGAAACAATTCCATACATATAATATAAATAATCTGAATTGTAATATTTGAAAGTTAATGAGCAATATCAAATACATATAATATAAATAACATTTGTTGAAGCCTATATAAAACCTGCTTATGCAACCAATTTCTTGCAGATTGAAAAGCAAAAGAGAAAAAAGATGGTGTACAATATTTCATTCCTAGACCACGTGATCAAGATGGTGGGTGGTCATCTATACTGGAGGGTATTTGTGCGAAAGGATTTTTGTCTCCATGGCTAGCAGCAAAGTGTGGTTGTTCTTGGTATGTCACCAGGCTGATGGTGGTTACTACAATAAACTATAATTGGCTTTTTTGTGTGTTTCACATCTATTTTCCTTCTTTTTAATTTTTAGTACTGAATGTAGTTTACACATTTCGTTGCACTAATAAGATAATATCTTCATCTCTCTGTCTCTCACAATCTTTGCAGTTTCTGTGTTTCAATTCCCCAAAACTTTTTGTTTTTTCACCTCTAACAGACTCCTTGTTAATTTTGCCATGCTAATTAAACTGTAGGACTCCCTCATACCCAAGGTTATTAAAATCCCGATTCGAATCTTAAAATCTTACGATTTTACGATTCAATATTATGAAAACGATTCGAATCTTAACTGAATCTTAAATGTGGTAGAATCTTAATAGAATCCCGATTTGAATCTTAGAATCTTTAGAATCCCGATTTGCTTCCGATTCTATACGATTCTACTGCACAAGGTTTATTCGGATTTTTTGAGTTTTTTTTTTTTGGGCCTCCAATGAAAATTTAGCTTGTATTGGACTGATTTTTACTTTTTAGTATGTTAGTAGCCTGCCCCTTTTTTTTTTTTTTGATAAAAAGTAGCCCGCCCTTTTTTTTTTTTTTAATAAGAGAAGCCTGCCCATTTTTCTTTGGAGGATATCTCTTCAGATGATGAGTGGATAGCTGCAAAAGAGAGTCCAAATGAACCAAATGAAGAATGGCCAAGTGTCTTTCATAGGGATGCTCAAGAGGAAGATGAAAATGGTAAGTAGGTTTTAAATCTTGTGAGTTATGACTTATGACTTCCTTATTAGATCTTTATAAAATTTTGAATACAATTTGTTTTTGTTCTTTTTTGCTAGGTGATAAAGATAAAGAAATTCATAATCTTAGTGATTGTGAACTTGAAAATGAAGTAAGAGATTTTGATGATTTTCCCATAGATGATTTAGATGGAAGCAACGACATTTATGGTGAAGGTCTCCCATTAGAGGACAACATTCATCCAATCAATGATAATCTTGGTTTTTAGATCTTGATTATTCACATTGAATAATAAGTAATGTGTTACTTTTGTCACAAAATCACCATTGTGGAAAATGGCTGGGAAATATTTTGATTTATGTAGTGTTATTATTTGGAACATTATGTATCTTTGTTGTTATGTGGTATTAAAACTTGGAACTTGAAAGTTTGAAGTTTGAAATTTGTCATTGGCTAAAATACACTATTGGTCCCTAAAGTTCACACATTGAGCACTTTTGGTCCCTGAAGTTTGAAATGAGCGCTATTAGTCCCTAACATTTCAAAAATGAGCGTTATTGATCCTTCCATCCAATTCTGTTAGTTTAATTGCCTAATTGGTTAACGGAATGATGATGTCACATTTTATTAATGATGTGGCGCAATATTTTTTATTTAAAAATTACACATAATCAAAATAGCATGAGCTAACTCGGATAAATTCATAACCCATAAAACTGACCCACCTCAGTAGAGCCTGCCTAAACCCATAAATCCTTAAATCGGTTTTCTATATTCCCCAACCCAAAAATCTCCAAACCAGAGATTGAAACTCTCAATGTTTCTTATCTTGTACTTGACATGTAATTAAGTCCTTTGTTGATAAGGTCTAATTAAGTAGTCCTATGCAGCATCATCTTTGAAGCTTCACGTCTATTGGACCATTAATCAAAATCTCCAGAATCTCTCTCTCTCTCTCTCTCTCTCTAAACTTCAACATCATTTGAATTTTCGTTTGAAAGGAACAAAGGCTTTGTTTAATTAAATGCAAACTACAACAAGAAAGCCATAGAGATATCTTATTCGCCTGTAGTGAATGTTAGAAAGATGGAAGATGGTGATGGTGATGGCGATGCGATGGCGGCGGTCTAATTAAGCAGTCCTATGTAGTATCATCTTTGAAGCTTCACATCTATTGGACCATTAATCAAAATCTCCAGAATATCTCTCTCTCTCTCCAAACTTCAACATCATTTGAATTTTCGTTTGAAAGGAACAAAGGTTTTCGTTTAATTAAATGCAAACTACAACAGGAAAGCCATAGAGATATTTTATTCGCCTGTAGTGAATGTTAGAAAGATGGAAGATGGTGATGGTGATGGTGATGGTGGAGATGGTGGCGATGGCGATGGCGGCGGTCTAATTAAGCAGTCCTATGCAGCATCATCTTTGAAGCTTCACGTCTATTGGACAATTAATCAAAATCTCCAAAATATCTCTCTCTCTAAACTTCAACATCATTTGAATTTTCGTTTGAAAGAAACAAAGGTTTTGTTTAATTAAATGCAAACTACAACAGGAAAGCCATAGAGATATTTTATTCGCCTATAGTGAATGTTAGAAAGATGGATGGTGATGGTGATGGTGATGGTGATGGTGATGGCGATGGCGGTGGTGGTGGAGATGGCTTAGGCGTTATTAGTGGCAGCACTCATGGCTGTTTGTGAGTTTCAATCTTTCATTTGGAGATTTTCTAGGTTTGGGGAAAATAATAGTAAATTGATTTGGGGATTTATGGATTCGGGCAGGACTGTAGGCATCTGGGTTATGAATTAATCCAGGTTAGCTTATGGGTATTTTGATTATGTGTAATTTTTATTTAAAAAATATTGTGCCACATCATTAAAAAAATGTTACATCATTCTTCTGTTAGCCACATAGATAATTAAACTAACGGACTTTGATGGAAGGATCAATAACGCTCATTTTTGAAACTTTAGGGACTAATAGCCCTCATTTCAAACTTCAGGGACCAAAAGCGCTCAACGTGTAAACTTTAAGGACCAACAGTGTATTTTAGCCTTTGTCATTTGGTATTTAGTAGTTGATGACTTATTGCATTTTATAAATTTTATGCCAAAACTTATTTATTTTTCAATGATTCTTTAACCTATGTTATGAATTATAATTATTTATATATTTTTTATTTGTTTTTTATTTACGGAAAGTAGAATCTTACGATTCACGATTCGATTCACGAAACCCTCCCAACGATTCAAGGTAGAATCCCGATTTTAATTACCTTGCTCATACCATAGCAAAAATGTAGAATCCCTTGAAAACAATCATTTGGAGTTTCCAAACTGCCAAAGCTTGTGCAAGCATATGATCTCATTGCACAGAAAATATGCCAAAATATTTTATTTTTGACTTTGTTAACTAATATCTTCATTCTTTGATTATGCCATGCTCAACCGCTATTGTAACAATAATAGCAGCCATACCAACAATACCATTTTTCTTATGAACCCCCTTGGTTTCTTCCTAAATACTAATAGGCTCAACACATGTCAGTATGTCACGCCTAGAAAAATATTGAAGAAATTTTATTAAATTATGAATCATTTACCAACACAGCCAAGACAGTCACAAAAATAATTGCTCAAGTATTGAAAAATATAAGCTTCTATATATTTTCTGTGTTTAGGAAATGAGAGTAGAACATAAGTGGGAGAAGGGAAGGATTATCCATTCCACATGTTTGGATGTTTTAAAAATTAAATAGGGGGGAAATAAACATATTTTCCATTTGTTTGGATGTTTTAAAAGTAAAGATGAGAAGGAGATGAAAGTAGTAGTAGTAGTACTACTAAAGAGGTCTTTTGTACAAAATTTACATGGATGCCTCCACTTGTAGTTTCTCTATTTCAAATTTATTTTGCCATTTCCAACAATCAGACAATCACAGTTTCCCCTGCTCTTGAAGTTGCTCCTGTGCAAAAACAAAGTATATATATTAGAACCACCACAATAAAAAGCAAGAGTCAAATGAAAATAAAAAAGGTAAAAATAAAAAAATACGGTAGCAATAAACCGCATGGTGACTCTCTAGATTTAGGCAACATATTTTGCAAAATTGTTGATTCAACTGCAGCAAAATATGGGATGAACACATATCCACTCAGTTTTCTGGAGAACTAGATGTATTTTCTCTCAAAACAGGTAACCCCAGCAGCATTCTCAATAAATTTTGCATTCAACTGTGCTCCAAATTAAAAGTTATCAGAGTCAAATTGAAGAAAATTCTTGGCTCTTTTCAGCAAGACTCAGAGATCTAGTGCAGTGAATTAGTCAATTGACCATATTTTTTGGCCTATGGCACCAAGCCATTTGACTATCAAGCTTGTTCTTGATACCATAGTTAGCTATTTATTTAATTATATACACAAACCCCACCTTACCCCTGATGAACATACTTCAGCTTCCCTATGAGCATCAAATATAAAGGCCATGATTAACATAGGAAAATCATGGTGTCAAAAATATTTATTGACTCATCACGAATTTCAAATGGCACCGATGTTCATTAGAGGGAGGATTAAATAGATAAAATTAACTACATTATTTCTAAAAGTAGTAATCTTTCCTCAGTGAAAGTGATCACTATCGAGCATCACGAAACTATCAATTTCCATTGCTCTGTTATAA
The DNA here is from genome assembly GCA_907173295.1 of Fagus sylvatica. Lineage (NCBI taxonomy): Eukaryota > Viridiplantae > Streptophyta > Magnoliopsida > Fagales > Fagaceae > Fagus > Fagus sylvatica. Next base: position 3,649,177 of record OU015762.1, read on the forward strand.
TACTACTTCTCTTGAGCTGCATTCAGTTTATCTTGTCTTAATCTTGTTTGTTCTTAACTTTGATTTTTCAAATCTCTCTTGGGAATTCCATCATGAAGTAAATTTCAAATTTAGCAATACGAAATGTAAAGAAAGAAAATAAATCCAGAAGCAATTTATGTAACACTGACCTCTGTCACAAAGAAGGCATGGAACCCATATGGAACTCTGTGGGGCATCTCAACAACTGCGACAGGATCAGCTGACATTGTTTTTGCATCAATTACATTAATTGCTGATTTTCTGCATAATTATAAATGAACAATTGAGATTGTATCATCTTCACCAATAAATTCAAACTTTAAATCTGAGTATGAACATTAGTTAAATAACTATTCCAAAGCTTCTAAAAGAAATCGATGGCTGCTATGACTATAACATGAACTATGTATACACAAGGGATGATGTTAAGATTCAGGGTTATATAATGCATAAAAGTTGGATGATGACCAGGAACAAGCTTTTAGTAAAAAGAGAAAATAGCAACATAGTAATGTTTTCTCCTCTAATGTAATCTAAAGAGCCTAAATTTGCAAAAACATGGAGAAATAAAAAACCCTCTTGCAAAAAGTAACAAAGCAGAAACACTAATAACCAAAAAATTTATGCATTAAATTAAAAAAGAGAATATAAAATTGTTAGTAGTGTGTGAAAGGAAAGTATTACCCGGTATTCTCATCATGTACAAAGAATATTAAGTAGCCATCATCCTCTTCAGAAGTAATGCCAGGCACACGAGGGACAAAAACAGCCTCAGAACCAAATCTGCCAGGTCCCAAGTCATAAATGCCTAGAACATTTCCTCCAACTTCAAGCTTTGTTTTTCCAGTCTCTGGTTCAGCAAGCAGATCAAATTTGATAATCCCAGTGACTTTTGCAATGCTGTCAAGTATGGTTCCATATACATATCGTTGTCTCCTGATAACCCATCAAATAATTAGAAAATACAAATGATGGAATACATAAAAAGGATTTGAAACCCAAGAGAACATGAATTACGCATGGATGCTCGCTAAATGATGAAAATAGGCTCCAAACCAAAATGAGTTTCAGAACATATTCAAAAAGCAAAAGATCATATAAATATGGCCTTTCATTATCCAGCTTCCCTCATCCACTGCCAGAATGAGCATTTTGCAATCTTGAATGGATCTACAAACAATATACAACCCAAAATCTCCAATCAGAAACAGTTGATGAATACCTGCCAGTGTAGCTCTCATTCACCCTAGGAAAATCTACAGCAGACACTGATAGTTTCTTCTGTGAAGCTAGACCAGTTTTCATGTTGAATCTCATCTCATACCTGAAAAGAATAGTAACTATCAGAAACAACTAGGCATACATAGAGCTTTGCCTTTTCATAAAATGGGTGAAGTTGTCCTACAGCTCGTTTGAGAAGTTTTCAAGCTTTTCTTTGACAAGTCCATTGACCATGTCCAGATCTGGATTCTCAAGGCGACAAGTGATCAGAACGACTTCGTCCTCCTCCTCCCAAGCATTGGCTAATGAAGGAAGTCATCAAAAAGATCAGTAATATGGACACATGAAAATGGAATAAACTTTAATTATAGCTTAATCATGAACCGCACCATTATGGAATATGAAGCAATTTGGAAGCTCAAACCATCTGATTTGCAGTTCATTCTTTGCATACCGAGGAAGTACACCAAAACGAGACTTTTTTGTTGCATCAAATGTGAATATCAGCTTGTTCTCCTTCACCATTTCCTGAAATCAAAAGTTAAAACAATTATTACAAGTTCCATATGATGTGATTGATATGATGCTCAACACTGCTATCAGAAAAGAAAGCACTTTTCTGTCCACCAGGTCTACCAAAAAGTAACATCCAACATCCAAAACTCATCTCAAGCCATATCACTGATATCCATATCTTATGACAAAATTTCCTGTGCATGCTGAGGACTTGTTCCAGAATTATGGAAGATTTGAAAGAAATTATAAAGGTTTAAAATCCAAGTACCACACTTGAGAAGTAGAATGATCTGAACATCTATTTCCATTAAAATTGTATACTCCAGAAGGAAATTCAAATTTCATATTTCATATACTGAAGCTCATGACATCTTCAGATATTAAGATAAATAAATGACAAATTCCAGATGCAAGACCTTCTCATGCTCATCTTAGTTAAGACACTTAAATTTAAGATTTTACATTATGCGGTTCAGCAGTAACAACTTTATGCCTGAATTTTGAGAAATTTCTCAAAGACAAATAGAATGACTTCAACAATACCAAAGAGTGGGAACGACAAGCTTCTTATTTAATTCTTTACAAAAATTAAGAGTCAACAACTCATACAATATTAGTAGCCATAAAAATTAAGAAACAAAGTCCCATGATTATTTTCAGTGCAAAAATAAATATATAGAAGCACATAAACACAAAACACAAAATAACAAGAATGAGAAATACACACACACACACAAGGACATTCTTGTTTCATTGATTGAAATGTGAAAAGACTAAGATGGATGACCCTAATGGATGATGCAGCCAGCTGTACCATATTTCTGTGTCAAAATACACTCCATGAACATTGTATAAGGAAGTGATTTCAAGATTATTGAGAGGTGAAAAGAGAAACATGGATGACCCAAATGGATGATAGTTCTGTGTTTAAAATACACTCGATGAATATTGTTCATTTCCAACCCCCCGCCCCTTTTCTTCCTGCGGGGCTCCTCATTTGGCCTAGGGTTGTTCAGAGAGGTATTTCATCACTATGCATGCCAACATTATCTATTAAATTTGTTACTGCAACAACTTTGCAAGTACCATACCTTTGGTCTGAAATACAATGGAAGATCCATGAAAATCGCATAGTTCTCAGTAATGGCAAAGTCATGCATCATGATGGGGTCTGATATTGTTATTGGTACTGGGTCATGCATGACACCATCCTTGGAAATTACTCTGTAAGTGATATATGGTGGTGTATGTGAATAGCCAAATGTAAACATCTCGCCTGCATGGAGGGATTGTGTGAGTTAAAAGGAACTCTTCCATTACCATGGCTTACCAAATTTCTTTTATGAGGATGTCTTTACCAGTGAATGGATCAACCTTAGGATGAGCAGTGAAAGAATGTGCCAATCTATTGTCATAGTCCAGCATGCCAAGTGTTTGGAGATCTCCATCTTCCAAAACTTTAAGGGCATCTAAATAATGCAATGAAAACAATTCAATTCCGCATTAGAGGCAAGAACATAGCAACAAATTACTCAATGGAGTCCATATATGACGCAACCAAATAGGCATTGCTCCATAGTTCCTTTTGCCCACCATGGAAAGCACAGTGGTTACATTACATCATATGAATTGGCCAATGGTAATCCAGAGTATAACCGACCCTTTTCATTTTAATTTTTTGGAAGTAAAAAGACAAGAAGAAGACAAGCTTACAAGGTTTATCTGCCTCAGAAAGTGCTAGAAGTTTCCCATGATGATATACCAAAGCTGTATTAGCTGGACACGGGAGACAAATAGTTAGTGCCTGGCACTTCACAGCAGGATTATCCAAACAGGAAAAAAATGTGTAGAGATACCCAATACATACATTTAAAGACAGGTTTTGGCATGATGCATGTATCGTAGATATTTATTGACAGATCCATACGTGTCTGCTAAAGGAAGAGAGCATATTCATCGAAGCAGTGCACACTTGTGGCTCAAAAGGTAAAAGGGTAGGGACCGGTTGGTAGGTTTTAAGTTCAAATCTTACCCTTCAAAAATAAAATTTATTTAAAGGAAGTAACTATGTGCATTATTTTAGGTAAACATATTTGTCAGGCAAGGTTTAAAACAAGTATTTGGACACTTTATTATTGAAACCTAGCCCTGTACCTGCATCCTAATGTGTGGGGAATTGATGGGTAAAAGTCCCATACACAAACTAGTACCTACCACAGGAGCCCAAGCAACAATAAAATTTAGCAAAATCAAAAACAGAATAATACATGGGATGATGTTTTTGAACCGTCTTTTCATTCGAGCAAAAGTTGCATACTAGACTAACTAACCTGTTCCAGTTCCGTATGAGACATCTAATACTTTCAATTTTCCTCTCAGCATTTGCATGTTCACCATGAGTAATCCAAACAGCCCCTTAAGATCTCCAATCTGAAATGACATTTAAAAAGGAAAAAAATTATATATAACGGGGCCACCAAATTAAATATATACAACAGAAGATTATCTATTCAAGATTTTTAATTATACAATCATTAACTACCTTTCCTTCTTTCCCTATCACAATCTTTTTTCTTTTGTCACCCATTAGCAGCAAAGTTCATACTCAGAGGCCAAACATGCAACTAATAAAGGGGGGGAACATCCTACTGATGTGAACCACTTAAATGAACATACCAGAAATATGAAACCCACAGCCTACTGGTGTACCTTCATAAACTTAGCACCTCCAAAATACTCTTCTTGTTTAATCCGAGATGTCCTTACATAGCGGGAGACATAGGTTGCTTTCCCATCTTTGATGCGCAAACCATGAATCATGCTGCAAAGTTAAAGTTATCATCTAATTCCTTCTTGCTTAACAGATTAATACTGGATAGACCTAATGGGTTCCAAACTAATATCCTTGAATCTCCAAAATTTAAAGAAAGGGCAGAAAGGCTGTTGAACACAGAATCACATGTTGGAACAATACCAACTATCATATGTCAAAGAACATAAACTAGCAAGGATGGTTATAAACAATCAACAGCTGTCCACTGAACAGACACACATGATTCACCAAAACCAACCAGAATACAACACTAAACAATGTAACAAACATCATGAAAATAGCAAATGACATGGGTAAAGTGATTAAAATTGGCAATTTTTCTTTTCAAAGTACATGGAGCTTTTTGTATATGATACAAATACTTATTATGTAAAAATTGTGCGATGAGTAGCCACTAAAAAGCAACCATATATTAAACACACAAAGCAGAGAGACATTAATGGTATTCTGGAGTGGGAAAAATGGTACTGAAGTTATATCTTTGAATTCTTTCTTCAAGAAAATTTGAAAGAAATACTATTTTTTTGAATAAGGGAACAGAAAATCACGCACCCATCTCCATCAAACCTGCAAAGAGAGCAACAAAGAGAATAAGAGACCAAGATAATAAAAAAATCTAAACTTCATATATAGTAGTTAAATGTATATGTTCCCTTAGAATTAAGTCAAGTAATCATGGTAATTAGTTCCACATAGGGTTAAGACATACCAGTGATATCCAGCAACAGGGGAAAACTTCGGGTTAGGACCCACCCTAACAAACTCTCCGTTTAAGCAATCCTGTAAGACATATTATACATTCCATGTCATGGGCAACAGAGGCAAAGATGCAGCTAATAGCATCAGAGAAATAAATGAATGATTGGTCAAACTGTTGGCTACATTAACTAGAAATAAAATACATATACATTTTTTTTAATGACAAGATAGCACGTATCAAGCTCAAGGTGATAGGAACGTGTTCATGACGGCAAGTTATTACACAACAAGGACCGCTATTACATTGCAACGAGTCGGTAGTATAATACAAGTAGAAGAAGCTACAAGGATAACATGACTGCCAAAAAGAGCCTATGTCAAGGAGGTGAAGCGAAAACAACAACAACAAAACCTCATTCCCAAAACTTTTGGGGTTGATTATGGATCCTTAACAAATTAATCGGGATTCACCACATGTATTCTTCTTTAGCACTCTATGTCTTCTTAGCTAGTAGATTTCTCTCGCATTGGCTTGCTTGTCAAGTTACCATATTGTTCAGTACATATTTCTAAACCTCTTGTCCTCACTCCTCACACAAAATCTTTAACTTGTTCCATTTCTTATATACATAATTTGGAGCAGGCTTACATTTCCAACACCAGATTTTTGCATTCATTAACAAACACTCTTTAGGTTTGCATTGCAAAACAGAACCTTCAAGCACAAGTAAAGTAACACAACATTCACAGTTTCACTACCCTTAATCATGAGGCTTTTACATCAAACAAATGGTCTAGATTGTGCTACCTCATCAACATTCAATCAAACATTTACTAAATTACTTTTGATTAACATCCTAACCATTCATAATTAAACGAGCCGTTTTAATTTTGTCACGCCATCAACATTTCGACTTCTATTTAAGTTATCGATGATGTGTCAAAATCTAAACCAGCTAATTCATTGATGAACGGTTAGGATTATAACAAATTTTAACAGTGTTATTAAGAACTAATAGAGAATTGGATAATTGTACGAACCGGAAGGTGGCCTTTGACGAGTAGGTCAGTAATGGGAGGAGTCTCTTCACGAACCGGAGCAAAGTTACCGGAGAGATAGTGGTGAGGTAAAGAAGAATCGTACATGAACTTCACGATCAAATTCTCCACAAAATCAACTACCTTAGAAGTCAGGCCTTTGTTTGGCTTGGGGTTCACCTGCACTATCTTTTTTCTGTGTGTGAGTGTGAATGAGAGAGAGAGAGAGAGTTTTTGTAAATTATTAGATTATGAAGGAAAAAGGATTTAATGTTTCGGATGTATATGACTTCTCTTTCACTACTCCGCAAGTTAACAGGTGAAGAGTTTGGAGATAGATGATTCATAACAGCTCTGTGAAGAGTGTGGAGATAGATGTGATTCCACTTCTGAGAGAGAAGTCATATACTCCGAAATACAAGTCATTTTCAAAATCAAGATAACAGCTCTGTGAAGAGTGTGGAGATAGATGTGATTCCACTTGTGAGAGAGAAGTCATATACATCCGAAATACAAGTCATATACATTCAAAATACAAGATAACAGCTCTGTGAAGAGTGTGGAGATAGATGTGGATTCCACTTGCTTGTGAAAGAGAAATCATATTCATCCGAAATACAAGTCATATACATCCAAAATACAAGATAACAACTCTGTAAAGAGTGTGGAGATATGGATTCCACTTGCTTATAAGAGAGAAGTCATGTACATCTAAATACAAGATAACAGCTATGTGAAGAGTGTGGAGATTGGTTACATCGGTGGTAGTGGATTATGTTTTTGTCTGATCCATTACTAGATTTTTTTGGTGAAAGCTAGTGCCACGTTTCAAATTTTAGGTTCGTTAGGTAGTTTATCGCCAAAACTACAACTAGTGTATTTTTTTTTTTTGTTTTACATTAATTAAGGATAATTAAATTTGGACACAATTTCGGTTAGGTTGGGAAGCTATTTTGCAACAATTTACTACGAGTGTCAACTTATAATTTTATACCATTCACACGTATTTTTAATCATAGAACCTATATTTAATGAATCATATGTAATTTATTTAATTAATACATATGCGGATAGTTTTATGAATTGTCACGTAAGTGGTTTGTAGTTAAACGATTAGTAAAGTGAAGCACCCATATTTGGGATATAAGATTTTTATGTGATAGTTTGTTTGTTTTTTTCTTCTTGATAATATCATGTGATTGAATTTAAATAAAGAACCTGTACATGTATTTCTTTTAATTATCTATAATGTATATAAAATGATAATTTTTGACTTTTTGTTGATTTATTCTAATAGTGTCACATAATTCTTTTTTTAAAGTCTACGTTTTTCCATATCATTATTCAAATATATAAAAAATTATGTTTAGTTTTTTAAACTAATTAGAACTTGCACATTTTATTTTATTTTATTTTTTATGATGGAACAACTTAAAATTAAATAGATTTTGATTAAATTATGTTTAATCTTCTACACACATATTCTAATTAAGTTAGGAATATTCATTTTTACAAATTTTCTAATTTAATATTTACTAAGTAAACATGAATTGTATGTAAATTATATAATAGAAACTAGAAAGAAAACCATTATATTTTTATTAGGTCACCTGGTGGTCCAGCTCATTTTCACTAGAGGGTGGGCCTGTATTCGGTTTTATTAATCCAAACAGAACCAACATACAAAATCTACTTGTATGTTGGAAATACTATATACATTAAAGTAAGTACTCTATAAAAGAAAGATGCTTTGTTTTCTTTCAATGAAGATCCTCTCTTGTTTACAGTACAAAACATAACCTTATATATGAATATTAAATCTTATATTTCTGAGATAATTTCATATACCACATGTGAGTTGGTACTTGGTAGACATAAAACTTGTTGGACCCGAGCCGAGTTCTCTGCTTAGCCTCACCTTAAACTAACACCACAAAAGGCCCGTTGAGTTGTCCTTTTTAAGTGATGGATTTTTATATTTAGCAATAAAATATTGTTATTATTGTTACAATTTGTAAGCATTTGAAAAATTGTACTATAACTTAACTGAAAAATTGTACTATAACTTAACAGTATAGTTAAATTCTTTTTAGTCATTTGTACTCGAAACAACAGTTTTAGATTAAAATTATCCAAAAGCTCAATTAACAAAAGTAACACTTTTTCATTAGTTTTGTCATACGTTTAATTGTGATTTTCAAAATACACATTTTAAAAACGCACTTTTTAAAAAACGCAATTTTTCAAACAACTAACCCAAACCCACCCTGAATGAGATCTCGATGTTTATCTTGGTTAATGCAAGTACAAATTACACGATGCATGGTTCATGGTGTTTGGAATATAATATTTTCAAAATAGAAAGTTATATATATGTATAAAGTATTAATAAAGTAAATACATTTGTTTCGATTTAATGCAAGTGTTAACTAAGTATAATGCATGGTTCATGGTGTTTCGAATATAGCATTTCAAGATAAGAATTGTCTTTATATATATATATATTATATATATATATATATATATATTATTAACCAAGTATAATGCATGGATTCATCTAATGAAGATTGACTTTTCATCTCGGTTATCCAACAAAAACCAATAAAAAAATAACTTTTTAATATTTTTAATATTTCTTAATGTTATTGATGAGTCAAACGTCCAAATGATGGACGACTCCATTTCCCTCGACTGTCTCGACGACCTTGACATAACGACGACCATACAACATCGTCCTTCGTACATTAAAAGAATGACATGGACGGCTATACCACCAAACCAACAGACGAATATATACGCGCCTTGCTTTACGACGAGCATATGCAAGGACGACCTTATGCATCGTCCTTGACACATCCTCCCCCCCTCGGCTCATTGAAGACCACACTCCATGAACGTGATTAAATGCCAGAAGCGTTATGTTCCCATTAATGACAATATCCCCGAGATATTGTAACTGTCTTCATAAAGACCCCCATTCAAGTCCAATTAAGGAAAGAATTAAAGAAGGCTCAACGGCTAATTTCTGGGGGGTCTATATAAACCTCACATCAGAAAGACACCAGGTACGCACACTATTAGCCAAAACACTTTTACTTACCTGATAATCATTCTCCCCAAATCTCTGACAAAGACATCGGAGGAACTTTGGCCGGCACCCCACCGGTGCATTCCTACCGTCGTCATTATCTTCTTGTTGTTTCAGGTCTTCCATCAGAGAGAGCATCCGTCGGACGACCGTGCTGATTTTTGCACATCATCAGTTGGCGCCGTATGTGGGAAACGAGTTGCTTCTAAGCCGCTTTGTTTCTTTACCAGAAAATTAAAAACGGTCACCCAAAGTAACCTTTTTCTCTCATGGAAGCCGGAGATAACAGTGCCCCGCCTTTGAGCGCCTCGGAGAGGCAACTGCAGGCTCTCACCGCCAACATTCAAGAACTAGCACGACAGAGTGCTGCCGATCGCAGGGAGATGCAAGAGCTGGCCAGGCAGAACCAAGAACTCATGGCCCTCCTCCGGTCAAAGGGAGAAATTCCCAGCCCTGGACAGGGCCAAAACGGTGAAGAGATTCCTCGCAATGAGACAGGAAGGAACCAGAGTTAGAATCATAACCAGAATGACGAGGGCAGCTCTGCCAACCAGAATCGAGAGCCTCATCCTCATCCTCATCCAAGTCAGGTGGCGGACCCCGCCAAATCCGCAGCAGACGCCAGGGCAGCCAAGCTCGAGGAAGAGCTGAAAGAGATGAGGGAACAAATGAAAGAGATGAAGAGCCAGGTCAAAGCAAAGGCAGCCAAAAACCTCGATATGCTCGTCCATCGCTCTGAATCTCCTTTCACCAAGAGGATAGACGAATACCCTCTTCCAACAAAGTTCAAGGTTCCCCAGTTAGAGACGTTCGACGGGTTCAAAGACCCACTTGATTACTTGGACTCCTTCAGAACCATCATGCGTCTTCACGGCGTGTCGGACGAGATAATGTGCCGCACTTTCCCAACAAACCTCAGAGGCTCGGCAAGGACCTGGTTCAACCAACTGGAGACAGGCTCCATAGACACATTCGCCCAGTTGAGCAGGGCCTTCATTGACAACTTCATTGGAGGACGAAGATCAGTACGTCCAGCAAACTACCTCCTTAACATACGGCAGAGAGAAGGAGAATCCTTGAGGTCCTATGTACAACGGTTCAATAAGGAAGCAGTCCAGATTGACAAGCCGAATGAATACGTCGCTCTCACTGCATTCAATGCTGGCCTCCTCAAAGGAGATTTCCTCTTCCAGCTATGCAAGGACCCACCGAAGTCAATGTCAGAATTGATGTACGAGGCCCAGAAGTTCATAAATGCGGAGGATGCATTCCAAGCCCGAGATGAGTTCCTCAGCAGAAAGAGGAAAGAACCAGAAGATCGACGATTTGATCTGTCCAGGAATAAGTCTTCCAGGCAAGACTATCCCAAGGCAGAGAGGAAGAACATAAGCTCGTCCAACCGACGGGAAGAACGACCTAGCAGCTTCACACCCTTGAACATGTCCATCGATCAAGTCCTGCTACAAATTCAGGACAATCCAGATATCAAGTGGCCAGGGAAGCTTCGTTCAGACCCGACGAAGAGATCTAAGGACCTCTACTGTCGCTTCCACCGAGACCACGGTCACACCACCGAAGACTGCTTTGCCCTAAAGCAACAAATAGAGGCCCTGATTAGGCAAGGGAAGCTGGGAAAATTCGTGCGACAGGACAAGCCAGAAGTCCGTCACGAGCCTCGTCCACCCAGGCAGGACGAGAATAAGGATCGCCAAGAAGACCGCCCACGGGATATCATAGGCGAGATACGTACTATCGTAGGAGGCCTAGCGTCCGGAGGTGCCTCACGGTCGTCCAGAAAAGCTTACGCTCGGCAGGCCCATAATATCTTGGTCACTCAAAGGTCAAGGAAGAGTTTGAAGATGGACGACCAAGTCATCTCGTTTAGTGAAGACGACGCAAGAAACATCCACCATCCACATGACGACGCACTTGTCGTCACATTAACCATTGCAGGATTTCTCACCAGACGAGTGCTTATCGATAATGGGAGTTCTGCTGACATCATATACCTCCCAGCATATCAGCAGATGAAGATAGACAAGGAGCAGTTGAAGCCTATTGACATTCCCCTTGTGGGATTCACGGGTGACAATGTCAAGCCCTTGGGAGTAGTTTCCCTCATTATCGAGGCAGGGACGTACCCGAAACAAGTGAGAACCTCGGTAGAGTTCCTTGTGGTAGACTGCCCCTCGGCCTACAACGTCATAATCGGTCGTCCGACCCTCAACAAGCTTCGGGCAGTCACTTCGACCTACCATCTCCTCGTCCGATTCCCCACGGAACATGGCATAGGAGAACTCAAAGGAGACCAGGCAACGGCGAGGGAATGCTATTTCGCATCCCTAGGTCCAGAGGCAACACATCAGACAATGAAGATTGACGAGGGACACAAGCTCGTCGAACCCACAGAAGAGTTGGAGGTGATAGCGTTGGACGACGACGAGCCAAAAAAAACAACCAGCATTGGGACGAAGATGGACAAGACGATAAGGAAAGCCCTGATTAGTTTCCTTAAGAGTAATCTGGACGTCTTTGCCTGGACGCACGACGACATGCCTGGCATTGACCCAGCAACAATCTGCCACAAGCTGAACGTAGACCCGTCCATTCGGCCCATAAAGCAGAAGAGACGAGTGTTCGCCCCTGATAGAAATCAGGCGATCTCTGACGAAGTAGAGAAGCTTCTGACGGCTGGGTTCATCAGAGAAGTTTTTTACCCTGACTGGCTAGCCAATGTCGTCATGGTGAAAAAGGCCAACGGCAAATGGAGAATGTGCGTAGACTTCACAGACCTCAACAAGGCCTGCCCAAAAGATAGCTTCCCCCTGCCTCGAATCGATCAGCTTGTAGATTCAACCGCAGGACACCGGTTGCTAACCTTCATGGACGCCTTCTCAGGGTACAATCAGATCATGATGGACGACACTGACCAAGAGAAGACTTCCTTTATCACAAGCAAAGGACTCTTCTGCTACAAAGTCATGCCGTTCGGATTGAAGAACGCTGGAGCCACCTACCAGCGATTAATGAACAAGATGTTCCACCACCAGATCAAACGAAACGTAGAGGTGTATGTCGACGATATGCTGGTGAAGACAAAAGACGAGAGAAAACACTTGGAGGATCTGAAAGAGACATTCGAAACCCTCCGCCGATATCGCATGAAGCTCAACCCGAATAAATGTGTATTCGGAGTCTCGTCCGGAAAATTTCTAGGGTTCATGCTCTCCCAGAGAGGAATAGATGCCAACCCAGACAAAATAAAAGCAGTGCTGGAAATGACACCTCCAAGGACGACGAAAGAGGTACAAAGCCTTACGGGAAGAGTGGCTGCGCTCAACCGCTTCGTCTCACGGGCTACTGACAAGTGCCTCCCTTTCTTCAAGACGCTGAGAAAAGCATTCGTTTGGACGGACGAGTGCCAGAAATCCTTCGAAGAGCTCAAGAAGTACCTGACGTCCCCACCATTGCTGAGCCCTTCCCAACAAGGCGAAGCCCTCTCCTTGTACCTAGCAGTCTCCCCGACAGCTGTCAGCTCAGCCCTCATCAGAGAAGACGGGGGCACCCAACTGCCAGTGTACTACACCAGTAAAGCTTTCCAAGGAGCTGAGGAAAGGTATCCAGCAATGGAAAAACTGGCACTAGCTCTTGTAATCGCTGCCAGGAAACTTCGACCATACTTTCAGTCTCACAAAATCATCGTCCTTACGAACCATCCCCTCCGTAAGGCGATGAATAAGCCAGACGCAGCTGGACGACTGATTCAATGGGCTGTCGAATTGAGCGAGTTCGACATTGAGTACCACCCAAGACAGGCCATCAAGGCACAAGCCTTAGCTGACTTCATAGCTGAGTTCACAGTAACCGAGAACGAACCATCAGAACAGAAACCGGATGAAGAATGGGAAGTTGAAATTGATGGGTCGTCCGCCAAGGGGGCAGGAGGCGTTGGGATAGTCTTCAAGACACCCGAAGGACATCTACTCAAACACTCCACCCGACTCCAATATCCCACCACGAACAACGAAGCAGAGTACGAGGCCCTGTTAACCAGCCTGCGTATAGCTAAAGAACCGGGGGCAAGCAGACTTAAGATCCGAAGCGACTCACAATTGATAGTAGGGCAGGTCAATGGTGAGTACGAAGCGAGAGAAGACAGAATGGCAAAATATCTCAAGCTCGTCCGGAATGCCATGGAATGGTTCGATGAAGTCATGCTCGTCCAAGTGCCTCGTGAACAGAATACAGAGGCCGACGCCTTGGCAAAGCTAGCCTCCTCTGACGAAGCAACAGACCAGTACATCGAAGTCCAACACTCGCCAAGCCACCTGGAAGAAGAACTAAGCCCCATCAACGTCAGTAACTCCTGGATGACACCCATCGTCAACTACCTAGAAGACGAAACACTCCCTTCAGACCCAGTCGAGGCTAGAAAGCTGAAATTCCGATGCACGAGGTTTGTCCTGATACAAGGCATTTTATACAAAAGAGGTTTCTCACTCCCATATTTACGTTGCCTAGATAAGGCAGAGGCCGACTACGTGATGAGAGAGGTACACGAAGGGATTTGCGGCAATCATTCAGGAGCACGTTCCTTAGTGCACAAACTCATCCGAGCTGGGTACTATTGGCCGACGATGCAGAAGGACGTGGTCTCCTATGTTCGTGCATGCGACAAGTGCCAAAGATTCGGAAACCTCATCCACTCACCACCAGAGACACTAACTCCAATGACGGCACCTTGGCCGTTCGCCCAATGGGGACTGGACATCATGGGACCCCTCCCTGTCGGACGAAGACAGCTAAAATTCCTAGTAGTGGGAATAGACTATTTCACAAAGTGGGTAGAAGCTGAACCACTTGCTACGATCACAGAGAAGAACATAAGAGGATTCGTATGGAAGGCAATCATATGCAGATTTGGGATACCCAGAGCCTTTATATCGGACAACGGACGACAGTTCGACAACTCGCCTTTCCGAGAATTTTGTGAAGAGCTTGGCATACACAACCACTATTCGTCCCCTGGTCACCCACAGGCCAACGGACAGGTGGAAGTTACAAATCGATCCTTGCTCAAGATGATCAAGACTCGACTTGAGGGGGCAAAGGGACTATGGCCTGAAGAGCTCCCAAATATCTTGTGGGCATACAGGACAACAGCAAGAACTCCCACAGGAGAAACCCCCTTTCGACTGACGTATGGCACCGAAGCCGTCATACCCGTAGAAGTCGGCCTCACTACATGGAGGACGAACAACTATGACGAGGAAAGCAACGATGCTCAACTACGATCAAACCTAGATCTGGTGGATGAAGTTCAGGACCAAGCTGAAGCCAGAACCAGGGTCTACCAACAGAGGATGGCCCGCTACTACGATAGACGAGTGAAGCACAGAGAATTCAAAGTTGGAGACTTAGTGCTGAGAAAAGTGACCCTCGCAACAAAGGACCCAACACAGGGAAAACTGGGACCCACATGGGAAGGACCATACAGGGTCGTCAAGTTCCACAGAAGAGGCACCTACCACCTGGAGAAGTTAGACGGGGACGCACTACCTCACCCCTGGAACGCCGAGCATCTAAAGAAATATTACCAGTAAGACAACAACATTCATATGTATTCCTTTTTGCTTTTTTGCTCATATGATTCGATCTCCAGTGTATTTGTTTTTAAAATAAACTAGCGGAATACAAAGTCATCCAAGCATCATGACTCCGTCTCTACTTCCCCAAGACTCAAACAACCTTAACTGCTTGAATAAAACAACAAGCATAAGGACGACCTTAAGCGCTTGAACAAAACAACAAGCCAAAGGTCCACTCAAACAACCTTAATTGCTTGAATAAAACAACAAGCATAAGGACGACCTTAAGCGCTTGAACAAAACAACAAGCCAAAGGTCCACTCAAACAACCTTAATTGCTTGAATAAAACAACAAGCATAAGGACGACCTTAAGCGCTTGAACAAAACAACAAGCCAAAGGTCCACATAACAACCTTAACTGCTTGAATAAAACAACAAGCATAAGGACGACCTTAAGCGCTTGAACAAAACAACAAGCCAAAGGTCCAAATAACAACCTTAATCGCTTGAATTAAACAACAAGCGTAAGGACAACTCTAAACACTTGAACAAAACAACAAGTGTCACAGTCCCTGAGCATGTGTACAAACGCACATGCATGGACGACTCTAAACACTTGAACAAAACAACAAGCGTCACAGTCCCTGAGCATGTGTACAAACGCACATGCATGGACGACTCTAAACACTTGAACAAAACAACAAGTGTTACAGTCCCTGAGCATGTGTACAAACGCACATGCATGGACGACTCTAAACACTTGAACAACAAGTGTCACAGTCCCTGAGCAGGTAGACAAACGCATATGCATGGACGAATTTTGACACTTGGACAAAACAACAAGTGCCTCAACACCTATGCATATGTATAAAATCTTATGCATGGACAACTCTAGACATTTGGGCGAACCACGTGTCCCAACACCCATGCATATGTGCAAAAGCTCATGCACTAACGACTATAG
Organism: Fagus sylvatica; assembly: GCA_907173295.1. Classification (NCBI taxonomy): domain Eukaryota; kingdom Viridiplantae; phylum Streptophyta; class Magnoliopsida; order Fagales; family Fagaceae; genus Fagus; species Fagus sylvatica. Next base: position 3,665,146 of record OU015762.1, read on the forward strand.
ATACTTGGGCGGAACAACCAGTGCCACAGTCACCAATGCATGTATACAAACACATGGCCGTAAAAAGTTCTGACGTCACAATACATGTGTACAAACAGAACAACCCACACACGGGAGCAGCATTCAGATAGACGACCATAAGGACATTCACAACCCACAAACAGGCATTCACAAACAAGTGCAGTTAAAGATACTCGGATAGACGGTCACAAGTCAGAAAATAAACATCAACAAGTAAGTACCGTCAAAATAATTGAGATATATTGAGGAGCGTGTTTATCTAAAACATTGTTCAAAACACCACAACATCGTTTCAAAGTTAAAAAGCCTCAAAACGGGCCCCACACAGTTTGCCAAACCTAGGCATTGTATCATTGTTTTTAAATTCAAAAAAAAAAAAAGCCTCAAAACGGGCCCTACCAAAATATTTGTCTTTCGAAATATTACAAAAAGAAAAATTAAAGCTAAGAAGTAGCGTCGTCATCCATCTGAGGGTCAGCAGACGTCGTCCCCTCATTGCCGTCATCAACAGGCATCACTGATTCCTCATCATCGAACGGCTGGAAGACTTCGAAATCAAGATCTTTGTACTTCTCCTTCGCCTGCTTCTTCAGAAAGCTGAACCCAGAGAGAAAGTACTTGGTGTTGATGTCGTCGAAAGCCTCCGACGACTTGAACTCCTCAACTGCTGCGACCCTCGCCGTCTCTAGCTTGGACGACAACATCTTCACTTGATCGTCAGACTTCTTCGCACCGTCCAGCGCTTTCAAAAGTTCCTCCTCCTTCCTCGCCATGTCCACCTTAAGCGTCGACATCTCGCCCACGACCCGCCCACAACCCTGTCTCTATCAAGAGTCAGTTCATTGACGAGTGCCGTAAGTCGTTGATTGGATTGGGCAGCCTCTGACATTTGGATCTTCTGCTTCAGCAACGCCTCCTCCCATTGGATACAGTGATTGGTGATCACTGTAAGCTCCGTCAGGCCCTATGCATGAAAACAATTAGATCAAATCTCTGAAAAAAAAAAAAAAAAAAAAAAAAAAAAAAAAAAAAAAAAAAAAAAAAAAAAAAAAAAAAAAAAAAAAGAAAGAAGAGGCGTACCTTCATAAGGGAATGAACGCCGGCCACCTTGATGACGTCGGTGTTAACTTTCTCATACTCACCAACGTCGTCCTTCGTCACTACGGACTTGGCTCGGCGACAGGCCAACGAAGCATCGCGAGGAAGCGTTGGCACCCTTTCCACGGGTCTACTAGGCGACGGATCAACAGTAATTTCAACCACCTCGATCGACGATGTAGGCACAGGCTCTGGAATGGACAGCTTTTGTACAGGAGGAGGAGGAGGGAGAATTCTCTCTTCTGTCGCCTTCTTGGACGACGCATCAGCCTTCCTCTTCTTCCCAATGACCAACGGAGCCTCCTCATGTTGGCTCATCATCATCTTCTTAAGCTTCTCCCTATTAAGCTTGGCAGTGGCCATCCCTACAAAACACAAACATCGTCAGACAAACGTCGTCCAACTGACGAAGTAAACATCATTAAGGCACTTACTCTTCTGATTTATCTCTTGTAAAGATAACACTTCCTCACTTGGTTCGGGGCCGAACGAATACAGAGCTAGAAGCTCGGGTCGTATGAAATGCTTGTAATGGTGCTAGGTGTGGTGCAATGCCCGGAGTACCCTGTTATGGCCGTCCTCGTCTAGCTTCGGTCGTCTAAGTGCTGACAAACAAAAGAAGACGTCAGAAAACAAAACAGGTTACCAAAATTCAAGTCATGCAAATAAACACACACACACCAGAGGACGAAGGCACGCCCCACTCTCGACGAACGGGGATAAAGTTGTCGTCCTTCTCACACTGGAGACCCTCCCAATTGTCTCCGCAGACAAAGACGTAGTTGTCTTTCCATTCTCTGTTGGACGATGGGGTCCCCACTATCAACTTTAGGCCCCGCTGCTGCATGTTTAAAGACCAGAAGCCAGGAGAAGCCGGTATTTGACACGGCTTATAGCAAAACAATAGCTCGTCTAGGGTAAGGTCGTCCTTCCCCTCGCTTAATACCTTCCACATCACCATAGACCCAACTACCGTCCTCCAGGCGTTGGGGGCCAATTGGCCTGGCGCTAAATTAAGACGATCAAGCAGCTCCCTCATCAGGGGCTGCAGTGGAAACCTTATACCTGCCTTCAAATCGGCCTCATAAAAGGCCACATCTCCATATCTGGACGAACATGCAACCTCGTCCGACTCTGGTGTCCGAAGGACGACGTCCTCAGGAATTTGGTATTTACGTCTATACCCGTCCAATCCGTCATTGTCTACCACTTTCGACAAATAGGACCTCGCGGTCCACGAGGCCTCAGGCCCAACACCCTCTGACGATCCAGAGATGGACGGGGTTTCTTCTAGGGAACGAGTACCCTCGTCCCTATCAGAGAGTCCCTCAGGGAGGTCCTCAGAACGGACCGGAGTCCAACTTCCCCCCTCAGACACCATTGACCTCTCACTTCTCTCCACGTGTTCAACGCCGGAAATACCAACTCGAAAAGCTCCTCTGACAACCGGTGGAGTACACAACTAGAAGGGATCAAATCCCCAAAACTAATCGGCCTACCCTCACTCTCGGCTATACGACACACCCCTAAAAAGAAATTCCTAAGAGAATGATCCAGCGTTGCAAAAAAAGACCTCCAATCGGAGAAAGAAAGAAAATGAGGAGGACTCACCGGAAAAAGGGAAGAGGAGCAAAGGACAAACGCGGCGGAGCAAAGAGAAAGAAAGAAACGAAGTAAAGAAAGAACAAAAAAGCTTCCTCCCCAGGTTTAAATAAGCCAAAACCCCGGGCATACGAAACGAACCGTCGTTTCGCGAAGCGCGCCCAACGAATGGAGAACACGTGTCAAAAGAGGAGTTCACCCAGTCGCTTCAGCATTTAATGCCTTGATTTCTTTTCGGCTATGCGCCTCTCGAAAAAGATGTACCCTAAAAGCGCGCCAAAATGATAAAAATAAAAACCCTAAATATTCCGTCTGTCGTCCATGACGGAATAGGGGGCATCTGATGAGTCAAACGTCCAAATGATGGACGACTCCATTTCCCTCGACTGTCTCGACGACCTTGACATAACGACGACCATACAACATCGTCCTTCGTACATTAAAAGAATGACATGGACGGCTATACCACCAAACCAACAGACGAATATATACGCGCCTTGCTTTACGACGAGCATATGCAAGGACGACCTTATGCATCGTCCTTGACACATCCTCCCCCCCTCGGCTCATTGAAGACCACACTCCATGAACGTAATTAAATGCCAGAAGCGTTATGTTCCCATTAATGACAATATCCCCGAGATATTGTAACTGTCTTCATAAAGACCCCCATTCAAGTCCAATTAAGGAAAGAATTAAAGAAGGCTCAACGGCTAATTTCTGGGGGATCTATATAAACCTCACATCAGAAAGACACCAGGTACGCACACTATTAGCCAAAACACTTTTACTTACCTGATAATCATTCTCCCCAAATCTCTGACAAAGACATCGGAGGAACTTTGGCCGGCACCCCACCGGTGCATTCCTACCGTCGTCATTATCTTCTTGTTGTTTCAGGTCTTCCATCAGAGAGAGCATCCGTCGGACGACCGTGCTGATTTTTGCACATCATCAGTTATTTTTCCGAACAACCAAGATGAAAATTTGTTTTTAAAAAATTATAATTTTTCATCTCATCCATTGAAATGCACCTTTGCTTTCACAATCATTTAAGACTTGTACATTTTCTTGCTCTGATAGTTATTACAATGCAGTGTTTTTATTTTTGTTCAAGTCACATAAATCGCAAATGGTATAACTGGGTCAGAAAAAACAAAAAGAAGAAAGAAAAAACCCGTATTCACATTCATCTTCTGTAACAAGGATGCATGAAGTAATGTAATTTGAGATAATTGTGATAGAAAGGTGTGTTCATTTATTTTAGAATTGGTAAATTATACAGGTGGAGTCAAAATCCAACACAATCATCCAAATCTAGGTTTACATTGAGGTAAATTAGGGTGTTCCATTCCCGATTTGTGAAAAATTTCACTTTTTTTTTTTTTTTTTTTTTTTTTTTTTTTTTTTTTTTTTTTTTTTTTTACTTATCAAAAAAATTTGTGAAAATTTGAGTCTTTGTTCATCCAAACTATGAAACAATGATTTCATATTTTGGTTGTTTTTCATCCATCATATTGATTGAGGGTGTTGCAGAGTACATTGCTAATCCTGCTCATGTTGGATACACAAAGGTGCTCCTGCCTAATGTGGAGAAGTACATAGTGATTGACTACAAACTCACAACGGTTTGTTTTGAATTGGAAGGGTGATAGCAGTCATCTAGAATGCTGTTTCACCATATCTTAATGAAAATCCAAAACCGATGGTGATGAATTTATTTGTGTATCTTTCGATGAATTTATTCGAATCTATGTGTGTAACTATTTGCAACTCATATTTTTAAAAATAATATGAAGCTATTGGATGGTAAAGAATCATTATCAAATGTTTTTTTTCTTTTTTTTTTTCTACCACTTGTTTCCTATTTTACTTGGCTAGGATTCAAAAGTTGTCAATATGAGATCCTGATACTTAGACACTCAGTGGGTGAGCTAGATTGGCCTTTGGAGATGACATTTGAAGCTCTTCTTTTTTCCTCTGATATCATAAAGAAGTAATGATAGCAGTTTGAATTCCTTCTCCCTTGACTTTTGCATCAAGTAATAAGTGTTAAAGGGGTTTAGACTGATCGTGACATAAGTAGAAACATAAACTGCAGAAATGCATACGTGTCTATTTCAATAGTGCTGAACATTAGACTCCAAATAGGGTTCAGAACCGAAGTCAAAATTTTCTATTAAGGCACTTCATTTGGGATACTCAAGCCACTTGCCCCTAAATCACCAATTATCTACTATTCTTTTTAGCTAAACAACTATTTTCTGGCTAATCACCAATGTATAAAGCACTTGACAAATCTTGGGATGAAATTAGTGGAAAAATAGGTGTTACCAAAGGAATCCAATTCTTTGTTTGTTTGATTTAAATTGGCTAAGAATTGCACCATAAGAACAACTGTGGCAACAACCAGTACCATGATTTTTCTCCATGTATCCTCATTATAGCCGCAACTCCAAATGTACTGCATCCAACAAAAATCCTGCTCTAGCAGTTATACCTGCATATGAAGTGCACCCATAAAGAATTAGCAAAATGCATAATCCTTCTTGCCACTCTCATTAACCGTCCATCTAGTTTTGGAGTTGATAAATAATGCTTTTATTGATATACATAATGATTTTTTTTACACAGGATTAATGATAGTATATTTCCCTGAAGTTATAATTAGGCAACTACCTTAAGGTAATTGGATTACTGTTCAAAACCTATCAGTAGAGGATGAGTCATATTGGGCTCTGAATTAGTACTGGTATAATAGTTGGACCTGGACTGGACACCAATTACTTTTAATTTTTGATGAGGATGGGCTAGGTAGAGTGACCAACATACAAAAACCATGCTTTAAAGTGCTTGCATGCATAACAACCACACATATTTGTAAGGTATACAGATGTCAACATATGCTTCTTCTCACTTGCAGATGTCAGTTTGGTAGTCTGATTCTTCTCTTTCTTTCAATCAGTCATTTGTTAAGGCTTCTAGGTCCCCTTCTGTTACCATGATTAGTTTTCCCATTTATTTTCTTTGTATAATCATGCAAAGCAAAAGCAACCGTAAATCATTAAGAATCTAGGTATACAACTTTTGTAATTTTTAAGCCTTTCTCAAAAAATAAAATCAAATCTAATGTCAAGAACCTAATTACAAGGCTTTTGTATTTTATCACCCTCCTCATTTTCCTCATAATTTTTTCAAGTACTAAGACGTACTTATAGATGGATTCACCAAAATACATCAAAGTCTAGAATTATGAATGACTGAACAAAAAAAAAAAAGAAAAAAAGATTGCAAGTTCAGTTCATCATGAAATGACTAAAATCTGGGGTAGGCAATTGTTGTTGGTAACACCTCCTAGTGGGAAAATAATCAGCAGCAAAGATCATTTTGTAATTTTAATTACCAAGAAACTTGACACCTATTTGTTGTGGGATTATGCAAAATAGAAATAGAAAAATATAAGAGACAATCACATAGGGAACACAAAGATTTATGTGGTTCGGCCTTAGGCCTACATCCACGGGCGGCGTCTAGGAGAATTTTCACTAAGAAAATATGGAGATTCACAAAGGTGGTACAAATGCACTCTCACAAAGCCCAAATCCCAAATACACTGAAAGAGTTCCCTCTCACCACAACCAGCACACCACAAGAATTATTAATTCTCTAAACTTGGTGTGTAAAAGACCAGAGTTGTGTGCACTCTTATGAATTTAAAATGTAATGAATATGTGTATATATATTACAAGTTCGGTACCGCCTTGGTGCACAAAACCAAGTGATGTGATATTCCTAATAACCAAACTCAAGCCACGTCATGTCAACACTTTCTCTCTTTGGTATCCGCGTTTCTTGTATAACAGGGAATTGCATGACCATTGATAGCTAATGAAATTTCCTGGCCAATAATACAGAAGTCAATGCCATTGGTTGCATCATCTACTCCAAAATGTGGCTTACATGTCTACTGCATGCCTGGACAGTAAAAGTACTCATGAGACAAGTTGCATAGTTGCAGTCAACTAAAAAAAAAAATCAAAAGCACACAAAGTAAATTCATAAATATCCACCCTTACCTTTAATTGCCACTAATGCACAAGAGCACAAGCCTGCAAAAACTGTTGATGCAGCAACTTCACAGATTTAAAAGATGATATTGGTGGCTTTTGTCATGTAACCTGAGAAAAGTGAGTCACCTGGTTTAGTTGGGACAAAACACCACCTTATTATCTATGCTCACTATTACTTGATGAATGACAAATGAAATCATTTGATTGATTCCATATGGTATCTGTGGCCATTTTGAGGTGATTAGTGTGTAACTAAAAACCTTATCAAATCATCTCAAGAGGTGATATGAAGCAAGAGAGTGGAATTAAATGTACCATCATTGAATTTTCTATGTTCCATTTAATTAAATAAAGGTTTGCAGTATTTTAACATGAATATAAAGCTTATGCTTCATAAGGAGAGGTTGAAAAGTTTAAGAATCAGTTAACCTGAAATTAAGCTATAATTGAAAGTAGGTGGTAATCTGATTGCTAAGACCAAGCTACAGTCTTCATCCATTCCAACCTATCAAAAATATGTTCAAGAATCAAATTAAGAACAGGAAGAGAGAAAAATAGTAACATTTCTACCATCTTGCAATTGAATTTCCAAAAATTCAAAATGAATGAACTTTTTAACCTAATCTATGAGGTAAGATATAATAGAGATAGATATGTACCACTTTACTCTTTGCTTGTTGCTGCATATTCGTATTACCGGTGTGGTTAGAAGACACATGTGCTATTACATTCCTCTGTTTTAGTATTCAAAGCTCCTGCATACAGAATCCAGTAACTTATAAACTCACCAAACCTGAAATGAAAAGGAAGAATGAAGAGAGCTAGACTGGTATATAATAAATTACAGGGAACTTAGAAAGGAGATTGTGAATCTATTGAAATAGTGGAGTTAAATCCGTTTGAATCAACTGACACCAGATCACAAGTTTTATTATAGAATATTTTGTCAAAGCAGTCAACTTAAAAGAAATCCAAAGCACACATAGTAATTTCATAAAGATCCACCCTTACCTCTAATTGCCAATAATGCACAAAAGCACAAGCCTGAGAAAATTGTTGATGCAGCAACTTCACAGATTAAAAGATGATATTGATGGCTTTTGTCATGTAACCTACGACAAGTGAGTCACCTAGTTTAGTTGGGACAAAACTTCACATAATAATCTATGATCACATTATAAAGCTCCTCGAGGGATGTGAGATATTGCACGGCTTGAGACAGAGATGATAGTTGAGGGCAACTCACAATCTGTAAACTTTTGAGAGAATTTGATTCAAGAGCAGTTAAGCCTGCATTCCTGGCTTGTTCTGACTTGGGTTGGGGCTTGAAATTTGGCAGCCAAGGGAACTATGGGCCTTTCCAGATATCCACATCCAAACCATTACCCACAACAATGCATGCTCCTAGCAGGAGGATTGGCTTGGCTTTTTCAATATTCTGCACACAAAATCAAATTAATGAAAAAACAAAAACTACTTTTAATTGAGGGGAAACAAAAGGAAGTTGGATACTTGATTAATATGGATAAAATTTTAAAGGAGATATATGGACCTAAAGACACATTTTGGACTACATCATCCTTTTGAAATACATTTAAATCTAGGGATGCAAATAGTCTTGGACCATTTCTTACTAATTTCTGCCTGGCATCATACAAATAAGTGAAGAAAAGAACAAATAAAAAACTTTCTAATGATTACAAAGTCAGTTGTTGACTTTGTAATGATTATTAGGGTTTTTTCTTTGATTTGGAAGCAAATCGATTAACTTTAATGCCACAAATGAGAGATCCCAAAGCTATCCCAAAATATTCAATTACATTTGATTATAAATGAGTCTAAACAAGTACCTTAGTTACATCACCTTCCCAAATACTGAAAGTATCCGAGTGATATATCCCATCACAATTGAATCTGTTAACAGAACACAAAGCATGTACTTTAACATAATAATAATAATAACAACCCATCAAAGTAGAACTCAAACAATATTCAACAGTTTGGTTGCTGACAAATCAATAAATTAAACAAGAAATTCTACAAGTCCCTGATTTTTTTCTTCTTCTTTTATTACCAGAAAACCAAAAGCTTCACTATAGTAAGCCAAATTCAATATATACCATGGTTGAATATAAAAATAAAGATAATATTGTTACTTGTGTTTCTCAATAATTTATTTATTTATTTGGAAATCAGTAAAACATAAAGAATAGGACTAGATGACTGGGATTAGAGAATGTAAAAGTACACAATTAAAATACTTAGGAGAGCGGTCCTGATGGGTAATTTTGGGGACATGAGCAATCTTGGGCCAATCCTCGCCGATTCCCTTTTGCATTTTATCTCTGGGGACAATCATGAATTTAGCTTTTGTAATGAGACCGCGGATCCATCAGGCAGTGATGATAGATTGGGGCATTTCGCAATTACAAGTATTTCAAGTGATGTGAGCTGACATGTCCATTCGGGCAGATTCATCAAATTAGGAAATTCTGCAATGACGCGCTCTATCAGAGTAGTAAGATGTTGAACACCCGCAGGAAGAGACTTTAGTTTTGGAAGTCCTTTTAATTTCAAAGAACGGAGGGAATTGAGGAATCGCCATTCCATGCCATCATCATCCACATCACTTAATGGATCAAACTCATCACAATCTTCAAGGGATGTGGTATTCCTAATAACCAAACTCAAGCCACGTCATGTCAACACTTTCTCTCTTTGGTATCCGCATTTCTTGTATAGCAGGGAATTGCAAGACCATTGATAGCTAATGAAATTTGCTGGCCAATAATACAGAAGTCAATGCTATTGGTTGCATCATCTACTCCAAAATGTGGCTTACATGTCTACTGGATGTCTGGACAGTAAAAGTACTCATGAGACAAGTTGCATAGTTGCAGTCAACTTAAAAGAAATCAAAAGCACACAAAATAATTTCATAATGATCCACCCTTACCTCTAATTGCCAATAATGCACAAAAGCACAAGCCTGAGAAAATTGTTGATGCAGCAACTTCACAGATTAAAAGATGATATTGTTGGCTTTTGTCATGTAACCTACGACAAGTGAGTCACCTAGTTTAGTTGGGACAAAACTTAACATAATAATCTATGATCACATTATAAAGCTCCTTGAGGGATGTGAGATATCGCACAGCTTGAGACAGAGATGATAGTTGAGGGCAACTCACAATCTGTATACTCTTGAGAGAATTTGATTCAAGAGCAGTTAAGTCTGCATTCCTGGCTTGTTCTGACTTGGGTTGGGGCTTGAAATTTGGCAGCCAAGGGAACTACGATAGAAACAATTTGGAGCACATTATCCTTCTCAAAAACATTTAAATCTAGGGATGCAAATAGTCTTTACTAATTTCTGCTTGGAATCATACAAATAAGTGAGGAAAAGAACAAATAACAAACTTTCTAGAATTATGTTTTATGTTAGTTTGGTTTACAGAAAAGAACTCTGCATTCAATGTGAGAATTCAATTGATTTTCCTTCTCCTCTTTAAAAAGACAAACTATGTATAACTTTATATTTTTATTTATCCTAAATTTGTTTCCAAATATTGCGCATAAAGTAAAATCCATTCCAGCACTTCTGCATGTCTAAACTCAAAATCTGAAGCCAAACTTTTAATCCAAACTAAGCTGATATTATACAGCGAACTAAAATCAGCCTTCATACTGAAGAACCCAAAAACCACATCTAATATTTCTGTTTGTTGATATAAATGAGTAGTAATAATAAAGAGTTGAAGCAAATGAATACCTGAATCGCATCCTAGAGAGTAGTTGTCTATAATGATCATTCACCATAATGTAATCCCAATATCAACAAGATCCAGATTTCACTCTGTTTATTCAACATCAAGATTGCAAACAGTAAAAATGTCATCTAATAAATTATAATTTATATAAATGCAAAAATCATTATAAAAAACAAACAAATGCAAATTTATGAATCTTTCCTCTTGGGTTATTTTTTAAGTGAGGGAAAATATAATAAACACAAATAAAGATAATCACCTAAGCTGTTGTCTTGTTGCACTTGTCCATAAGATTCTGAATATGCTCAGATATTTAGACCTCATTTTGTTCTGTGCTTCCAATTCGTTCTACATCCAAGATCAAATACAGTGAGAAATCATCAGAACAAACAAAGAGCACAAAGGAGTTAACAACATCGCATTTGAGCTTCTACAAAGGATTAGGATTGATAATTACAGAGTCCGTTGTTGATATTGTAATGATTATTAGGGTTTTTTCTCTGATTTGGAAGCAAATCGATTAACTTTAATGCTACAAATCAGAGATCCCAAAGCTATCCAAAAATATTCAATTACATTTGATTATGGACAAGTCTAAACAAGTACCTTAGTTACATCACCTTCCCAAATACTGAAAGTATCCGAGTGATACATCCCATCACCATTCAACCTGTTAAAGACGAGTTTAACTGAGTACCTTAGGGAAAAGCGTACTCCCAATCACCATATCTAACCTGTTGTTAACAGAACACAAAGCATGTGCTTTAAAATAATAATAATAATAATAATAACAACCCATCAAAGTAAAACTCAAAAACAATATTCAACAGTTTGGTTGCTGACAAATCAATAAATTAAACAAGAAATTATACAAGTCCCTGATTTTTTTATTTTTTTTCTTTTATTACCAGAAAACCAAAAGCTACGCTAAAGTAAGCCAAATTCAATATATACCATGGTTTAATATAAAAATAAAGATAATATATCGTTACTTGTCTTTCTCAAAAATTTATTTATTTATTTAGAAATCAACAAAACATAAAGAATAGGACTAGATGACTGGGATTAGATAACGTACCCATGCAAAATACTTAGAAGAGGGGTCCTCATGGGTAATTTGAGGTACGTGAGCAATCTTGGGCCAATCCTCGCCGATTCCCTTTTCGCATTTTATCTCAAGGTGGGGACAATCATGAATTGTCAGCTTTTGTAATCTGAGACCGCGGATTCCATCAGGCAGTGATGATAGATTGGGGCATTTCGCAATTACAAGTATTTCAAGTGATGTGAGCTGACATGTCCATTCGGGCAGATTCATCAAATTAGGAAATTCTGCAATGACGAGCTCTCTCAGAGTAGTAACATGTTGTACACCCGCAGGAAGAGACTTGAGTTTTGGAAGTCCTTTTAATATCAGTGAACGGAGGGAATTGAGGAGTCGCCATTCCATGCCATCATCATCCACGTCACTTACTGGATCCAATTCATCACAATCTAGAATCCTCAGCTCTTCAAGGGAGTTCAGATTTTGCATGGCTCCAGACAGAGTTGTTAGTTTAGGGCATCTCCAAATGATTAACCGCTTGAGAGAATTTAGATTTGACGCCCAGTCATCTAATAGAGGCACTTCATCCTTTAATTCCAACAAAATCATGACCTTTAATTTGGAAAAAGGAGAGGAAGAGGAAGAGGAAGAGGGAAGTGAAGAAGCCATTGCCATTGTCTGTTGCAAAGGCTTCAAACTGGCATTTGCTAGATATAGCCGTTCGAGATTCGGAAATAGAGGCATGGAAATCAGATTAGGGCAACTCCTCCGAATACATAAAGAAGAAAGAAGAGGAAATGAAGGCAATGTCTGGTGATGCTGATGTTGTTGATGATCTGGTGTTGATGCGCTCCTCCACCATCCCTTCAGATTAGGGCAACCGAAGATTTCGAGTGAGTTTAGCGATGGGAAGAATGAAGCAGAGACCTCCTCACTTATATCCCTTTCTGATATGTACTCCAAACCCTTCATAGAGGTCACATATAGACGTTTCAAGGAGGGGAGTTGAGAAATCGATGGTAGATATCGGCATCTCTGACCATTCCATAATTCTAAATCAACGAGATTTGTGAGCAAAGAAAGCCAATTTGAAAATCTCACACCCCCATACCCATTCACTTCCAAAGATTTGAGATTTTGGTGTGGTTGGAAGCCTTCTAATGATTTCTCATCATTATCATCCGCATTCAGATTACTTCTCCCATCCCACTTTAATATCAGCTTTTCAAGATGCTGCTTTTCCCTTAAATTCGCGGCCTTGGACTCTGCGTTAGCATCTTCCAGTAGTTCCAAATGTTTGATTTCTAGTGTTCCTCTCAGGTTGTTTAGCCCATTCAATTCGCCTAGTCCAGCGACGTGCTTGGAGATGGAAGGAGGGTCCTTGCTGACGACGAATAATGATAACGTTTGAAGACAAGTCAATTGCCCTATCCCACTAGGCATATGACTCAAAGCATTACAATAGCTGTTATCAAGGTGCCCGAGGTTGACCAATTCTTTAATATCTCGAGGTAATTCTTTAAGATTTCTACACCACTTAAGTTTCAGTGTTTGCAAATTCCGCAATCTAGTAATAGAATTAGGAAGAGTGATAATTCTCTCATTCTGAGAAAGATCAAGGTACTTGAGATGTATTAATTTCCCTATAGATTTTGGCACTCTTGTGATCCCCAAGCGATGTAAATCTAATGCATGCAAACTTCTGAAACTCGAAATAAGTGTATTCAACATTGACTCGTTCAGATCACCAGACTCATAAGTTGTTTGAGTTTGAAGAAATGTACGTATATTTTTCACTTCAACCAATAAGTTTAAAGTCTTAGTAAAAGATGAGCCAATAGAAAATGGACATGATACATGACGAATTTTTTTGTTAATATTTTTTCCATCCAAATCTAGTAGTGTGCACTCTTCCCTTGTAACTAATTGTGCAAGATCGTGGACAAATCATGCATCTTGTATCTTCCTCTCCATGCATGTAATTCTTCAAAGAAGGACCTCCAAAGTAGATCCTTGAAGTACTCATCAGCAACCTGCTCTAATTGTTGGTTTGATGATTGGATAAACCCTTGTGCTATCCATAGTTGTATCAGTGTTTCCTTATCAATCACATAATCTTTGGGAAACAAAGAGCAATAAGCAAAACAAGTCTTTAAATGTGATGGTAGATGATCATAACTCAACTTTAGAATTGGAAGAATATCTTCCCCAGATTGAAGTACATTTACTAGTATATTATCCTTGACATATGACCATTTAGCCTCTGTTTTCTCCAAGCATAATACACTTCCTATAGACTTTATGGCAAGGGGCACTCCTTGACATTTGCCTAAAATCTCCCTTCCAATTTCTTCTAGTTTAGGATTGTTGGTCTCTTGTCCTTTTCTAAATACTATTTGTTTGAATAAAGACCAAGATTGGTCTTTAGAGAGACCTGTAAGAGTGTGTATTGAAACAGATTCTGTAATCTCTGCAACCAACTTGGCACGGGTAGTTATTACAATCTTACTTCCCTTTGCACCACCCATTAGAAGGCTTTTCAAGCTACCCCATTTGATACGACTTTCATTCCACACATCATCCAACACAAGTAAGTATTTCTTTCCATCAATATTTTGACGAAGTTGCTTTTGCAATTCATCCATGTGACGGTTTTCTGGTTCTTTTTTAGTGGCGGATGTAATTATTTTTTCAGAAATTAATTTCACCTCGAAGTCATCAGAGACACATACCCACATTTTCAGATCAAAATGAGTGTTGACGGTCTCATCATTGTATACATATTGAGCAAGTGTAGTCTTTCCTAACCCCCCAATCCCCACAATGGAAAGGACTGAAACATTGACTTCCACATTAGGATCTAATAATAGGTTTATGATGGCCTCTTTATCATCTTCTCTCCCAATAACTTCTTCATTTGGTACAAATGAGTGAGTCTCCCTCTCTATACTCACACTATATTTCTCTGGCAGGTGTACTTTCAAGTTGAAGTCTCTGTTTTCTTTTGCTATCGCATCTAGTTTCTTCCTCATTGCCTTTATTTTACGACTCATCTCATGATGAAAAGCAAGTTGGTTTGATTTTGAAAAGAAAGTGCGTACCTCTTTTGTGATTTTATTCCCACTCATTGCTCTTCGCCGCGAAGCTTCAGTGGAGAATTCACTCAACAAGTCATCTGCTTCATAAATAGCATCCTTCAGCTTTTCGAGCCAGTCCCTAACTTGATTGCTCTGACTCTGCTGCTCCGCTGCATCCTGAAGTACAGCTTGGATTCTGGAAACAATGCTCTTGATGTTATCAAGCTCGTCTTGGACACCCCAGAGCGATCCAATCTCTTGGAAAATCTGGGAGCCCAAATTTTCAATCATCTTCTGTGCAATGCCATAGAGGATTGCTTCAGCCATTTCTTCTTAGTTGGAAAAAGGAAAGCTCAAAGAGCGAGAGGAAAGCTAGAGGGTGGGTTTCAAGTGCTTCAATGTTGATGAAGGTAATGTTGTTGTGAAGGAGCACTGAGTTTATTAGTTTTCCTTTATATTTCCTTTTCTTAGAACAATCATGCTCATGCATAGGAAAGTAACAAGAAGCACCATGTGAGTGTTGGGCCCCTTCTGCACCGAAAGAAAACCGTGTGGACCAAAGTGTTCCCCTTGCATTATTGAAGCTAATGCCAAGGTAGTTGTTACGGCACAGTAATAATGTACATACTATATCAAAGGCTTTTGTTTTTTGGTTGAACAAATACGCATCTTTCTCCTCATTAGCTTGAAATTTAGTAAGGCTGCCATACCAATATACCATGATTCTAATTAAGACCATGTCTTAGATTGGCTCCCTTTGGTCTTGCACCAAAACAAATAAAAAGGAGAATGAGGGCCTATTGGCCTAGTGACTGACAGTGAAATTCATGTTTAGTGATCTTTCAAAATGGAATCTGAGTCAGCAAGGCATCAAATTGTTTATATAATAAGCACTCTACTAGGTTTTATCCAACTACTAAATTCATTTTGTAAGACTTCATTACTGGGAGGCCACAATGTTCCTGTGAATCTAACATGAAACACATATCTAATTCCAAAAAAAAAAAAAAAGGTTCAGTGTACTTGCAACAAAATAAAGCATTATTATTTGATGATGTCTACACATATTAATTCTTTAAGATTTTGGACTAAAAAACTGCAGCTTATTTTTTATCTAGCACCACATAAAAAATATAAAAAAAAAGAAGTTGAGTGATATATAAATTTTTTGCACCAAATATAAGTACTCTTTGAAACTTAGGCAATCAATCAACAATGATATCAGCAAGTGGCTAAATCACTAGCATATGAATTCTCAAAGCATTCACATTCCACTCTTCATATCATTTTTTTAATCAAATTATAGTTAGTTACACACAAAATTGGTTCTACATCCGGCTAGTTACAATATACAAGTTACAATATGGATGCCAAGAGCCACAATGAAGTACAAACCATTGGGATTTGAGCCAATATTATTTCACAGTGGAACACGTAGAAGAATAAAAGAAATAATTTTTATACTTTTTTTTTTTCGTCATTTTGATTAGGGATGTAATTTAGTAATTGTGGTTTTGTGTGTAGGAGCATTCACATTTGTTTTTTTCTATTTTTTTCTTTTTAAAATTCCACTTTTTGAACTTTGGTTATCAATTTTTACCAAACATCCTACATCCTATTCTTTATTTTGCATTACTAATTGGTGTATCTTTTTGTAAATTTTTAAAGAGTGATGCAAAACCGGGTGTGGAAGTGAATTTTTTTTTTTTTTTTTTTTTTTGTGATATTTATCTATTGTCTACTTTAGCTAAAATTCCATTTTAAAGAATCCAATGTAGTTACTCTAAAGCCATTTTCAACTAATCTATCAAGAATATGATGCAGCATTTCTCTTTTAAAATCCACCTTTCAATAATCATGACATAGACATGAGATCAGGAGAATATAATGATCAAATGTGAAAGGAGGTGAGCTTTTTAGTATTTAAACGTACTGAATTTAGATTAAAATCTTTTTAAAATTGAACTAACATTTCTTTTAGAGTTAGTTAAAAATTAAATTAAAACCGTTTTATAGTTTTCCAAGCACTCCTTTAATGTTTTATTTTCATATCTTGCATTAAAAGTAGTTTAAACACAGAAGAAAATGTATACTCTCTCCTTCTATTTATTTATTTAAATTCTCTATATAATATCAATAACAATCTAAACAGCAGTTAAAGAATGATTAGGCATTGGCCCTTTTCGGAGAAAGATAAGTGTGTGGACCTCTATTTTTTCCATTTATTATTTTTAGGGTTAATTACAACCGATATCCACTCTAAATTATTGAAGCATTTGTAATATGCACCATAAATTTCAAATTTTAAAATTTAATAGTTTAGTACAACAACATTTGCAACATGCACCACTATTACTAATTTGGATAGTAAATATATATTATAAATTTTTCTCGAATTAATATGTTAATTGTAAAAATTTATAGTACAGATACCCCCTTATTTTTATTTCTCCATCTTACAAGTTGGATCGATCAAAAGCAATCTTAACTCTATTTTTTTTTTTTTTTTAATTTGTCCATCTTTTTTCTTTCAGACTTATATCAAAATTAGTCTAAAGTAAACCCAGAGATAGGTCATACATGTCCTTTGCACCCAAAGAAACCCGTGTGGACCTCTATTTTTTTCTTTGCATTTTTCATTTTTCTATCTTATAATCCCATTCCCACTTCTAATTTTTCTTTGCATTATTTTATTTGTCCATGTGAACATAGGCTCGGCCCCTTCTGCATTAAAAGAAAAACCATGTAGACCTCTAAACACCATTTGGTGCAGCATGGTAAATTAATCATATTATTTATTTATCAAAATTCTAGCCTCTAGGCTTTAACCAGTCATTTCTATTTATTATTATTATTATTATTAAAAACTACATAAAGAAAGACACAAATTTTTCTTATGTAAACCTCTGAATCAAATTTCCTAGGCGGGCCCACGTGCCATGATTCTACTGAAAACCGTGTGAAAGTTGGGCCTTGTGTCCAGCTCCAGCTGCATCCAACTCCAAAAAAGATAGAAAGGAATAACATGTCGACTTTTATTCCTCCCTTCCATTAGTTAAGTCAAGAACTATGCTTGCCAAAAGACCATTCAAGAGTACAACATATACTAAAATTCAAAAGAAACCTAATAATCAGTTTGGCCCCGCGATTTCGCGGGACAAACGTGCGATTTGCATATAAACAAAAAAATATATATATTCGTTTGGCTTTGCGTTATTAGTGAAATTGTGTTTTGAAAATCACAAAAATTTGCTTTTTAAAACCGGAGGGCACCTCGTGCATTTTTTTTATTTCGTGTGATTTGCACCCAAAATAATGTTACTGCATAGCGAATTTTTTGGTTCAGAATGCCTAAACAACTCTAATCTTTTATGCTTAATAACCAAAATATAAAACAAAAACCCATCCCTTCCTGCATTTACCTCTCTTATGTTCTTTCTCAGCTCACTCCAGTGACTACGACTGTTGTTGCTGCTGCTCCTTCTTCTTCTTCTTTTGCTTCTACTTCTCTTCTTCTTTTTGTTTTTTACGGGACAACACAAGAAGTACAAGTATACTTCCTTTTTCTTTTCTTTTTTGGTTTGTCAGCCAACACTTGCTTCTTCTTTTTTCACTTGAATTTAAGCCCAACCACGTGTCCCTACCTTTCCTTGATATTTTTTTTCAACTTTCAATTTTTACCTTTTTACGTTTTATATTATATATATATATATATATATATTTTTAATTGATAAGTCTAGTCAAGATCTTAATGATATATTGAATTTTATATATACTACAATGCTAATCCGAAATATATTTGTCCTATATTTTATTATTATTATTACTATTAAGGTAATTTTTAACATTTCTTACATTAAAAAATGATAAGATATTGAACATCATAATTAAGTCATTTTTTATAATTTTCATATGAAACAATAATTTTAGACTATTATTATCCTAACGTTCATTTCATAGAAATAACATTTTGTCACAGGTTTTACTAAACGCTTAACTGTGATTTAATAACATTGATAGCATTTAAAAAATGACACTATAACTTAACAATATAGTCAAGTCTTTTTTGGTCATTTGCCTCTGAAACGACAATTTTAGACTAAAATTATCCAAACGCTCATTTGACAAAAACAACACTTCTTCATTAGTTTTGCCAAACGCTTAATTGTGATTTTCAAAATCGTGATTTTAAAATCGCACTTTTTAAAAAACGCACTTTTTTCAAACAGCTAACTCAAACTTACCCTAATTACATGGGTAATTCAGTAATAAAACATGAAACCCCCTAAAGCTTTGAATATAACACTTAAATCTTATATAGTCTTTTTGTACAACACAAAATTAAGAATAATTTCTCGTTTTTCTTTGTTTTGTTAGTACCCAGAACAATGGAAATGAACAATAGAGATGTACATGGACTTTAGATTGAAATGATTTCATAAATTTGAGATTTTAATTGATAAAATTAAAAATCTAAGAGCTAATCTCAAATATGATTTAAACTTTATGCCTTTTTATGTAATTTCCCTCATAAAGTCTGAAATCGAGTTAAAAACTCTCTTAGGCCATCTTCCACAAAATGCACATGGACCACTTGGACTTCATTAGTCTCTTGGGCCCCAAACTCAAATAAAGTCGCCCGTACTCAACTGTTGGGCTCTTATTTTTGTGGGCTCCCTACCAAGAGCTTAGGCCTAATCCATTTGACGAGCCAAATAACTAAAGACATAAAACACCTGCAGTCTAATGTTTGATCAATAGATATCCTTTCGAGGGAAAAGACTTACGCTTTTGTTAATGGAAAGTGATATTTCCACACTAATATTTCATATTTCTACACTAACATGGAAAATTGTGCTTTGAAAAGACTAAATTGTCCTTATCTACATAACATTGATATTTGCATACTTTCATACATAAGGGCTTTTTAGTATTTTACAAGCAAAATTTCCAATGTTGGTGTGAAAATATCAAGTGTTGGTTTGGAAATAACACTCCCCTTCTGAATTCATTTGTTGACCAGTTGAGACTGGTTTCAAATTTTAGGAACAGAAGATGTATCACTATGTACCCTCTGATTGCTAACACCAAGCTACTGTCTTCATCCATTCCAAGGTATCAAAGAAAAGTTTGAGAATTAAATTAGAAAAGAAAGAGAGAGGAAACAGTAATATTTCTACCATCTTGCAAAGCAAATTTCCAAGACAAATGAAGTTTTAATCTATTCTATAAGAGTAAAGATTTAATAAGGATAGGAATGAGATACATAACAATCTGCTTTTTGCTAGGCACTGCATATTCGTATTACCAGCATGGTTAGAAGAAAAATGCACTCTTAAACTCGTCTGATTTAGTATTCAATGCTCCTGTGGCTGAATGGCTCCTGCACATAGAATCCAATAGCTAACAAACTCATCATACCTGAAATGAAAAGGAAGAATAAATGTGAATTCCATCCTAGGCCTGGAAAACAAAAACATGCCACGATTTTACACAAGACCATATCTCAAAGTTGGAGAGTAGTTAGTAAAGTCATATCACAACATTATTCTTACATAATCGTTGGTAATGTATGCTGCAGTGGTCTATGAATGGGATCTGAGAATCTTTTATGATCCATATTATAACAAAAAAAAAAAGACATGCTAGTTGTATCTGTTTCAATTAGGTCAAGCATCAATGGCAAATACACATGACGATGATAGTAGCTAGCTATACTCATTATAAAGACTTATATCTAACCAATTATGTATCATAAATCATCAACAAGATCTGGAATACTGGAAACCACAAGCAGATGGTCATTGGCAAGGCATAAAAAAACAAATCATTAAAGCAATGCCTTCTTTTGACAAAAAAGTGTCATAATGCTTTTCTCATTTCAAAATAGTGCAAAGAAACACAAATTGTTCTTCAAAAATAGATATATAACTACTATAGAAAAATGCAGTTGAACATACAAAAATAGTTGAGTAGAACTTTTAATCGTAAGGAGACAATGGAACTTCAAAGGCAAGAAAAGAAGGAAATTGGTTTAATAGGTGCAGAAAAACGGGAAAAGGTACGTAGACAGAACCAGTGAATTAAAAAAAAAAAAAAAATAAAAAAAAAAAAAAAAAAAAAAAAAAAAAAACCTAGTGAATTAAAAAAATTACATATTCAGTCATGAGATAGAAAACAACAACCAAGCCTTAGTTTCAAAAAAATTTGGGTCAGCTATAGATCCTCAACAGAAACTATGAATTGAATAGACTTTTTAAATCTTTCAAAATTTCACAATCTTTTTCATAATTGTTGAAGTGATAAGTTGTGATTGATATAAAATAAAAGTGTTCATGGTGGTTCTAGTAGTGAAAGTTATGTTACACTGATCACAATTTGTCACCTTTGTTAAAAAAAAAAATTTTTGAAAATTGTTGTGCAATTTTGTTTCTACATTAAACCGCTTGAAGTTTTGAATGTAACACTTAAATCTCATATGGTTTTTCCGTAAAACACAGAGTTATCAATAATTTTTATCTTATTTATTTTATTTTATTTTTATACCCAGAACAATTGAAACGAATGATAGAGATGTACAAAGGTTTTAAATTAAAACGATTTCATAAATTTGAGATTTTAATTGATAAACTAAAATATAAGCATATTAATGTAATTTCCCCATAAAGTCTGAAATCGAGTTAAAAACTCTTATGACGTCTTCCACCAAATGCCAATGGACCTCTTGGACTTCATTTGTCTCTTGGGCCCCAAACTCAAATAAAAACGCTTGAGTTCGACTATTGGGCTCGCTACCAAGGGCTTAGACCCAATCCATTTGCATCCGACCACACCGCTATGTATGCCAATTGATCGGATGAAATTTCATGTGCTTCTCAAGTCTCAATCACCCGGATTTCATCTCCCTTTACTGAGACTAACTTCTATCTTGCGTCTCATACTCTGTATATTAGAAATACTGAATTTTGTGGACAAAATTATGGAAGTGGTTGGTGTAATAAAATCAATATTTGAAAGTAAAAAAATGTGGGGACAATCTTGATTGTAGACCGACATGGTGTGCCATGTGCATATTATTGAAATGGCATCTAGTTTTGCGCAATGATTCTTATCCAAATAAAGTAGGTGCACTTTGAAACTTTCATTTTCATAACACTTTCCCAATATTAAGTGGCCCTCTTTCCTACACCTGATCATATACTGCCTACATACATTCCCAAATCATTTCAAGCTTTTCTTAATTTCTATTCATGGAATCCTCTTCTTCCTTAATGAACTATGGTCCCAAAAGTATTGAAGAAGAAGTATATATGTCTGGTCCAAAAACCCATAACAAACTCGAAGAGTTAATCTCAACCCTCCCAAGAGGAAATGGTTTGATGTCTGGTTTATATGTCTACCAGTATGAAGGTTTTTGGCACAATTCCTTCATCCTAGAAGGACTCTTGTCAGCTCAAGAACATTTCAAGCCAAAACCCAATGATACGATCCTGAGCAGTGCTCCAAAATCTGGGACAACATGGCTTAAGGCCCTGTGTTTTGCCATCGTGACACGGTCCCATTATGATGATTCTACAAACCCTTTGCTCACAACAATGCCACATGAATGTGTATTCAACATGGAGGGTGCTCTAGCCCATAACTCAGATCTGCGGAACGACAATATTCCACTTGTAAGTACACATGTTCCCTACACTTCCTTACCGAAATCTATAATAAATTCTAGTTGTAAAATTCATTTACATCTGTAGAGAGCCTAAGGATGCATTTGTATCTCTATGGCACTTTGTTCGCAAGGCTAGTCCTAAGGGCGTGGAATCCTGTTGCAAAGAACCAATTTGCTTGGAGGATGCATTCGAGTTGTTTTGTGAAGGAATCTCTAGTTTTGGACCTTATTGGAATAATGTTTTAGGATATTGGAAAGCAAGTCTGGAATTACCTGAGAAAATACTATTTTTGAAATATGAAGATCTGAAGAATAAGACCCTATTTTATGTAAAGAAAATGGCTGAATTCATGGGTCACCCTTTCTCCGTAGAAGAAGAAGTACAAGGCATGGCCCAAAAGATTGTAGACCGATGTAGTTTTGAGAATATAAGGAATTTGGAGGTGAATAAAAATGGAAGTTTCGGTAGTCATCGTCATGTATTGATTCAAAACAGCTCATTTTTTAGGAAAGGTGAAGTAGGAGATTGGAAGAATTATCTTACACCTATGATGGCATCACGTCTCGACCAAATAACTGAGCAAAAACTAAAAAGTTCTGGCTTGACATTTAATGTCCCATCTAATGCATGAATTGATGGGAGGTTTCACTCGTATCATGACAACTTGTTACGTAGTAGTAATTAATAAGGTGTGGTAGCTACACACCCCATGTGTGCTTGTTGTTCGTGTGTGTGTGTGTTTTTTAATTCCCTGTTCGTTTGCTATATTCAAGTATGATGTACCGCGCACTAGCTAATTAGCTGTTTATTGAAATTGTAAAACCGTATTTATTATCTTAAGGTTGTTATGTTTTCCTCTATTTTTTGTTTAGTGAGAATGTATAACATTAATGCATGTGATTCATGGACGTTATTTCTAAAATCTTGTAGACTTTTATTTTATTTTTTACTAGGTAATAACCTGCACATTGCACGGTATATTGTTAACAAAATATTTGATTTAATGGTTTAAATCAAATTGGCAACCATGTATAGAGAGCTTCTTAATTTTCGCCATCATTAATTCAAGTACTAAGATGGATTCACCACAATAGTCCACCATCTAACTTACAGCAACAATGAATATGGGATTGCAAAATTAAGCCAAAAAAGAGAAGAGGATTGCAAGTTCAGTTCATTATGGAAAATGACTAAAATTAGGGGTAGGCAATTGTTGTTGGTGACACTTCCAGTAGGAAAAAAGGTTGGCAGCTTAGACCATTTTGTAATCTAAACAACAACTAGCAATTGTTGCTAGTGCATGTATTCCCGAACTTTTGAAGTTCCATTCCTGTCTTAGTGCTATACTTTCTGTTGAGATAACGGAACCATTAACCTATTTGTTATGAGTGTAGCAAAAAATAGTGAGTTAATGTGAAATTAAAAATAAAAAAATAGAAGAAACAATCACACGGGTGTACAAAGATTTATGTGGTTCGGTCTTAAGCCTACATTCACATAATTATAAACCCAGCTTATGCAACCAATTTCTTGCAGATTGAAAAGCAAAAGAGAAAAAAGATGGTGTACAATATTTCATTCCTAGACAACGTGATCAGGATGGTGGGTGGTCATTTATACTGGAGGGTATTTGTGCGCAAGGATTTTTGTCTCAATGGCTAGCAGCAACGTGTGTTTGTTCGTGGTATTACACATTTCGTTGCACTAATAAAATAACTACTTTCATCTCTCTCTCAGTCTTTGCAGTTTCTTTGTGTTTTAATTCGGCAAAAAACTTTTTTTTCACCTCTAACAGACTCCTTGTTAATTTTGCCACCAAGCCAAAGCTTGTGCAAGAGAGATGATCTCATTGCACAGAATTTGCCAAAATATTTCATCTTTATTCTTAAATATGCCAAGATAAACAGCTATTGTGACAATAAAAACAGCCATACCTGACAATACCATTTTTCTTGTGAACCCGCCTTGGTTTATTCCTAATAGGCTCAACACATATCAGTATGTCAAGCCTAGAAAAATATAGAAGAATTAAAAAAAAAAAATTATGAATCATTTACCAACACAGCCACCAGTCACCGTGCCAAGACAGTCACAAAAAAAATGCTCTAGTATTGAAAGTTTCAAACCTATAAGCTTTGATATATTTTGTGTGTTTGGAATTGGAAGGAAATGAGAGTAGAAGATAAGTGGGAGAAGGGAATGATTATCTATTCCCTTTGTTTAGATATTATTTTAAAAATTAAAAAGGGAGGGAAATAAATATATTTCCCATTTGTTTAGATGTTTTAAAAGTTGAGATGAGGAGGAAAGTAGTAGTAGTACTACTAAAGAGGTATAGTGTAAATAATTTACATGGATGCCTCCACTTGTAGTTTCTCTATTTCAAATTTATTTTGCCATTTCCAACAATCAGACAATCACAATTTTCCCTGCTCTTGAAGTTGCTCCTGTGCAAAAGCAAAGTATATATATTAGAACCACCACAATAAAAAGCAATAGTGAAATGAAAATAAAAGTACAATAAATACGGCCACATGTCAATGCTCTAGATTTATGCAACATATTATGCAAAATTATTGATTCAACTGCAGCATAATATGGGATGAACACATATCCACTCAGTTTTCTGGAGAAATGGATGTATTTTCTATCAATACCGGTAACCCCAGCAGCATTCTCAATAAATTTCGCATTCAACTGTGCTCCAAATTAAGAGTTATCAGAGTCTAATTAAAGAAAATTCTTGGCTCTTTTCAGCAAGACTCAGATCTAGTGCAGTGAATTAGTCAATTGACCATATTTTTTGGCCTATGGCAATTTGGCTATCAATCTTGTTCTTGATAACATAGTTAGCTATTTATTTAATTATATACGCAAACCCCACCTTACCCCTGATGAACATATTTCAGCTTCCCTATGAGTATCAAATACAAAGGCCATGAATAACGTTGACCCATCACGAATTTCAATAGGCACTGATATTCATTAGAGGGAGGATTAATTTCCTACATTATTTCCGAAAGTAGTAATCTTTCCCCAGTGAAAGTGATCACTATTGAGCATCATGAAACCATCAATTTCCATTGCACTGTTATAATACTACTTTCTTGAGCTGCAGTCAGTTTATCTTGTCTTAATCTTGTTTGTTCTAAACTTTGATTTTTCAAATCTCTCTTTGGGATTCCATCATGAAAATATTTTCAGATTTGGCCAGAAAGAAAATAAATACAGACGCAATTGATGTAACACTGACCTCTGTCACAAAGAAGGCATGGAACCCGTATGGAACTCTATGGGGCATCTCAACAACTGCGACAGGATCAGCTGACATTGTTTTTGCATCAATGACATTAATTGCTGATTTTCTGCATAATCATAAATGAACAATTGAGATTGTATCATCTTCACCAATAAATTGAAGGGTAAAACTTAGATAAAGTTGCTTAGGTTAGGTTCATTAGATTCCTCAATTGAATTTAAACACATGGTTGCATTAACCAATGAAACACAAACAATGTTATATTTTCCAAGAATATTTAAATTTAATGTATTTGAATTCAACTAGGAACTTGATGTACTTGACCTAAGGAACTGTACTTAAGTTTTACCCTAAATTCAAACATTAAATCTGAGTCATGACCATTAGTTAAATAACAATTCCAAAGCTTCTGAAAGAAATCGATGGCTGCTATGACTACAACATGAACTATGTATACACAAGGGATGATGTTGAGATTCAGGGTTATATAAAGCATAATAGTTGGATGATGACCAGGAACAAGCTTTAGTAAAAAGAGAAAATAGCAACATAGTAATGTTTTCTCCTCTAATGTAATCTAAAGAGCCTAAATTTGCAAAAACATGGAGTAATCAAAAACCCTCTTACAAAAACCTAACAAAGCAGAAACATTAATAACCAAAACGTTTATGCAAAGGAAAGTATTACCCGGTATTCTCATCATGTACAAAGAATATTAAGTAGCCATCATCCTCTTCAGAAGTAATGCCAGGCACACGAGGGACAAAAACAGCCTCCGAACCAAATCTGCCAGGTCCCAAGTCATAAATGCCTAGAACATTTCCTCCAACTTCAAGCTTTGTTTTTCCAGTCTCTGGTTCAGCATGCAGATCAAATTTGATAATCCCAGAGACTTTTACAATGTTGTCAAGTATGGTTCCGTATACATATCGTTGTCTCCTGATAACCCACCAAATAATTAGAAAATACAAATGATGGAATACATAAAAAGGATTTGAAACCCAAGAGAACATGAATTAAGCATGAATGCCAGCAAAATGATGAAAATAGGCTCCAAACCAAAGTGAGTTTCAGAACATATTCAAAATAGCAAAAGATCATATAAATATGGCCTTTCATTATTTAGCTTCTCTCATCCACTGCCAGAATGAGCATTTTGCAATCTTGAATGGATCTACTAACAATAAACAACTCAAAATCTCCAATCACAAACAGTTGATGAATACCTGCCAGTGTAGCTCTCATTCACCCTAGGAAAATCTACAGCAGACACTGATAGTTTCTTCTGTGAAGATAGACCAGTTTTCATGTTGAATCTCATCTCATACCTGAAAGGAATAGTAACTATCAGAAACAACTAGGCATACATAGAGCTTTGCCTTTTCATAAAATGGGTGAAGTTGTCCTACAGCTCGTTTGAGAAGTTTTCTAGCTTTTCTTTGACAAGTCCATTGACCATGTCCAGATCTGGATTCTCAAGGCGACAAGTGATCAGAACGACTTCGTCCTCCTCCTCCCAAGCATTGGCTAATAAAGGAAGTCATCAAAAAGATCAGTAATATGGACACATGAAAATGGAATAAACTTTAATTATAGCTTAATCATGAACCGCACCATTATGGAATATGAAGCAATTTGGAAGCTCAAACCATCTGATTTGCAGTTCATTCTTTGCATACCGAGGAAGTACACCAAAGCGAGACTTTTTTGTTGCATCAAATGTGAATATCAGCTTGTTCTCCTTCACCATTTCCTGAAATCAAAAGTTAAAACAATTATTACAAGTTCCATATGATGTGATTGATATGATGCTCAACACTGCTATCAGAAAACCAAGCACTGTTCTGTCCACCAGGTCTACCAAAAAGTAACATCCAACATCCAAAACTCTTCTCAAGCCATATCACTGATATCCATATCTTATGACAAAAATTTCCTGTGCATGCTGAGGACTTGTTCCAGAATTATGGAAGATTTGAAAGAAATTATAAAGGTTTAAAATCCAAGTACCACACTTGAGAAGTAGAATGATCTGAACATCTATTTCCATTAAAATTGTTTACTCCAGAAGGAAATTCAAATTTCATATTTCATATACTGAAGCTCATTAAATCTTTAGATATTAAGATAAATGACATATTCCAGATGCAAGACCTTCTCATGCTCATCTTAGTTAAGACACTTAAATTTAAGATTTTGCATTATGCGGTTCAGCAGTAACAACTTTATGCCTGAATTTTGAGAAACTTCTCAAAGACAAATAGAATGACTTCAACAATACCAAAGAGTGGGAAAGACAAGCTTCTTATTTAATTCTTTACAAAAATTAAGAGTCAACAACTCATACAATATTTGTAGCCATAAAAATTAAGAAACAAAGTCCCATGATTAATTTTCAGTGCAAATATAAATATATAGAAGCACATAAAACACAAAACGCAAAATAACAAGAATGAGAAATACACACGCACACACACACACACACACAAGAAGGACATTCTTGTTTCATGGATTGAAATGTGAAAAGACTAAGATGGATGACCCTAATGGATGATGCAGCCAGCTGTACCATATTTCTGTGTCAAAATACACTCCATGAACATTGTATAAGCAAATGATTTCAAGATTATTGAGAGGTAAAAAGACTAAGATGGATGACCCAAATGGATGATAGTTCTGTATTTAAAAGTCACTCGATGAATATTGTCAAATCAAATGATTTCAAGCTTATTAATGTTCAAATTGCTATGCTGCAGGCCACATTAAAATGTAGGTACAGCTCTCTCCTATGATCAAAATGTCAAATATAATTCGTTACACATTGATGGATGAGAGGGCAAACTAAACGATAAAATCATAACTTTAATTTCCAACACCCCCCCCCTCTTTTCTTCCTGCGGGGCTCATCATTTAGCCTAGGGTTGTTCAGAGAGGCATTTCATCACTATGCATGCCAACATTATCTATTAAATTTGTAACTGCAACAACATTGCAAGTACCATACCTTTGGTCTGAAATACATTGGAAGATCCATGAAAATCGCATAGTTCTCAGTAATGGCAAAGTCATGCATCATGATGGGGTCTGATATTGTTATTGGTACTGGGTCATGCATGACACCATCCTTGGAAATTACTCTGTAAGTGATATATGGTAGTGTATGTGAATAGCCAAATGTAAACATCTCGCCTGCATGGAGGGATTGTGTGACTTAAAAGGAACTCTTCCATTACCATGGCTGACTAAAATTCTTTTATGAGGATGTCTTTACCAGTGAATGGATCAACCTTAGGATGAGCAGTGAAAGAATGTGCCAATCTATTGTCATAGTCCAGCATGCCAAGTGTTTGGAGATCTCCATCTTCCAAAACTTTAAGGGCATCTAAATAATGCAATGAAAACAATTCAATTCCGCATTAGAGGCAAGAACATAGCAACAAATTACTCAATGGAGTCCATATATGACGCAACCAAATAGGCATTGCTCCATAGTTCCTTTTGCCCACCATGGAAAACACAGTGGTTACATTACATCATATGAATTGGTCAATGGCAATCCAGAGGATAACCGACCCTTTTCTTTTTAATTTTTTCGGAAGTAAAAAGACAAGAAGAAGACAAGCTTACAAGGTTTATCTGCCTCAGAAAGTGCTAGAAGTTTCCCATGATGATATACCAAAGCTGTATTAGCTGGACACGGGAGACAAATAGTTAGTGCCTGGCACTTCACAGCAGGATTATCTAAACAGGAAACAAATGTGTAGAGATACCCAATACATACATTTAAAGACAGGTTTTGGCATGATGCATGTATCGTAGATATTTATTGACAGATCCATACATGTCTGCTAAAGGAAGAGAGCATATTCATCGAAGCAGTGCACACTTGTGGCTCAAAAGGTAAAAGGGTAGGGACCGGTTGGTAGGTTTTAAGTTCAAATCTTACCCTTCAAAAATAAAATTTATTTAAAGGAAGTAACTATGTGCATTATGTTAGGTAAACATATTTGTCAGGCAAGGTTTAAAACAAGTATTTGGACACTTTATTATTGAAACCTAGCCCTGTACCTGCATCCTAATGTGCAGGGATTTGATGGGTAAAAGTCCCATACACAAACTAGTACCTACCACAGGAGCCCAAGCAACAATAAAATTTAGCAAAATCAAAAACAGAATAATACATGGGATGATGTTTTTGAACTGTCTTTTCATTCGAGCAAAAGATGCATACTAGACTAACTAACCTCTTCCAGTTCCGTATGAGACATCTAATACTTTCAATTTTCCTCTCAGCATTTGCATGTTCACCATGAGTAATCCAAACAGCCCCTTAAGATCTCCAATCTGAAATGACATTTAAAAAGGAAAAAAATTATATATAACGGGACCACCAAATTAAATATATACAACAGAAGATTATCTATTCAAGATTTTTAATTATACAATCATTAACTACCTTTCCTTCTTTCCCTATCACAATCTTTTTTCTTTTGTCACCCATTAGCAGCAAAGTTCATACTCAGAGGCAAAACATGCAACTAATAAAGGGGGAACATCCTACTGATGTGAACCACTTAAATGAACATACCAGAAATAAAAAACCCACAGCCTACTGGTGTACCTTCATAAACTTAGCACCTCCAAAATACTCTTCTTGTTTAATCCGAGATGTCCTTACATAGCGGGAGACATAGGTTGCTTTCCCATCTTTGATGCGCAAACCATGAATCATGCTGCAAAGTTAAAGTTATCATCTAATTCCTTCTTGCTTAACAGATTAATACTGGATAGACCCAATGGGTTCCAAACTAATATCCTTGAATCTCCAAAATTTAAAGAAAGGGTGGAAAGGCTGTAGAACACAGAATCACAAGTTGGAACAATACGAACTGTCATATGTCAAAGAACATAAACTAGCAAGGATGGTTATAAACAATCAACAGCTGTCCACTGAACAGACACATGATTCACCAAAACCAACTAGAATACAACACTAAACAATGTAACAAACATCATGAAAATAGCAAATGACATGTGTAAAGTGATTTAAAAAATTGGCAATTTTTCTTTTCAAAGTACATGGAGCTTTTTGTATATGATACAAATACTTATTATGTAAAAATTGAGCGATGAGTAGCCACTAAAAAGCAACCATATATTAAACACACAAAGCAGAGAGACATTAATGGTATTCTGGAGTGGGAAAAATGGTACTGGAGTTATATCTTTGAATTCTTTCTTCAAGAAAATTTGAAAGAAATACTGCTTTTTTGAATAAGGGAACAGAAAATCATGTACCCATCTCCATCAAACCTGCAAAGAGAGCAACAAAGAGAATAAGCACAATGTTCATCTAGTCAATATCTGAATTTTCATTCACAAGAACTAAAAGCGCAGACTTACACCCCCCCCCCCCAAAAAAAAAAAAAAAAAAACCTGCAAAGAGAAGCCCTACTAAAAGATAAGAGACCAAGATAATAAAAAAAACTAAACTTCATCTACAGTAGTTAACTGTATATGTTCCCTTAGAATTAAGTCAAGTAATCATGGTAATTAGTTCCACATAGGGTTAAGATCTTAAGATATACCAGTGATATCCAGCAACAGGGGAAAACTTCGGGTTAGGACCCACCCTAACAAACTCTCCGTTTAGGCAATCCTGTAAGACATATTATACATTCCATGTCATGGGCAACAGAGGCAATAAGATGCAGCTAGAAGCATCAGAGAAATAAATGAATAATTGGTCAAACTGTTGGCTACATTAACCAGAAATAAAATACATATACATTTTTTCTAATGACGAGATAGCACATATCAAGCTCAAGGTGATAGGAACGTGTTCATGATGGCAAGTTATTACACAACAAGGACCGCTATTACATTGCAACGGGTCGGTAGTATAATACAAGTAGAAGAAGCTACAAGGATAACATGACTGCCAAAAAGACCCTATGTCAAGGAGGTGAAGCGAAAACAACAACAACAAAGCCTCATTCCCAAAACTTTGGGGTTGATTATGGATCCTCAACAAATTAATCGAGATTCACCACATGTATTCTTTTTCAGCATTCTATGTCTTCTTAGCTAGTAGATTTCTCTTGCGTTGGCTTGCTTGTCAAGTTACCATATTGTTCAGTACATATTTCTAAACCTCTTGTCCTCACTTCTCACACAAAATCTTAACTTGTTCCATTTCTTATATACATAATTTGGAGCAGGCTTACATTTCCAACACCAGATTTTTGCATTCATTAACGAACACTCTTTAGGTTTGCGTTGCAAAGTAGAACCTTCAAGCACAAGTAAAGTAACACAACATTCAATCAAATATTTACTACATTACTTTTGATTAAGATCCCAACCATTCATAATTAAACGAGCCGTTTTAATTTTGCCACATCATCAACATTTCAACGTCTATTTAAGTTATCGTGTTAAAATCTAAACCATAATTCATCGACGATGAACAGTCAGGATTATAAGAATTTTTAACAGTGTTATTAGGAACCAATAGAAAAATTGAATAATTGTACGAACCGGAAGGTGGCCTTTGACGAGTAGGTCAGTAATGGGAGGAGTCTCTTCACGAACCGGAGCAAAGTTACCGGAGAGATAGTGATGAGGCAAAGAAGAATCGTACATGAACTTCACGATCAAATTCTCCACAAAATCAATCACCTTAGAAGTCAGGCCTTTGTTTGGCTTGGGGTTCACCTCCACTATCTTTTTTCCTGCTCCGCCGCTGTAGTTCTGCTTCTCCTCCGCCATGTTTCTCTCTGTGTGAGTGTGAGTGTGAATGTGAATGAGAGAAAGAGAGTTTTTGTAAATTATTGGATTGTGAAGGGTGTAGAGATTGGTTACATCGGTGGTAGTGGATTATGTTTGTCTGATCCATTACTAGATGTTCTTGGTGAAAGCTAGTGCCAGGTTCGTTAGGTAGTTTATCGCCAAAACTACAACTAGTGTATTTTTTTTTTGTTTTACATTAATTAAGGATAATTAAATTTGGACCAATTCCGTTAGTTTTTAGTTATTTTGCTATAACCCACTGTGTGTCAATTTATAATCTTGTACTATTCACACGTATTTTTAATAACATAACCTATTTAATGAATTATGTGATTTGTTTAATTAATACATACGGATAGTTTGGACATAATATTTTTATGTGATAGTTTGTTTGTTTTTTTCTTCTTGATAATATCATGTGATTGAATTTAAATAAAGAACTGTACATGTATTTCTTTTATCTATAATGTATATAAAATGATAATTTTTGGCTTTTTGTTGATTTATTCTAATACTGTCACATAATTCTTTTTTTAAAGTCTACGTTTTTCCATATCATTATTCAAATATAAAAAAATTTATGTTTGGTTTTGTAAACTAGTTAGAACTTGCACTTTCTATTTTATTTTTATGATGGAACAACTTAAAATTAAATAGATTTTGATTAAATTATGTTTAATCTTCTACACACATATTCTAATTAAGTTAGGAATATTCATTTTTACAAATTTTTTAATTTAATATTTACTAAGTAAACATGAATTGTATGTAAATTATATAATAGAATCCAGAAAGAAAACCATTATATTTTTATTAGGTCACATGGTGGTCCAGCTCATTTTCACGAGAGGGTGGGCCTGTATTTGGTTTTATTAATCCAAACAGAACCAACATACAAAATCTACTGGTATGTTGGAAATACTATATACATTAAAGTAAGTACTCTATAAAAGAAAGATGCTGTGTTTTCTTTCAATGAAGATCCTCTCTTGTTTACAGTACAAAACATAACCTTATATATGAATATTAAATCTTATATTTTTGAGATAATTTCATATACCACATGTGAGTTGGTACTTGGTAGACATAAAACTTGTTGGACCCGAGCCGAGTTCTCTGCTTAGCCTCACCTTAAACTAACACCACAAAAGGCCTGTTGAGACTATGCAAATTATAGAAGCACTTGTTAAGGGTGCATTCCATCATTCCATGTATCTAGATTAACTTTGTCATTATATTGTCCTTTTTAAATGATGGATTTTTTATTTTATTTTATTTTTTCAATTCATTAAAGAGGAAAAAAAAAAAAAAAACCTAACAAGGTCCATGTATTGAATGACCACAATCCCTAAAAAATAGAAGCACTTTTGCAAAATGTGGAATTAATACTTAATTTACCATTTTGGCATAAGAAGTATACTGAACCGTTTCTGTATTTTGTCAAACACACTAATTTGGAAGGTTTAGGATATTGAAAGGCTTTCTTGCATGTACGACTAAATGCTTTATTAGCTTAGTAGAACCAGATGGTCCATAATCTTCTACTCCCTTTTATATAAAGTGTATAAGGTGCTAAGCAGCTGGTGAGTCCTAAATATCAACTTTGGTGTATGTTACATGCTAGCAAGTCCTAAATATCAACTTTGGTGTATGTTAAACGTAGGCTTCCTGAGGGATCTTTTTGTCTACCATGTTTCCTAATATGGGTTTACCTTTTTGTCAATCTTTAGAATTTCTTTAACTGCTTTTACATTGAAAATCAGATATGGGTAAAGGTTGGTTAAGTAATTATTAGTCTCCTTTCTGCAGTCTTTGGTTTAGTACCCAATATCTAATCATAGTTGTACCACATTATGTCCAACTTTAAAAACTCAAATAGCCTTGTCTGTCAGACAGTTTAGGTTCTATTTCTTTTGTATATTTTGGGATGAATGAGGAACTTTAACTAACACAGGCAAAATAATACATCAAGTTCAAAAGACAGAAAACAACACTCCAGAGCAAAACACAGGCAGCCCCAACTGCAAAAGACAAGTTACAGAAATAAGTGAAATCAGAGAAAGATAGACCTGTATTGCTACACATCACCAATTTTTTATTGAAGTTTTAAAACCCTTGCAAGATCCAGTTCTAGCTCTCACATGATTTTTTAATCAATCATATGATCCTATTTTCTCACTATGAATCAGATCAATATGGACTTTGCATTTCTTTGAATCCAAATATGGTAGATGAATGTAGCCCAAGCAAGCTTGCACAAGGTAGACCTCAAGCCTTTACCCTTTGGGGGATGAATCCTCTATTTCTATTGGGAAAAATACCCAATTAATATTTCTTTTCCCTTCTTTGTGTGCAAATTCAATGGCTACTTCAAATAAATTAGGCAGGCACAATAACCAACATAAAAAGAAAAATCCAACAACGATCCATCATCAAGACACCAAATTTTTACGTGGAAAACCCTCCAATGAGAAGGGAAAAACCACGGGACCTAGTCCAGTAAAAATCTTCCACTATAAAATTATGAGTTTACAACAATCTTCTTTAGAAAATGCTAAAAGCTACAAAATTTCAAAAAAACAAAAGATCTCACCAAGTGAGTCTTAGCATCTGAGCAAACGGAGAGGAATTTCAAGTAATAAGCTGCAGATTAACTAGGTATGTTTTAAACATTTGCTGCCATAATCTCCTATTAAAAGTGTAATCATAAACAAGATGATCCCTGTGGTCCAAATGATCCCTGCAGAATACACAAGATGTCAGCATTGTAACCAAATTTTATGTTCAGATCATTGTTTCAGGGGATAATTGCTAGATTTGATAATAAAGTATATTAGTTATTAAAAATAAATAAAAATTGTCAGTAACCTAATGTTGCTATCTCAAAGAAGAAAATAAAATGTTAATTGTCATTTTCGTCCTTTAATTTTCCATCACTCTATGTTGTAAAAATTGTCGTTAACCGTTAAAAAAATACATTGTTAATATTAAAAGAAATTTTAATATTAGTCTCGACCACAGTTGGGCGGAAGCTCTCAATGGGGACATCGGGGCTGGTACCGGAGGTTAAAGTCATAGGTGGGAGCAAGGATGCACAAGAATTAGAGAGACCAGAGACTGTTTTGGAGAATCCTGGCACTTGCAGGAGTCGGGTTCTTGTGTTTGTGAGGCTTAGGCCTTTGGCCAAGAAGGAGAAGGAAGCGGGGTTCGCAGTATTGTGTCAGGATTTTGAATCGGCGGGATGTTTATCTGACTGAATTGGCAAATGAGAATGATTATCTGAGGCTAAAGAGGCTTCGTGGAAGACATTTTACCTTTGATGCTTCATTTCTAGACAATGCTACTCAACATGAAGTTAATTGCTTATTACAGGGGACTTTAAAGGGAGATACCTGATGGAAACAGTGGAGTTAAATCCTTTTGAATCAACAGAAACCAAATATATAGTTTTATTATATTCTGTTGGTGTTATGAAGTATTTGCAAAAGTGAAAAACTCTATTGATTCATATGATTACAGAGTGAAATGAGATACAAAATTACTATTTTCATGATTACTACTGTGGTTGTAGAGTGAAACTAGTTATAGAGTACAATTAAACTACGGGCATAACACTTTCACAATAATTTCACAACAATGCTGAGGTATCAAGCTGTGAATACTAGATAATAAAGTGATGTCAGTGTTGGGTTTAAATGAGAACTAATAAAAACCTGCAACTCAGCACTGTTGTAATATTGTTGTGCAAGTATTGTGCATGTAGCACTGCTCAATAGAGTAAAAGGCATCAAACTGGAACTCAATGCCAAAACAACCAGAGTGAGTTAAAATAGTTAGGTGATTACCTTCGCAATATTTCAATATGAACAAAAGACTAATGATTCAGGAAGAATTCGTCAAATATCTTTAGTATTAGTGCCCAGATAATGAAGCTCTCCTTGAAGAGGTACAACTTTGAGTTTTAACACCAAGCTATGGTCTTTGATCCATGCCAAACTACCAAACAAGTTTGAGATCATAAATAAATAAATTTATAAATGAAAGATTAAAAAATAAATAAAAACCATGAAAATTTATTAATAATTAACAACTTGCAGAAAACTTTCTAAAGGTTTGAAGCAAAAAAAACATATTTTGATTAACCATATATAATTGTAAAGACAAATATAACAAGATAGCTTCTTAATCTGATTCTGAGTAAAAATATGACAAGATAAGGATTGAGATACCACAAATTTTCATTTGTGCTACACAATTTTAGCATCGACTCACTTTGGAGAAACACCAATTCTTGTCGGTTTTAGTATTCCCCACCTATTTCAGTCTGGCATCATTCCAATGAGGAAAAGAACATATAACAAAGTTTATAATACTATGTTTTATGTTAGTTTGGTTTAGAAAAAGGACTTTGCATTGCATGTGAGGATTCAATTCAATTCAATTTCTATGCTTTATTGATCCTAACTTTGTAACCAAATATGGCACATAAAGTAAAATCCATCCCAGCACTTGTGTATGTCTAAAATCACTTTCTAGAGAGAGCAGTTGTCAAAAAATGATCACTCACCATGATGTTATCCCAATATCACCAAGTGCCAAAGTTCACTCTGTTTATTCAAAATCAACAACAACAACAACAAAATCTGTTATCTTTCCTTTTTATATAATGAAATTTTTAAAAAAGGGATAAAATATGAATACAAACAGGATAATCACCTGAGTTGTAGACTTATTCTGCATCTAGGATCAGATAAAGTGAGAAATCATTAAAACAGAAAGAGAACAAATAAGAAGAGGAAAGAGATTAAGCATTTGAGTTTCAACAAATGATTTGGATTGATAATTATATTTACCGGAAAACGTCAAAGAAGAATCAGGTTCATCCCCTCCTAACTCTCAGATGTGACTTCATAATAAGAATTAGACATTTTTCAAAATATTCAATAACCGTTGAATATAGATGACTGTAACGAATCAGGTTGTGAGAGGGATAGTGTTCTTGAGGAAGAAGCAGATGTCGGAGAGCATGGCCTGGAAAAGAGAGAGGAAGGTCAAGAGGAACAACCTTGTGGCTAAGCAAGTACTGATTGAAAATCGGACAGACTGGACAGTCCTTAAAGCCTTTGTTTGATTAAGGCTGTAAAATTCTGCATATTAAATTACAAATGAATTTTTCTCAACTATCATAAATGAAAAACACAAAGAAGAGGACTAGGATTAAAGAATATACCTAACAAAGTGGAAGTATATCTGTCCTTCCTGCAGCAAGTAATTAATCCCTCTCCCAGCTATTTACTTCATTGGAAAAATGAAGGACGTGAGCTATCTTGTCATTTTTCCTCTAAGTGGAGATAACTTGCAATTCTCAGCTTCTGTAATGACTTTGAGACATCAGCTTCAGTAAGGTACAAAATATTCAACAAGCTTTTTATTATAGATGACTGTAACTATGTACCTTAGTACAGCAACATCCAAAATCCTAAAAGTATCCAAACGATAGATCTTGCCACCACATTCCACAGAAATTGCTTCAAATTCTTCAGATCATCTATCCACACTTGCTAAATGATTAATCACATTAAAACTGTTTAGTTGCTGAGAAAACAAGAAATTGGACTATAAGTCTTAGAATTTTCATTATTAGGAAAGCTCAGAAAACCAAAAGCTTCACTACAGTGAGCCCTGTTAAGTTAAATACCATAGTTGGGTATATTTTTTCCTATATTAATAAGATAATTTCAAAAAATGGGAACATAGAATGCGTACCAATATGAGTGGCAGTTGCAGAAGACGAACTAGAGGCGGTTGTGAGGGGTGTGACCTCAGAATGCTGTGATTATCATCTTAAATAAGTGGAAAAATCACTGACGTGAGCAATCTTGGGCCAATCCTCACCAATTCCCTCTTCGAATTTTTTCTCTAAGTGGGAACAATCTACAATTCTTAGCTTTTTTAAAGACCTGAGACAGAGCATCCCATTAGGCAGTGATGTGAGATTGGGACATCTGTGAATTTGAAGATTTTCAAGTGAGGTGAGGTTGCTAATCGACTCTGGGAAAGTGATCAAATTGGGACAATCTGCAATTGTCAGCAACCGTAAAGATTTGAGACAGCTCATCCCAACAGGGAGTGATGTCAGATTAGGGGCGTGTCCAACAATTTCTAGCTGTTCAAGTGATGTGAGATTGCTAATCCACTCCGGCACACTTATTAAATTGCAACAATTTAAAATGAAGAGCTCTTTTAGAGTGGTAACATTTTGAAGACCTGCAGGGAGAGACTTTAGTTTCGGAAGTTCTTTGAAAGTTAGAGAACGAAGGCAGTTGAGGTGTTGCCATTCCATGCCATCATCATCCATGTCACTAAACGGATGAAACTTCACGCAATCACAAATCTCCAACTCCTCGAGGGAAGTGAGATACTGCACAGCTCGTGACAGAGATCTTAATGTAGGGCAACCCCAAATTTCTAGCCTCTTGAGAGAATTTAGATGTAACGCCCACTCATCCGGAAGAGACTCTATATCCTTTATAAAACCCAAAGTCATAGACTTTAATTTGGAGAGAGGAGAGAAAGAGGAAGAGGGAAGTGAAGTAGGAAATTCCATTTTCTGTTGGAAAGGCTTCAAGCTGACCTTCTTTAGAAATAGCTCTACTTTGAGATACGGAAACAAAGGCATGGTAATCAGATTAGGGCATTCGTAAATAACTAAAGAAGAAAGACAAGGAAATGAAGGCAATGACTGATGTTGTTGATGATGATCTGGTGTTGATGCAGATGTTGTTACAACTAAATTCCTCTCCCTCCACCATCCCTTCAGATTAAAGCAAAATTGGATTGTGAGTGACTTTAGCGATGGGAAGAATGGTGTCGAGGACATTGTGGATGAAGCAGAGACCTCCTCACTTATATCCCTATCTGATATGTACTCCAGATTGTTCATCTTTTCAAGCGATAGAGATTCTAGAGAGGGAAATTGAGACAACGATGGCAGATATCGGCATCTATTACATCTCCTTAATTTTAAATGAACAAGATTTGTAAGTGAAGAAAGCCAACTTGAAAATCTCACACCCCCGTACCCCCACACATACAAAGATTTGAGATTCTGGTGTGGCTGGAGGCCTTCTAATGACTTCTCATCATCTTTATATCCCACAAACCATGTTAATATCAGCTTTTCCAGATGCTGCTTTTCCCTTAAATTTGCAGCCTTGGATTCTGAGTTAGCATCTTTCAATCGCTCCAAATGTTCGATCTTTAGTGTTCCTCTAAGGCTGTTTAGCAAATTCAATTCACTTAGTCCAGCATTGTGCATGGAGATGGAAGAAGAGTCCTTACTCACAATGAATAATGGTAATGTCTGAAGACAAGTCAATTGCCCTAATCCACGAGGCATATTACTCAAACTGTCACACCCACTGTTTTCAAGATGCTTGATGCTTATCAATTCTCTAATGTCTTTGGGTAATTCTTTAAGATATCTACAGGATGAGAGTTTTAGTGTTTGCAAGTTCCACAACATAGTAACTGAATTAGGGAGAGTCTCAATATACTGATTGAAAGAAAGATCAAGGTACTTGAGATGTATTAACTTTCCTATAGAATTTGGCACTCTTGTAATCCCCCATCCATGCAAATCTAATGCACGTAAGTTTCTGAAACTCAAAATAAGATTATTCAACGATGACTCCTTTAGTGCTCCACACCGATCCTCACTCGATGTTAGAAGAAATGTACGTATGTTGTTTGCTTTAACCAACGAACTTAAAGTTTCAATAAAAAATGAATCAATATCAAATGGAAATGAAACATGACGAGTTTTTCCATCAAAATTGTTTCCATCTAAATCGGCAAGTGTACACTCTGCTCCTGCAATTGATTGTGCAAGATCATGAATTAAATCATGCATCTTGTATTTCAAGCCTCCAAATTCATCCCTTACTTCTTCAAAGAAGGACCTCCAAAGTAGATTCTTGAAGTACTCATCCGCAACATCCTCTAATTGTTGATCTTTGTTTGATGATTGGATAAACCCTTGTGCTATCCATAGTTGTGTCAATGTCACCTTATCAACCTCATAATCTTTAGGAAACAAAGAACAAAAAGCAAAACAACCTTTTAAATATGATGGAAGATAATCATAACTCAACTTTAGAATCGGAAAAATACCACTCTCTTGTTGGGTTACACTTTCTAGTATGTTATTCTTGACATATGACCATTTACGCTCAGTTTTCTCAAAGCGCAATACACTTCCTATAGACTTTATGGCAAGGGGTACCCCTTGACATTTGCATACAATCTCCCTTCCAATCTCTACTAGTCTATGATTATTGGTCTCTTCCCCTTTTCTAAATGCTATCTGCTTGAATAAAGACCAAGATTGGTCTTCAGAGAGACCATTAAGAGTGTATATTGCAACCGGGCTGATAATATCTGCAACCAATTTCAATCGAGTAGTTATTACAATCTTACTTCCTTTAGCACCACCCATTAATAGGTTTTTCAAGTTATCCCATTTATGAGGATTTTCACTCCACACATCATCCAACACAAGTAAGTATTTCTTTCCAACAATTTTTTTACGAAGTTGATCTTGCAATTGATCCATGCTATGGTCTTCAGGTTTCTCACCAATAGCATATATTAGTTTTTGAACAATTATTTTTATATCAAAGACATCAGAGACACACACCCACATTTTTAGCTCAAAATATGTCTTGACGATCTCATCATTGTATACAAATTGAGCAAGTGTGGTCTTACCTAACCCCCCAATCCCCACAATGGGGATGATTGAAACATTCTCTTCCACATTAGTATCTAACAGTAGTTTTATGATGACCTTTTTATCATCTTCTCTCCCAATGACTTTTTCATTAGGTACAAATGAGTGAGTCTCTTCCCTCTTTGTACTCTCACCATGTTTCTCTACTGGGCCTACTTTTAGGTTGAAGTCATTCTTCTCTTTTGCTATCGCATCTAGTTTCTTCCTCATGGCCTCTATTTTACCACTCATCTCAAGACAAAAAGCAAGTGAGTTTGATTTTGCAAAGAAACTACTTACCTTTTTTGCCATTTTATTTCCACTCACCGCTTTTCGTCGCGAAGCTTCAGTCCAAAACTCGCTCAACAAGTCATCCGCATCATAAACTGCATCCTTGAGCTTTTCCAGCCAATCTTTGACTTGATGGTTGTGGTTCTGCTGCTCCACTGCATCCTGAAGTAGAGCTTGGATTCTAGAAACGGTGTTCTTAATGTTTTCAAGCTCATCTTCGACACCCCAGAGCGATCCGATCTCTTGGAAAATCTGGGAGCCCAAATTTTCAATCATTTTCTGTGCTACGCCATAGAGGATTGCTTCGGCCATTTCTTCCAACTTGGCAAAAGGAACGCTGAAAGAGAGAATGAAAATGCTAGAGAATGGAATTGAAGCGCTCCAATGTTCAGGTAATGTTGCTATGAAGAAGCAGGACCGAGTTTTCCTTAAATATTTTGTTAGAACAATCGTTGTCAATAGTCATCATGCCTAGGAAAATAACACGAAGCCCCATAAAACCGTGTGACCGACGGTGATATTTAATAATTCAACGTAACCTTTTTCAAATATATATATATATATATATATATATATATATATATATATATATATATCGCAAAAGACTATCTATATATATATACGCAACCTGTTTAATAATTACTAAACACACGTTTTGTGTGATTGTGACTTTGTGAGTATCATATATAGTTTTTTATTTTTTATAAACTAAGTACCAAATCATATATAAAATAGATATATTTTTTTTCTAGAAATAATTTATCTCCAACTCATTACGTGACAAATAAATAAATCATCCACATGTATTTTTAGTCACATGACATTTTTAATGAATCATGTAACTTTTTCAAATAATACACATGTAAATAGTTTATTTGATTGACATATAATAGGTTGAAGGGAATTCCTCCTAACTGAATTGGAGAAAAAATATGTCATTTTCCTCTCATCACACTCAGTCTCTTACCTGGAAATTTCGTAAGCCAGTCAAATACACAATTTTTATTTATTTTTTAATTATTGAAAGTCTTGCCTTTGATGTTTATTTATTTTCTAGAAAGATCCACCTTAGAAAATTTCGTAAACATTATTTATTCCAGCTCAAAACCAACCAGAATGCACTCC
This sequence comes from Fagus sylvatica, assembly GCA_907173295.1. Taxonomy (NCBI): domain Eukaryota; kingdom Viridiplantae; phylum Streptophyta; class Magnoliopsida; order Fagales; family Fagaceae; genus Fagus; species Fagus sylvatica. The sequence goes on from OU015762.1 coordinate 3,707,733, forward strand.
CACCGTTGGGTTCACTGTGGACTTGTTTGAGACCCCAGCCCAAGACGTAATGGACCCATTCAAGCCCAGTCCAATAAATCCCCCGCTAACCAGGAAGAAAGTGGTGAACTTTATAAGGAAAAGAAAGGCTGTTGGCCCAAGCAACTCTCACTGGGTTACTTCTAGTTCTAGATTTGCCTACTGTGTGATGTTCACAAACACAGCACAGTAGCACATGGAACACAGGAACCACATTTGTTTGATAAATTGCTTCTCACACCAAATCCAATTTTTTGGGCTGGCTGTAACTGTAAGTAGTATAATAGATACTAAATTTTTATTCAGTTTGGTAAATTTTATAAAATATATAGAAATAATTCTTAAAATGTTATTTTTATTTACAAGATGGTATTAACTATTATTAAAAAGATACAAGAATGATTATCTTATATAGTTTAAACAAACTAAATATAAATTAAAATCTTTTCGAAACACATTTAACATTTTTTAAGAGTTAGTTTAAAATTTAATTAAAATAGTTTTATAGTGTGCTAATGTTTTATTTTTCCATCTTGCATTAAAACCCTTACAAGCTCTAGTTCTAGCTCTCACATCATTTAAAATCAACCATATGATCCTATTCTTGCTATGAATCAGATCAATATGAATTCTTGCATTTCTCTAAATCCAAATAAGGCAGATGAATTAATATAGCTCAAGCAAGCTTGCACAACGTGGACCTCAAGCCTTTACCCTTTTGAGAATGAATCGCCTAATTTTATTGGGAAACATAATTAATTAATAAAACAATCCGCAATAGGCTCAGGTATTTATGCCTGGTTTTGCTCTGTGCTTCCATTTAGTTCTTCATCTAGGATCAGTTAAAGTGAGAAATCATCAAAACAAGAAGAGAACAAAGAAGAGCAAAGACATTAGCATTTGAGTTTCTACAAAGGATTTGGACTGATAATTAAATATATCGAAAAACGTCAAAGATGACTCAGGTTCATCCCCTCTCCCCCTTGGTGACTTTGTGATAAGAATTAGACATTATTCTTTGATTTTGAAGCACCTTAGTTACATCAGCTTCCAAGTGATTCATCCAATCACCATAATTCCACAGAAAATGCGTCAAATTCTTCAGATGACCCTCCTTTGCTAAATGCTTTCTTGCCACTCTCATTAACCATCCATTTGGCTTTTGAGTTGATAAATAATACTTTTATTGATATACAGAAAGATTGTTTGTACACAGGATTAATGATGGTATATTTCCCTGAATCAGATTACAGTTCAAACTCTATCAGCTGAAAACAGGAAAGTAAGATCAGTAGAGGATCATTCATATTGAGCTCTGAATTAGTATTGGTATAATAGTTGGACCTGGAAACCAACTACTTTTCATTTTTGAGGAGGATGGACTAGGTAGAGTAACCAACATACAAAACCATGCTTCAAATTGCTTGCGACCTGACCCATTTGTCAAGTCTAATATTAGTAGCTAATAAAAAATCTTACAGGACAGTAATACAGAAAAGCAACTGGTTGCATCATCTACTCCAAACATATGTCCAAAAAGTCTGCTGCATGCCTGGATAGTAATGGTAGTCATACTTATACAAAAAAAAAAAATGTAAAGCTAATCATGCGACAAGTTGCTTAGTATGTCAAAGCATTCATCTTAAATCAAACCAAAACTTAATGTAATTATTTAATATCCACTCTTACCTTTATTTGCCACTCTGCACAAAAAACAAAAGCTCTTCTCAAATTGTTGAGGTATGCACTTCACAGTCTCAAGAGATCGTATTGGTGGCCTGGCTTACTTAGAAAAAAAATCCACATTATCAGCTATATATGATCACCATTTACTTGATGAATGACAAATAGAAAATCATTTAACAGCATACAGTATATGTTGCCATTTTAAGTAATCAGTGTAACCCTTATATATAATGCCAATGTCCAAATCTCACATGCCTGTAGTTAAGAACTTTTTGTTGAGATTTACCAAGTCATTCGGCAAGAAAGATAAAATGGGAACTGTAGAATGATACTACTTCCAGGTCACCAAGGGAATTATTACAATTTTATTTTTCATCTTTAAATTAGAAAGTTCTCCAGATACAATCTTGTGAAAGATCTACCAAAGAGGTATCGTGTGTATAATTTACATGGATCTGTCTCCACTTGCAGGTTCTCTATTTCAATTTTATTTTGCAATTCCAACAATCATCATAATTTCCCCTGCTCTTGAAGTTGCTCCTGTTTAAACAGAATGAATACAAATTAGAACCACCACAACAGGAAGTGAGCAAAGAGAAAAGGCAGAAATAAAAAGTTAAAACATAATAATCAGAGGTGTAACATGGCAGCTTTTATAGTGAAATAAAATGTAGAAAAATAACAATATCAAGTAGCAATAAACCCCATATCAATGCTCTCATCTTTATCATCATATCATTGAATAAATGCATATCCACTCAGTTCTTGGAGAATTATCAAGAAATAAAATGGAAGTCTTTTCTATCAATGTAGAGAATCACAGCAGTATTCTCAACAAATTATGCATTCTACTGTGCTCCAAAGTAAGAGTTATCAGTCTTATTGAAAATTTTCTTGCTCTTTTCTGTAAGACTGAAATTTAAAGCAGGGAATTGGTTAATGGACCATATTTCTTCGCCTATGGAGTCAAACCAATTAGCTACCAAGCAAGTTCTTGATAACATATTTATTTTTTTGCTTGCTTGCTAGACAAGAGTATACCCTATGACCTACACAAACCCCACCTTACCCCTGATAACATATTTTAGCTTCAAAGAATCATGGTGTTAGAAATTTATATTGACTTGTTACCAATTTAGGATGGCACTGATGTTCATCACAGGGGGCATTAAATAGATACACTCATTATTACAATTTAGTAATCTTTTTTCTTTTTTAATAATTCGATAGTTACAAAGGACCATAAGAACAACGACTTCAACTGCACAACTGAGAGTGCATTTCATTCTGTTGAGATATTTTACTGAATATTTCGGTATATTTTCTTCTCTCTAGGAGGTAGATTATATAGGGTACAATAAATCTAAATTTGCTGACTCCTACAATTACTCCTACAATTATGCTTACACAATTGACTCCTATAATTATGCTAATCAGATCTAATTACACCTCCTATAATTATGCTAATCACATCTAATTTACACAATCAACTCCTTCAATTACGTTATACTGACAACACTCCCCCTCAAGCTGGAGAGTAGATATCAATGACTCCCAGCTTGCTACAAATAGAATCAATGGCATTCTTAGGAAGAGCTTTAGTGAAGATGTCTGCTAGTTGACTTCCAGAAGGTACAAACGGTGTGATGATGTCTTTCGATTCTACTTTAGAACGAACAAAGTGACAATCAACTTCGATATGCTTGGTTCTTTCATGGAAAACTGGATTACTAGCAATATGAATGGCTGCTTGATTGTCACAGTAAAGAGGTGTCGGACCTTGTGTTAAGAGTCCGAATTCTTGAAGAACTGTTCTCAACCAGGTTAACTCACAAGTGGAATGGGCCATGGCACGGTACTCTGCTTCAGCACTAGAGCGAGCCACAACTGACTGCTTCTTACTTCTCCAAGTGACAAGATTGCCTCCTATGAAGGTGCAATAACCAGTGGTAGATTTTCGATCTGAAGGTGACCCTGCCCAGTCAGCATCAGTATAACCTTCAATGCGGAGATGACCAGATGATCGATAAAAGAGGCCACGACCTGGAGCATTTTTCAGATACTTCAGGATGCGTATGACTGCATTCATATGAGGAACTCGAGGGTTGGTCATAAATTGACTCACAACACTAACTGCATAAGAAATATCAGGTCGAGTAATGGTTAGATAAATAAGTTTACCCACAAGTCTGCGATAGGTGTCTGGATCATCAATAAATTCACCCTCATCTGGCATCAATTTCAAATTGGACTCCATTGGTGTAGCAACAGGTTTGGAGCCAAGATAGCCTGTGTCTTGCAATATATCAAGGGTATATTTTCTCTGGGATAAGCTTATTCCTGCTTTTGACCTAGCGACCTCAATACCAAGAAAATAACGAAGCTTACCCAAGTATTTAGTGAGAAAACTTGAGCTGAGATGATTTATCAAGATCTGAATACCTTCCTTGTCACTCCCAGTAATAACGATATCATCCACATAAACCACAAGTATCACAATACCCGTTTTTGTCTTTTTAAAGAAAACAGAGTGATCAGCTTGGCTCCGAGTCATACCATGAGAAACTACTGCCTTACTGAATTTGTCAAACCAAGCACGGGGAGATTGTTTGAGGCCATAGATAGATTTCTTCAGATGACACACATACTCCCCCTTGGACTCAAACCCAGGTGGTTGAGCCATGTACACTGTCTCATTAAGATCACCATGTAGAAAGGCATTTTTGACATCAAGTTGGTGAAGTGGCCAATCAAGATTAGCAGCCAGAGATATAATGATGCGAATAGAGTTCAGTTTGGCAACAGGAGAAAATGTCTCAGTGTAATCAAGACCATAAGTCTGAGTAAAGCCCTTAGCTACAAGACGAGCTTTCAGACGATCAACACTGCCATTAGGATTTTGTTTAACTGTAAAAACCCAACGACAGCCAACAATAGATGTACCTGCAGGTTTATGAACGAGATCCCAAGTATGATTCAAGTCTAAAGCATGCATCTCTTCTTCCATGGCCTTACGCCAACTAGGGTGAGAAAGTGCTTCCCTGTAGGACTTGGGAACAACAATAGATGAGACGGACAAAGAGAATGCTTTAAAAGAAGAAGATAAGTGATCAAAGGAAACAAAGTTAGAGATAGGATGGTCAGTACAAGTCCGCTTACTCTTACGAAGGGCAATAGGAAGATCAAGATCTGAGGTAGACTGAGGAAGAGGTGGATCTGCAGACGTCGAGGCGGATGAGGGATGTTGAGATATTTTACTGAATATTTCGGTATATTTTCTTCTCTCTAGGAGGTAGATTATATAGGGTACAATAAATCTAAATTTGCTGACTCCTACAATTACTCCTACAATTATGCTTACACAATTGACTCCTATAATTATGCTAATCAGATCTAATTACACCTCCTATAATTATGCTAATCACATCTAATTTACACAATCAACTCCTTCAATTACGTTATACTGACAACACATTCCAATGTGCATGCATTCCTCTCCTTCCAAATACTCCATCAAACACAATGAAATTACCTTCCAAGTTGCAGCATTGGCATTCTTTCTAAAGAGTCCTCCCCAACATGTCAATAATTCAGTAACAGACCTTGGCATAACCCAACTCATCCCAAACAACCATAAAACAAGAGATCACAAATCTATAGCAACCTCACAATGCAAGAAAGATGATAAATTGACGCCCCATAGAATTTGCACATGCAGCACCAATCAGTAATCACAATACCCTACCACTATTTCTGCCATCCACTCTAGTTGAGCCAAATCTCTTTCAATCTTTCCTTGGTGAAAGTGATCACTATTGAGTATCGCATAACTATCAATTTCCAAAGCTTCCTTTGTCCTAACCCTACTTTTCTTGAGTTGCACTCAATTTATTTTGTCCAAACTTGTTTGTCCTAAAATTTTGATTTTTCTACACTCTCTTACAATTCAACTGTGAAGTTAATTTCAACCCTAGAGACACAGAATAATGTAAAGAAAGAAATTAAATCCATAAGCGTGTAACACTGACCTCTGTCACAAAGAAGGCATGGAACCCATATGGAACTCTGTGGGGCATCTCAACAACTGCAACTGGGTCAGCTGACATTGTTTTTGCATCAATTACATGAACTGATGATTTTCTGCATAATTATAAATGAAAAGTTGAGATTGCATCATCTTCATCAAGAAATTCAAACTTTAATCTCAGTCATCAGAGTTAATAACATAGGTCTCCTAAGAGTTTAGTTCCAGCTACTTTTTTTTTTTAATTTGTTTAGTGGAACTAAGCATGGTGCATGGAAAGCAATATAGAATCCTGTGTGGATGCAAATGAATCAACGGTATCCATCATATTCATGACTATCACCACCTTGGTTAGGCTGCACAGCTTTACTCTTTTTTGTCAAAATTGTCATTGACCTAGCTTTTCAGAACTTTAAAAAAATTGCGGCCTTTGGATTCCTCACATATCTGGAACAAACATTAGTAAAAGAGAAAATTGCAATATAGTAATATAATCTCCACTAATGCAATCTAAAGAGCCTGAATTTGTAAGAGCAATCAATATCCATCTTTCAAAAGCTTTCAATCTCACATCTGACAAGAATTTCCTTTACTTAACAAAGCAAAAACATTAATCATCCAAACGTTTATATATTGAATTACAAGGGAGAACATATATCAAAACGAAAAATTACAAGGGAGAATATAAACTTGTCAGTAGTGTGAGAAAGGAAAGTATTACCCGGCATTCTCATCGTGTACAAAGAATATTAAGTAGCCATCATCTTCTTCAGAAGTAATGCCAGGCACACGAGGGACAAAAATAGCTTCAGAACCAAATCTGCCAGGTCCCAAGTCATAGATGCCTTGAACATTTCCTCCAACTTCAAGCTTTGTTTTTCCAGTATCCGGTTCAGCATGCAGATCAAATTTGACAATCCCAGTGACTTTTACAACACTGTCAAGTATGGTTCCATATACATATCGTTGCCTCCTAATAACTCACCGCATAATTAGTAAATACAAATAATGGAATATATAAGAAGGATTTGACACCCAAGAGTACAAAATGAATTAAGCATGGTTGCTAGCAAAATAATGAAAGTAGGCTGCAAAACACAAATGAGTTTCAGAACATATTCAAAAAGGCAAAAAACATATAAATATGGCCTTTGGAGTATCTAGCTTCTCTCATCTGCTGCCATAATGAGCATTTTGAAATCTTGAATGGATCTACTGACAATAAATAACCGAAAATCTCCCATCACCAAAGTTGAATACCTGCCAGTGTAGCTCTCATTCACCCTAGGTAACTCTACAGTAGATACTGATAATCTCTTTTGTGAAGCTAGTCCAGTTTTCAATTTGAATCTCATCTCATACCTGAAAAGAATAGTAACTATAAGAAACACTTAGGCATGCATAGAGCTTTGCAATTTCATAAATGGATGAAAGATGTCCTACAGCTCAACATATAAGTTTTTGAGATTTTCTTTGACAATCCCATCGAACACGTCCAGATCTGGATTCTCAAGCCGACAAGTGATCAGAACAACTTCGTCCTCCTCCTCCCAAGCATTGGCTAATGAAAGAAAGTCATTAAAAAAGGTCAATATGGACATGTGAAAACAGAATAACCTTTATTATAGCTTAATAAATAAAGGGTACAGTCCTTTCATGCTGAGAGAGGAGGAAACTTCTCTAATGATTGAGAAAATAAAACAGTCTCGTTCTTCATGTGTGAATTTAAGGGAAGTGTTTGTAAAGGTTACTAGTGATGTGGTATATAAGGTGGCCTTGGGAAGGAAGTATGATGAAGGGTAACGTGGGAGGAAGTTTAAGGAGCTTCTGGGGTGTTTGTGGAGCTTCCCATCACCAGATTTTTCCACCAGAAGATATTAAAGAGCTCTTGATTTATTCCTCCAAGAAATTTCTTCCAACATTGCCAACCTCTGCACTTCAGATTTCAACTCCTCCCTTCAATTCCTTTCCTCATATGTCAATCCATCCATTTCTTCCATCTTTCTCATCAATGCACAATATTTCAATAAGCATTCTCCTTTTATTCACGCCTACATCCCAAAACTCACGCTTGTTCTGGGTTTTCATATTCTTCAAGAACTTTTAGTTTTCTGGCAAGTGCGTGGCTAGGGGGTCGATGGAATCATAATTCATAACTACACCAGGTTTGAATTTTGTCAATGGTTCTACTTTCAACCAAATTTAAACGCAACCAGAGTATGCCTATAATGCTAGATTACTACACAAATTTGATCTCTGTGTAGATATTATATGTTAGCCACTAACAAATTAAATCTAATAAAACAATATAAATTCTTAGGACATCCTGGCATTCAAAAACAGAGATCACCATTATGGAATATGAAGCAATTTGGAAGCTCGAACCATCTGATTTGCAGCTCATCCTTTGCATACCGAGGAAGTACACCAAAACGAGCTCTTTTTGTTGCATCAAATGTGAAAGCCGACTTGTTCTCCTTCACCATTTCCTGAATAACAAAATTTAAACAATTATTCCAAGTTGCATGTTATGTGATTTATATGATTCTCAACAAAGCACTCTTCCAAAATTATAAGAGTTGATCTTAAGACCAACAATGCATGCTGAGGATTTGATCCAACATTATGAAGGTTCAAAATCCAAGCATCACACTTGAATGATTTGAACATCTATGTCCATTAGAATTGTTTACTTCAAAAGGAATATAAATTTTATATATTGAAACTCATGACATCTACAGATCTTAAGTTAAATGACATACTCCTAATGCAAGACCTTTTTATGCTCATCTTAGTTGAGACACTTCAAATTTTAGATTTAATATTATCCTGTTCAGCAGTAACAACTTTGTGTCTGAATTTTGAGAAACTTCTCAAAGACAACAGAATGACTTCAACAATACCAAAGAAAGGGGAAGACAAGCCCCTTTTTATTCTTTAGAATCATGAACACTCAACAATCATATAATATTTGAAGCCTGACAAATAAAGAAAGGGGAAGACAAGCCCCTTATTTATGTTCATATTGTTATCTTGAAGGCCAAATAAAATTGTAGGTGAAGCTCCCTCTTAAAAATCGAAATGTCATATAAAACTGGTTACAAACTATGTTGGTGAAAGGGTGAACTAAATGCTAAAATCATAACTTTAGACCCCCTCATGCTGCAACTCCTCCTTCAGCCTAGGGTTGTCATAGTAATATTTCATCATTATGCATGCCAACTATTTATGTAATATCAAATGGCATCTCCTCTCTTGTAAGAGTAAGGAGGATGGTGAGATTGGGCTCAAGAGCCACCGGATGTGTATGTAAGTTACAAATTAAATAAATATGGTAATTTGTACCAAGTTAAAATTTCTAACGGCAACAACTTTGCAAGTGCCTTACCTTTGGTCTGAAAAACAATGGAAGATCCATGAAAATTGCATAGTTCTCAGTAATGGCAAAGTCATGCATCATGATGGGGTCTGATATTGTTATTGGTACCGGGTCATGCATGAAACCATCCTTTGAAATTACTCTATAAGTGATATATGGTGGCGAAAGTGAATAGCCAAATGTAAACATCTCACCTGCATGCATGTGGAAAGATTCAGTAAGTTAAAAACAAATCTTTCATTGTAATGGCTTACTAATTTTCTTTTATAAGGATGTGTTTACCAGTGAATGGATCAACTTTTGGATGAGCAGTGAAAGAATGTGCCAGTCTCTTGTCATAATCCAGCATCCCAAGTGTTTGGAGATCTCCATCTTCCAAAATTTTAAGGACATCTAAATAATGTAATGACAACAATCTTAATTCCACATTAGAGCAAGAAAGCTGCACCAAATAATTTGGTCGAGTCCATATATGATATAACCAAATTGGTATTGTTCTGTAGTTACTTGAGCACAGCAGTTACATTATCATGGCAATTGCATAGAAAAACCAACCCTTTTCTTTTTAGCTTTCAGAAGTAAAAACAAAAGAAGAAGAAGGCAAGCTTACAAGGTTTATCTGCCTCTTGAAGTGCCAGAAGTTTCCCATGGTGATATATCAGAGCTGTATTAGCTGGACACAGGAGACAAATAGTTAGTGTTTGGCAACACCAGGATTATCCAAACAAGGAAAAAACAGTGAGATAGGCTCAATACAAACATTACAAGGCAAAGATTTTGGAAAGATGCATATATCAGAGATAT
>OU015762.1:3717743-3873761 GCA_907173295.1 Fagus sylvatica
CCAAGCTATTAGGATTACATTGAATTGGCCTACTTGGACATTTGGCCTAATGGTGCTCTTCTCATTTTTCACCTAATTATGCGTGAATTCTATCCCTTTCCCCCCACTTATATGAATTTCTTGATGTTCTCCAAAAGAGACATTCAATGTTCAAATTATCGAATCATTAAAAAAACAAACTTGAAGGTTAAAGTACAAATTTGTTCCATATTGTTAGAATATATTATTATATATCAAAATATTATCATGAATAACGTAAACCATGGTTATCTAGGATAAGGATCCTCTCCATTTGAAATAAAATGGAGAGTCTCCATTTCATAGTCCAGATTAAATATCATAGATCTAACAGTGTACAGACTGTCACGTCATTTAAAATTTTAAATGACAAGACAGTCTATATATCGTTAGATTTGTGAAATAAAATCTGAACCATGAAATGGACAAATTGAGAGATTTCCAAATGGAAAGGATCCTTATCCGAACTAAAGTACCATTTGTTACCATATGATTTTATGGTTATTATATTAAGTCTAATGTATTCTTATATATATTATATACCCTAAATTATGTCCATTATAACACACAAATCAATATACCCTAATATTATATACCATTTGTAATGCGGAACGTTATGGTTCCTTGTTCTTTTTTTAGTGAAGTTTACTCCTTAAAAAAATCAATATAATAAATATAATAAAGATGTACCGCTAAGGACTTTTTGCTGTAGACATTGGCTGTTAGGTTGAACTATATTAATTATATTCCTTCTGCTTTCATCATAGCCATGTTTCCATGGCCTTTAGCAAGCTAGCTCCTTGATGTTTTCTAAAGAGTCTTTGTATTTAAGTGTTTTCTTGATGTTTTCCTTATTTTATATAAATTACATTGGGTTCATTGTAACACAATCATATGATAAAGATATGGTTGCTAAGATGTGGATATAGGCTTTTATGCCGCTGTCTTTTTTCTATGAAAAAAAAAAAAAAAAAAAATTTATACAAATACATAAAGAACAATACTAAACACCTTATAGCCCTCATGTTTATCAGTACAACTATATTATATACAAACACCAACCAACAAATTTATTACGAGAAACAAAACAATCAATCTTTCGTGAGTTCTAGTTAATTAACACATATATTGATAAAGTCTCTTGTAATCGAATAAAAGCCTTAAGATCTCAGTCTGCCTTCTTCAAATAGAATCATTATTTAGTGGATGATCCTATCTATTAAAACAAAAATCAATTGTATCTCTTTGAAAAATAACAAAAACAAAACAAACCACTCCAATGAGAAGGCCTAAAAATTCCAACTTACTAGAGCTCGGATTGCGATTCTGCCTCTCTCTCGAACAAACTGTTCTTCACCTTCTCATTTGTTTTCTTCACCGTTTCACCCACTATTTCCGCCGCAGTTTTAGCAGAATCCTCCACAGTTGCTTTGCTCTTATCCAAACTTTTGGCAACAGCCTCTTTCACTCTCACTTTCACTCCAGTACTGCCACCACCAGCTCCATTGGCTTCAGCTTCATCTCCACTCCTAAAACTTAAAACCCACCACAACATTCAACTTTCTAAACATAAACACAGTTGTGGGTGCTGAGAAATGAACAATGGGAAAAATAAAAATAAAAATAAAAATTAGCTTCATGTATGTTAGTCTTTGTTTGGTATAATTTTCTTTTTCTCCTCGTATTTTTTTTTTTTTGAATTCCTATAAATATTGAGAAATGAACAACAAATGAGATTCGAACTAATGATATATTGAACTAGCCCTTATTCCCCTCAAATCTTAGATAGTGCTATTTTCACACAACAAAAAAAAGATATCCCTCCACATCAAACAGATCATTGATAATATTAGATAATCAGGATAAAAGGGTGTTTGTGATTTGGGAAACTTACTCGATATTTGGATAAAAGAAGTAGGTATGTACTTGATTTATGAGCGTTTTGACCTTCTCCCAGTATCTTGTACTTGTATTTGTTATTGGGGAAGTTTTAGGAAAAGAAAACATATTTCTTAGCATGTCAGGAAAAGAAAGTATTCTTTTATGGCCCTCCAAGTTCGGCTGCCCAGCTCCATCTCCATCTCCAACTCCGTCTGTAAAGGGAAAGATGGTGAACATGCAGCAGAGAATGAAAATAGTATAACATTGAAGTTTATCCATTATTGTTGAGAGAGCACTAGATAAGTTGCAAAGAGCATTAATGGCAGGCTTTTGTAAAGGGCCATAGTTTGTGGACACGTATGTGATGTAACATCTCCCCACACTCAAGGTGTCAAATTTAAGACGATCTTGATGAGTTTGGAAAGACAAAGAAGTCTCGAAAGCAACGAAGAGCAAAGTACTTGGTGAAAATGTCGGCAAAACATTCCTTGCAAGAAATAGGATAAAGATGAAAATGTCGGCAAACTATTCCTTGGAAGAAATAGGATAAAATTGAAGAAGATGGTGACGAATTAATCTCAAGATACTTTGTCCGCTCATGGAAGAAATTATTGTGATCAATATAGCTAAATAGCACTCTTATTATCATAACAAAATGAATTGGAAGCAAAAATGGGTATACCCATGTCTTTGAGAAGAAAGTGCAACCAAATGAAGCTAATAGTAGTGTCAACAAGAGCATGGTATTTAGTCTTAGTACTGGATACAGCAACAACAATGTGCTTCTTACTTCATCAAGAAATCAATGTATCACCCAACAAAAATCAATAATAAGTGGAATGACGATTAGTGAGATTTCCTGTCTAGTCAGCATCAAATCAAACGTGTAATACTAAATTATTGGTAGAAGGGAAGAAAGTAGCTAAGAGTGCATGTAGAGCAGAGCATACATAAATTGGTGTCACGCCCCAAACCCAAAGTATGAGCTCGACACGTGACCCATAAGGCTTGCCTTACAAGTGTGTCAGGCTCTACTAACAGAATTTTAAAAAGAATAATATATTTGATATAAAATCTCCAAATTAACATAATGACCAATAAGTTCAAATAAATTAAATCCTAATCAACAAGTAAGAAATATTAATATTATTCATACCTAGAAGTCCTTCTCACACAACTCCCCCGTCATCCGAGCTAACTAATCCTTAGAATCTGAAATGGGAAAGAAAGGGGGTAAGCCAGGAAGCCCAGTAAATAACCAATATCATTATCCAGTCAGATCAAACACACATTTATTAAAAACAGATATACATAGGTACTACAAAATTCTCAAACGATGGTTTTGATAAAGCATTCGGTTTGGTTCACAAAATAAAATATATTATCTTATTTGCAAATAGCAAGTTAAACATATTCATAAACAAATACATATACAAATATAGATTCAAATACAGATTCAGATTCAAATAAAATTATAGATATAGATATAAATACATATACTAAACAATCTTAGTGACTATGGCCACATTATCCTTGTGACAAGGCCTAAAAACCATACATAGGTCGGTGGCAAACCCCAGAATGAAACTAGTTTCGATACCAACGTATATCCCCATTGACGGGGCCCAGAACATAGTCAGACTGAGAGGTTTCAAATATCAAACACATTTAAAATATATTTGAATCCAAAACAGAGTAATTTTCAAACCTTATTCAAATTTACGTATAGAAACAAATCAGTTTAACAAATAAGTTGTATAAAGATTCCTGTAACATATAATCACATGCTTGATCCAAATTAAAGGTAAACAATACTTTACAAATACAATGATTTTTCTGATATTTCAAAACAAAATTGATTTTGGCATAATAGAATAATAAACTATAATAATAAGTTCGCAAATAGGAATATTTAATAAATAAAATTGAGAAAATTCTAGTTAAGGATAAAGGTTACTTACCTCTAGCAAGCAAGGGATTTTGTAATACTCTCTACCTCTTCTTTTCACAATTTACAAATCAGATCCTAAATCAATTGTACAGTCGTCAAAATACATCAATTGGCATAAAAATGCTATTTACTCAATGCTGATTTATTTATTAAACTATGTGGTTGTTCCCCAATTGATGAACACTCTCCAAACAGTCTTTCATGCCTTCCAAAATTCTCCATGCAATATTTCTAATCAAAGACTAATGTTTAGACAACAAGTCAGCTTAATATGAATTCTAATTCACTGTCAAAAAATCTCCCATCTTCATGTGAACACTAAAAAGCCATTCGGCTTTTCCTTTTTATTTTCTATTTCTCAATGGCTATACGATATATACAGAAGGCTTAGGATTTCTAGGAGTCTCTATAACGCAACCCAAAGGCAACCAAACAAGCAAACAAAGCAATAGTGGCAAAACATCAAAACTAGTTCTATTTACTGCCTAAAACAGAAACCGTATTGCAGGACTCAAAATATTTCTTTTCTATAATAGATGGTATAATTAGGATATATAAAAATTCACCCATTCAGTAAACACATCATTTATCATGCATACCAAATTTCAGCTCAATTCACTTATCCAATTGCACGAATAAATTCTTCAAAGTCTCACTATTTCGTGTTGCTGTAAATCAGATTACCTACAGGACAGTCCCTTTATAAAATTTATTCGACCAACTATAACATTTTAAAATACCATTAAATTTCATAGGGGCACACTAATATCAGTCTAATATACATAGTAAAAGTTTCAGAATTATATGACCTCTGTAAAATTTATAAAAATTGCCACAACTCAGTGTACTCAGATATATCTTGACAAATTTAACGTCTTAGAATTAAATTCATAACTCATTCAATACTAACTCAAATGATGTAATTCTTAATTCTAAATTCAAGCTTTGTGTGTTAGCTTTAATTCTGTTCAAACTTGGCATCCAAATTCCACAATTACAATTTATTACCTATTTTATAAACTTCAAACACAGAATCTGTTCAGGTGACAGATTTGCACAGTTATATCTTAAATTCCCAAACAAATACCAAAACTCATTATTTTTCTATGAAATTTCATATACATAACCTAGACATATGATAGATTACCCTAGAGAAAACCGTTTCCTCATTCCTATTTTAGAAAAACCCCAGAATTTCGTGCAACTTTCTGCTCACTACAGAAAACAGAGACAGGTTGCATTTTCCTCTAGAAATTTAAAACCCATCAACCATTAGCAACAAATAAATCCAACACATGCAGTACCAAATCAAGTCAAATATCAATGTAATCCATAACACACAGAACATACAAGCCATATAAATCCACATATAATAACAATTCCATCATCAATTGTAAGAAACCAACATGGAATCACCAAACCTCATGCTCAATCTAAAATTCCAGCAACTATCACTTCAAATCCCACATGCATGTCCATAAAAATTCACTTTCCTCAACCCAAAATCATATTTCCACAAGCCCATAACCTCAAAGTGTAAGAACCATGAAAATCAACCAACAATTTCTTAGTGTTTAAGAGTTTGACTTCTTACCTATCTTAGGATTCTTGGAGGAGGAGGGCTAGACTCTTTCTCTATATATCTTCTTCTCTCTATGAGGTAGTTTATATAGATGCACACAACTATGGCTACTTACACAACTTAACCCTTACCTAACATAGTGCTTGTTACATTAACATAGTGCTTGTTACACGTAAAGAGTAGCATCATGAAGAGGCTCACCATCCATGGCATAAAGCTTAAAATTGGAGTTAAGAGGTCTACCAACGAGTTCACAATCAATTAAACTGACACAAGAGATGAGATCAGATGCATATTTGGTTTGAAAGAGATAGTTCCGTCATTAAAAGAAAGGACCTCAAGAGCGAGAAAGTAACTAAGAGTGCCTAAATCCTTTATTTCAAAGTGTTGGCTAGCTAAGTGACCATTTGAGCTCCTCAATCATTACATGATCATGTCCAAAAATAACAAGTCATCAATATATAATAGTAAGAGAGTATGACACTTAACTACTTAAGGGAATGTTATTGAATATTGGATAACAGAGTTAGGGATTGTTATTGAAATTGGATAAATTTTGAAACCTCATAAATACACTTCAGATGAGGTAAAATAATGCCAAAACTATCAACTTTGGGAATTTTATTGAATATTTGGCTATTTATATGTACATGAGGGCAGCTTCCCCAATCTTAGTCCCTTTATGAAGAATGTAATATTGCCTCATTTTGTGTCATTATACGTGCTGAAACTGAGGGCCTTGAAGTACTCTTCTCCTAATGTTCTTGGTAAAACAGAAATAAGGAGAAGCAGCCGTGATGCTGCTACCTCTTCATGTATCATTACACAATTGGTTTAATTACTTTCCCATCAAATTAATCACCTAAAAAGATGGTTCTTTTTTGCATTATTTTCAAGCACATTCGAGTGTTAAACAACTTTCTCCATACAAGATTTGGGATTGGTCCCACCATTAAACATCTCAAATAGTAAAAAATATCTGCAAACAAATACTAAGTGATATCCAAAGGGGCTTAGTAGCCATTTACGAAAGAAATGATACAAGTTGAACTTTATTTACGAGTGGTGATACAAGCACCGAAAAAAGAAAAACTATCGAAAATTTCACATCCCTTTTCACAAGCTTTTGTTAATAGATACTTTCTCCAGTTGTTCTATCTGCTAGCTATCCTCTCTGCTGACCCTATGATTCAGGCTACAATTAAGGATGCTTATTTAGGCTATGATTAGGGAGCTAATTGTACATGATATTGTTATTGATTTATTGTAATTAGCTGTAGACTTTTCCTTCCTAATTTTCAGCACCTGTATAGATTATAAATAGAGATTGTTTACCCTCAAGTAATATATAGAAAATTCCAAAAATCTCTTTGTTTCACATGGTATCAGAGCAAGGCTTCTGATTCTTTAGAAAGAAATCTTTTTTTCCTAAAATCTGCTCCAGAAATCTCTGCTTTGTTCTCTTGTCCAAAATCTGCTTTGTTCCCTTGTCCACTCCAGAAATCTCTGTTCTGTTCTCTTGTCCAAACTTTGCTCCAGAAATCTCTGTTCTGTTCTCTTGTCTGCTCCAGAAATCTCGGTACTGGTTCTGTTCTCTTGTTCAACAACTGCTCCAAAGATCTTTGTTCTGACAATCACAGTTTGTTACAGCTTGGGACGTTCTACTTTAGCAATCTCTGTTCAGGTTAAGTTGATTTTTGTTAGTTTTGTTCCTACCCATAAATGGATCATCACCATCGCTTGAATGTTAAATTGGATGGCAAAAATTATTTTCTGTGGGCATCTTATGTGAAATTTTTTTTAGAAGGCTAGGAACTATGGGATATATTGATGGGTCTATTACCTAACCTACTGCTGGTAGTACTAGTTCAAAATAATGCTAAGATTAAGACTTGGTTTATGGAGTTTGTCAAGGCCTCTATCGCCATCAATTTAAGTCCTTTTCAAAATGCAAAAGATATGTGGGATTTTCTTGCCCGTATATATAAAGTGACCAATAAAGCTAGATTGTATCAACCTGAAAAAGACTTGAATTCTTTGAGCCAGGTGTCATAATCCCATTTTTACCCACGGGATTTTCTCGGGTGTCGGCACGCAAAACGAGACAGCCCGAACCAAGCCGGCCTGATCCGACGAAGGCTCGCCACGACAAATAACCTCAAAACGGGGTCCGGGGCTCATTTCCCGAAATCCGACCAAGTTTGACCAAGTTTGACTGAGGTTGACCGGGGTTTGACCGAGTCGTTCCTAACCCAACTAGGGTCCACCATGCCAAAAAACTCTCAAAACGTGGTCCGAGATACATTTCCCAGAGTTTGGAAAGCTTTAACCAAATTTGACTAAGTTTGACTAAGGTTGACCAAGTTTGACCGAGGTTTGACCGGACCGTTGACCAGACCAAAAGCTGGATCGAACTGACCACCCCCTGACCATTGTGTAGGGCATGATGAGAGCTTCGATTCGATACTTTACGAGTCGAAAACGGACGAGAAACGAGAGAGTTATAGGCAAAACCGTGAAAAACGGTCCAACACTTAGCCAAATTTTGCTTAGTGTTGTTGACAAAACAGCCTATTTGGGAGGCAGCGTTTGCATGTAGATTCTCTCCGACCCGCAGCAACTTGGTCCGCGAGTTGAGACCCTTAAGCAAGAGGGTTGCTTCAGCTATAACGCGCAACTCCCGGATCGCCAAGAGCTCCTCCGATTAAGCCGGAATCTCAATCAGAAAATGACCCCTTGGCATAAGGAACATCCCAACAGCCTCTGTTCGCGAGATCATATCTTGCGAAGCCAAGCTCGCCTCTGCGCAAGGCCTGTACCTTCAGAAAATAGGTAGCACAAGCTTTCCGACGATACCAAGATCGTCGAAATCCAATATCGGGAGCTACGTCTAACACGCACGCGAAAACAGGTCGACGGAATAAGGCTGTGCTGAAAATTCCGAAACTTTCCCACCGACGTTGCCACGCTTACGCGCAGAGTCTTCCTGACTCACAACAAGTTGATCCACAAGCCCGGGCACGTTGGAAAGAGGACACATTCATGCACAACGTGGAACTCTCGGATCGCCAAGATTTTCCCGGGTCTAGCCGGAATCCCGATCGGAAAAATGTCCTCCAACGGACCAAAAACACTCTGGTGACCCCTGTTCGCGGAACCGTATCTCGCGAACCCAAGCTCGGCTTCCCACGAGCCCAGGACCTTGAAAAAAAGGGTAGCGCAAGCTTTCCGACGGTACCAAGAACGCCGAAATCCGACTTCGGGAGCTAGGTCAAATATGCGCGCGAACACAGACCAAAAGCAAGGAAAAATGAGCCGAAGATTTGACACGTTTTTCTCCCGGACAGGCTGCAAGTTGACCGCGAGCCCAGGTGCGTTGGAAAGATGACGACTCCGGCTATGACTTGCAACTCTCGGTTCGCCGGTGGCATCCCCCGTTTGACCGAAATCTTTGCCGGAAAAACACACAAAAACAGCTCCGGCACTCCGGCTTCCGGGAGCCATAACTCTCTCGTCCGAACTCCGATTCGCGTAAACTTTATACCGTTGGAAAGAAGACGTCGAGAGCTTTCCGAAGATATGCTGCATGACCCATTTTGAGCACCAGAAAACCTCCAAAACTGCCCTCTAAAATTGGGTCAGAAAAGGGTACACGCGCAAAAAGCGAGGAGGATTCGGTGGGGGGCTGGCGTGGAGGATAAGACTAACACGTGGCAGCTGCACGGCTCGTGCGCCATCATCACGCGCCGCGCGGCATGATGGCGCGCCAGGCGTGCATGCCTCCCTATAAATAAAGCCTCCCCCCCTCATTTGTACACGATTTTGCTCGGGCATTAGGCCTTCTTGAGCGTAGAATAGGCAGAAAATAGGGGTTTAGGGGTCTTTAGGAAGGGTTTTTGGGTAGTTTTAGAGTGAGAGACTCCTCTTTAGGTACTCTCTCTCTCTAAGCTCTTTCTCTCTCCTCTTTTCTCTCTTTTTTTCCTTTTCTTAGTGGAAGTGACTAGTGATGATCCCTAAAATGGGAAGGGATTCACAATGATCCACTTTAGTTTATGTTTATTAGTTTATTCATGTTCTATTTTATGCTTTTTAGTTCATTTTAGTTCATTTATACTCTCCTAGTTCATTTATTGTCTAGTTATTGCTTTATCTATATGCTTTGAGTTATTTATTGCTCTTATTTGTAGATCTAAGTACATTTATTGCCTTATACTTGTGAATATATATATATATTGTGTTGTGATTATCCCTTTCCCGTGTGTTTTAGTACGGCAATCTCGAGTGGCTTTGGTGGATTATGTAAGCCCTCTATGAGGCCTTAACAACCATGTTAGCCCACGAGGTACTTGACCCGAAAAATACACCCCCCCCATGCTTAAATAATGTCATTTATCACTTTACTATATTGTAAATATGTGATTTGGGCGTGATAATCCCGATTGGTCATGGTGGATTATGTGAGACCTCAATGAGGCTTTAATCACCATGTAATTCCATAGGCATTGGACCCATTGAAAAATCTTTGTTTTAAGTTCATTTATCGCTTTATTTACATTTACTACGTACTTGTGAATATATATATTGCGTTGTGATTATCCCTTTCCCGTGTGTTTTAGTACGGCAATCC
This sequence comes from Fagus sylvatica, assembly GCA_907173295.1. Taxonomy (NCBI): domain Eukaryota; kingdom Viridiplantae; phylum Streptophyta; class Magnoliopsida; order Fagales; family Fagaceae; genus Fagus; species Fagus sylvatica. The sequence goes on from OU015762.1 coordinate 3,727,803, forward strand.
CGAGTGGCTTTGGTTGATTATGTAAGCCCTCTATGAGGCCTTAACAACCATGTTAGCCTACGAGATACTTGACCCGAAAAACACAACCCCCTATCCAAATTCCGTCATTTATTATTGTACTACATTGTGAATATTGTTATTTCCTCCCCCTTTTTTCTATGTGATTTGGGCATGATAATCCCAATTGGTCGTGATGGATTATGTGAGACCTCAAAGAGGCATTAACCATCACGTAATTCCATAGGGCATTGGACCCTTGAAAATTCCGTGTTTTAGATTTATTACCGTTCTAAATTCATTTATCGCTTCCCGTTATGCCTTAAATTTATTGATTGCCGCTATTTCATTATTTACCACGTTGTAAATATTGTTTATCCATCCCTTTTTCCCTTTGAATTTTGGGCATGAAAACACCGAACGGTATTGGTGGTTTTAGGTAAGTCTTTCAATAGCACTAAACCCCATGTAAATCCATGAGGCGTTGGACCCGTAAATTGCAAACATATTTTCAAAATGATTTTCACTCATATAAGTCCTATTTGGCATCGAAGGTTTAGATAAGTCTTTCAATAGCACTAACCCTTCGTGTAAGCCCGAAAAGGCATTGAAACCCCTTTTCAAAATGATTTTCACTCATATAAGTCCTATTTGGCATCGAAGGTTTAGGATAAGTCTTTCAATAGCACTAACCCTTCGTGTAAGCCCGAGAAGGCATTGAAACCCCTTTTCAAAATGATTTTCACTCATATAAGTCCTATTTGGCATCGAAGGTTTAGGTAAGTCTTCGAGAGGCATTGAAACCCCTTTTCAAAATGATTTTCACTCATATAAGTCCTATTTGGCATCAAAGGTTTAGGTAAGTCTTTCAATAGCACTAACCCTTCGTGTAAGCTCGAGAGGCATTGAAACCCCTTTTCAAAATGATTTTCACTCATATAAGTCCTATTTGGCATCAAAGGTTTAGGTAAGTCTTTCAATAGCACTAACCCTTTGTGTAAGCCCGAAAGGCATTGAAAACCCCTTTTCAAAATGATTTTCACTCATATAAGTCCTATTTGGCATCGAAGGTTTAGGTAAGTCTTTCAATAGCACTAACCCTTCGTGTAAGCCCGAAAAGGCATTGAAACCCCTTTTCAAAATGATTTTCACTCATATAAGTCCTATTTGGCATCGAAGGTTTAGGTAAGTCTTTCAATAGCACTAATCCTTCGTGTAAGCCCGAAAGGCCTTGAAACCCTCTTTTTAGATTGCTTTGTTTCATTCATGTAAATCCTATGGTGGTGTCGAGATTCGAATAAGTCTTTCAATAGCATCGAATCCGACCCCACGAGGTCTTGACCATTTCCTTAAAAATTCTTGTGTTGTTATAAATTGCATTTTGGATTAAACCTTGTATCTATGTCAACCCATATTTGTCATCCCCATTCATTTTCATGATTTATGTGCTGCAAACATGCCGTGGTCATTCCATACTCATTCATTCTTGTGATTTATGTGCTGCGAATATGCCGCGATTATTTGTATGAATGTTTTTATCATTTTACCGTCTTGATACTTTGTTTGTTTGTTTATCGCTTTGATATAAAATGTGATTAAAACACTCTTTGCCATGAAAACTTTAAAAAGAGTAAACATGGTAATGTGGGCGTTAGAAACGAAGTTGGTGCAACCTAAGGGCTACAGCCCGCCCTGGCTTTGGGACACCATGGTATGAGTCTTTTACATAGGGGCGTGGCTGGTACGTGCTTTCGTGTAAGGGATTCTACACGTTCTAACTCCCATAGGATCATGGTCTAAAATTCCCCAAAGTGCGAATTAATCACCCAAAACCCCGCCATTTGACGGACCGCTTTATCTTTGGAAATCAAGGGTAAAGAGATCCCGAATATGGCACCAAAAATATTAATTGTTTGTCCCGGCACTAGGTGTTAGGATTTCGAGTATATCCTACCACCGAAATGCCCGGAAATTTAAAAAATACAAAGATAAAGGACGGTGAAATAAAGAGTCTAATCAAAACCAAATGAAGTCAAATAGCACTTGCCATCCTTGGTATATTGCTCGACTAAATTTGGGACATTTGTTCATAACAAAAACCAACAAACCTAGGCTTAGCGAATAAAGGGAACACTAGAAGGGAGGTAACCGTTTTCTTAAACGGATGTCGTGGGGTGCCTAACACCTTCCCCACGCATAAGCAAACCCCCGAACCCATCTCTGGTTCAAGACCATTTAGTTTTAAATGTCTAAATAAGATAAAATCTATTAGACATAGGTGCCCAATCACACCTTAAATTTCCCATGGTTGGTGGCGACTCCAAATTTGTGCTCACACGCACACACGTACACATGTTCCCCCACACACACACAACTCATATCTCGAAACGGAAAAGAGATAGAGATCACACACAACACTCTTCAAATGGGGGTCGGGATCTAGGAAAAATAAAGCAAGAATTTTTCCGCCGGTGTCGACACCAGGGATCTAAAAGCATTCAAGAATTTTATTCTGCAATGATGTTGCTTTGGAATGAGATGGACATGATGGACACCGACATTGCTGAAGCCGCTCTTACCACTATTGTGAAGATGCGACAAAGCTCACGTATATGCCACTTCCTTATGAAGTTAATGCCAGAATTTGAGCTTGTAAGAGCTGCCATTCTCAATCAAGGCACCAAAGCCAGTCTTGACAACATCATTGTTGATCTTTTGGCTGAAGAGACTCGTTTAAACTCCCTTTCAACCTCTGATGAACCCATTGACACAGCACTTATTGCTACCTCCTACAAAGGCAAAGGACGTGCTCTGAGTAGTGTGCAATGCCACTTCTGTCATGAGATGGGACATGTGAGTAAAAATTGCAGGAAGAGGAACTTTTGCAACTACTGCAAAGAGAAAGGTCATGTGCTTAGTCAATGTAGCAAGCGACCTCAATATAATGCACACTCCCTCAAGGCTTATTCAGCAGTTCTTCCTACCCCAGAGGATTCCAAAACAACTGTCTCCAAGCCTGCATCCAAAACAACTGTCTCCAAGCCTGCAATAGAAAATTCCAGCACCTCTGCCCCAGCATTCTCCCTCTCACCTGAAATTCTCCAACAAGTAATTCAAGCACTTCACACTTCCGGACTTGGTAAGCCCATTTCTAAAACTACTTGGATCTTCGATTCTGGTGCCTCTAATCATATGACAGGAAATCTACATGCTCTTGAGAAGGTTGTTCCCTATCATCATTATGGTAAAATCACAATTCCTAATGGTCAAGCTCTTTCCATTGAAAAAATTGGCTCACTGTCAATTCCCCTCGCAGATTCTACTTCCTTATCTTTAACTGATGTTTTATATGTCCCTACTCTTTCAGCAAACTTAATTTCTGTTGGACAACTTGTCAACAAAAATTGCTTAGTTTCTTTTCTCCTCTTGGTTGTTTGATACAGGACCTGCACACGGGGAAGGTGATTGGGAGAGGAAGGTGATTGGGAGAGGCCATAGGAAGGGGGAGCTCTTTGTCCTGGATTTTGGATCTACCAGCACTTCACCAACCTGCTTTCTTGTTCCATCCACTAATGAAATAAATTCTACCAACAATAGTTAGAGGCTCTGGCATTGTCGTCTTGGCCATCCTCACTCTTTGAATTCTATATTTTCTTTTGGTGTTTTAGATAAACTTGATCATCAATACGTTATTAATAAAACTTGTGAAAGTTGTGCTCTTGCTAAAGCTCATACTCTACCTTTTTCTCGAAGCTTGAATCATGCCTCTAGTGCATTTGATATTGTCCATTCTGATGTGTGGGGCCCTCCTCGTGTGGGTTCATTGACTGGAAAACGTTATTATGTGAGCTTTGTTGATGATTGGTCTCGATTTACATGGATATATTTTCTGCACAGAAAATCAGAAGTTATGCAAGTGTTCAAACAGTTTCATGCCATGGTCTGTACGCAGTTTAACAAAAAGATTAAGATCTTGCGTTCTGATTCAGGGGGAGAATACATTCCCAAGGAGTTCAAAGCTTTTCTCGCCTCTGAAGGCGTTGTGCATCAATGTAGTTGCACAGAACAACCCCAACAAAATGGAGTTGCTGAGCGAAAGCACCGACATATTCAAGAGATGGCTCCGTGCTTTGCGGTTACATGCAAACTTACCAAAGGTCTTTTGGGCAGAGGCAGCAAATACTGCTGTCTTCTTGATTAATCGCCTTCCTACGCCTCTATTAGATAATGTGTCACCTCTTGAGAAATTACATGGATATCCACCCAAATACAATCTTTTAAAGATATTTGGATGCACATGTTATGTTTTGCTGCCAAAGACAGAATATTCAAAATTGGATGCAAAATCTGTTAAATGCATTTTTCTTGGCTATTCAGAGACTCAAAAAGGGTATCGTTGTTATGACTGGGAGGCTAAGAAAGTGAGAGTCTCCAGAAATGTTATTTTCTTTGAGAATACATCATTTTTTCCCAATTCTGATATGTCCACATGCACTTCTTCTTTGAATACAACTTCCTCTTTATCTTGTTTTCCTAACAATTTGCAGCCCCTCCTCACTTATAGCCGACGAGTACAGCACCCCCCTCCTATGCCTCCTCCTTCACCGACTTCGACTCCAGGTAATGTGTCTCCTCCTCCCTTAACTTCTCCCACCCCACAATTATCTCTTCGTCGTTCTTCTCGGATAATTAGACCCCCCGATCGTCTTTCCTTGTTTTCAGCACTTGATCCTTTGTCTATACCTCGATCTTATAAGCAGGCTACAGAGAGTGCAAAATGGATTCAGGCAATGAAGGATGAAATGGATGCCTTGGAAGCCAATGAAACATGGGACATTGTCCCTCTCCCTACAAATCAGCCTGTGGTAGGCAGCAAATGGGTTTATTCAGTCAAATTGAAATCAGATGGCTCCTTAGACCGCTACAAGGCACGCTTGGTGGCTCAAGGTTTTAGTCAAGAGTACGGCATCGATTACGACGAAACCTTTGCCCCAGTAGCTAAGATGACTACTGTTCGCACTCTAATCGCCATCTCTGCTATACGAGATTGGGATATTTTTCAAATGGACGTTAAGAATGCTTTTCTTAATGGTGATCTTTCCGAAACAGTTTATATGAGACCTCCACCAGGATCTTCTATTGCCTCTCCTCATATGGTTTGCAAATTACGCAAAGCACTATATGGCCTAAAACAAGCACCTCGAGCGTGGTTTGCCAAGTTGAAAAGTGTACTCATAGGAGCAGGATTTCGTCAAAGTGAAAATGATTATTCCCTCTTCATTTCATCTACTCCTCAAGGTAATGTTTTTATCCTTGTTTATGTTGATGATATTTTGATCACAGGAGATGATTCTCAAAGTATTATCAACTTGAAAAACGTGCTTCAACACTCCTTTCAAATGAAAGATTTGGGTTCAGCTTCATACTTCCTGGGGTTAGAAATTTCTCATAATTCCCATGGATATTTTTTGAGCCAACAAAAATATACTCAAGATCTTATCAACTTGGTAGGCCTTACTGATGATAAACAGGTGGACACTCCTCTTGAGGTGAATGTCAAATATAGCAAAAATGATGGAGAGCCTATCACTGATCCGACTCTCTACAGAAGAGTGGTTGGAAGTTTGGTCTATCTCACGGTAACACGCCCTGACATTGCGCATGCTGTGCAACTTGTCAGCCAATTTGTTTCAGATCCTCGGAGACTGCACCTCACCGCTCTTCATCGCATAATCCGATATCTCCGCTCTACTTCTGATTTGGGCCTCCCTTACTATAAATCAGCCCTTCCTCAGTTGCAAGCTTACTTCAGATGCTGATTATGGAGGATGTCCTGATACAAGACGCTCAACTACTGGCTATTGTAGCTTCCTTGGGAGTTCTCTTCTCTCTTGGAAATCTAAGAAGCAGCCTACAGTGTCAAAATCCTCAACAGAAGCAGAATATCGTGCTATGTCCGCTGTTTGTAGTGAGATTGTGTGGCTCCATAAACTCCTAGCTGATTTTGGTATGACACCCTCAATTCCCACTCCCTTATTCTGTGACAATGAAAGTGCTATGAAAATTGTGAGTAATCCAGTGTTTCATGAACGGACGAAACATATAGAAATAGATTGTCACTTTGTTCGTGAAAATTTTGAGCAGGGAATTATCACATTGCCTCATGTATCTACAAAGGACCAAATTGCTGATATCCTCACAAAGTCCCTTTCCAAGACCAATCATGTTCGGTTTGTGAGCAAACTGCTGTTACCTCTCCATCAGTTTGAGGGGGAGTGTTAACGGATACTTTCTCCAGCTGTTCTCTCTGCTAGCTGTCCTCCCTGCTGACATACTTTCTCCAGCTGTACTATCTGCTAGCTGTCCTCTCTGCTGACCCTATGATTCAGGCTACAATTAAGGATGCTTATTTAGGCTATGATTGGGGAGCTAATTGTACATGATATTGTTACTTATTGTAATTAGCTGTAGACTTTTTCTTCCTAAAATCAGCATCTGTACAGATTATAAATAGGGGCTGTTTACCTTCAAGTAATATACAGAAAATTCCAGAAATCTCTTTGTTTCACAAGTAGCCCCTAAAAAGCACCCACATTTTAAATGCACAAAGCAGAGAGACATAAATGGTATTCTGAAGTGGGAATATGGGTATTAAAGTTATATGTTAGAATTCTTTCTTCAAGAACACTGGTAGAATAAAGCAGCAGAAAATCACATACCCATCTCCATCAAACCTGCAAAGAGAGTAAAAAAGTGAATAAGCACAATATCTTGTTAATAACTGAGCTGCCAGTTAAAACCCAACCTCCCTCCAAAAAAGACAAGGGACCAAGATAATGAAAAATCCAAACTTCATATACAAAAGACAATTTTTTTTTTGATAACTTAGGAGAACTTCATTCGTAGAGTTACACTTCACAGAACATATTATAAAACAATCCCAGTGCTATCAAACTCTTATGGGCAACTGACCCCACCTGTCAGAACCAGTGGCCCAATAATCGAGACGCATTCACCCCTAATGAGCTAAACAGTTTATTAGAAGACAGTTGAACGTGTTTATTTCACTTAAGGATAAAGTTAAGTATCATAGTAAATAGAGACATACCAGTGATATCCAGCCACAGGGGTGAACTTTGGGTTAGGCCCCACTCTAACAAATTCTCCATTTAAGCAATCCTGTAACAAATAGCTATTGATCAAGTTATCAAATTTGATAAATTGATTTTATGATTCCAACTAAACTTTCTAATGTGCCCATTACTCTTACTGGCATTTGCATTTCATTGCCATTATGAAAATCAATGTTGTGGACCAAAAAAAAAAAAAAATCCTTGATACTCTGAACAAAAATCCTTGATAATGGTTGGGTAGTGTAGTAGTGTACGTACCGGAAGGTGGCCTTTGAGGAGGAGGTTGGTGGTGGGAGGGGTCTCATCAGAAACCGGAGTGAAGGTACCGGAGAGAAAATAGTGTTGAGGGAGAGAAGTGTGGTACCCATGCATCAACTTCACCACCATTTTCTCCACTAAGTCAATCACCTTCGAACTCAGACCTTTCCTCGGCTTCGGCTCCACCGCCACTATCCCATTCCTCACTCCTGCTCCGCCACCGTACGTGTGCTTCTCCTCCGCCATCGAGTTAGAGCAATGCTGTGAATGTGAGTGTGACTTACCTCCGTCTCCGTACTATGTTATTCATCTTCGCATTCAATATATTTATACTTCAAAAGTATCGCTGCTGTGTCGATACTTTTAATCGAGTCGTCTAATAAATTAATATTTTAAATATTTTTTTAATATAATTTGACGGACTATTCAGATTGAAAGTTCTAATTTTTATGTTATACATTTTATCATCTATTATTGAAAGTGAAGTGTCTGGTCCCGCAGATTGAAAGTTCTAATTTTTATGTTATACATTTTATCATCTATTATTGAAAGTGAAGTGTCTGGTCCCGCAGATTGAAAGTTCTAATTTTTATCTTATACATTTTATCATCTATTGAAAGTGAAGTGTTTTATACATTTTATCATCTATTGAAAGTGAAGTGTTTGGCCCGCAGATTGAAAGTTCTAATTTTTATCTTATACATTGAATATTTTATCATTATTGAAAGTTTGAAAGTTCTAATTTTTCAAATATTTTTTTAATATAATTTGACAGACTATTCAAATTGAAAGTTCTAATTTTTATCTTATACATTTTATCATCTATTATTGAAAGTGAAGTGTCTGGTCCCGCAGATTGAAAGTTCTAATTTTTATGTTATACATTTTATCATCTATTATTGAAAGTGAAGTGTCTGGTCCCGCAGATTGAAAGTTCTAATTTTTATGTTATACATTTTATCATCTATTATTGAAAGTGAAGTGTCTGGTCCCGCAGATTGAAAGTTCTAATTTTTATGTTATACATTTTATCATCTATTATTGAAAGTGAAGTGTCTGGTCCCGCAGATTGAAAGTTCTAATTTTTATCTTATACATTTTATCATCTATTGAAAGTGAAGTGTTTTATACATTTTATCATCTATTGAAAGTGAAGTGTTTGGCCCGCAGATTGAAAGTTCTAATTTTTATCTTATACATTGAATATTTTATCATTATTGAAAGTTTGAAAGTTCTAATTTTTCAAATATTTTTTTAATATAATTTGACGGACTATTCAAATTGAAAGTTCTAATTTTTATCTTATACATTTTATCATCTATTATTGAAAGTGAAGTGTCTGGTCCCGCAGATTGAAAGTTCTAATTTTTATCTTATACATTTTATCATCTATTGAAAGTGAAGTGTTTGGTCCCGCGTTATCTACTAGATATCGTGCGTTTTGAGCTAAAAACGTTGAAAGTGAAGTATTTGGCCTCACGTTATCTAAACATACATTTTGGAGAACGCGTGTTTTGAAATTGAAGCCCAGGTGCTGTGTTTTCGAATAGGCGCTTTTATAAAAAAAAAAAATTGAGATTTGCAAAACGCATATTTGAGAGGAACTTCCGTATTTTGTAAATGGTGATTTACCACAAATACCCTCACCAAAGGTTAAAAATACCCAAATATAAGCTTAATTTCTCTAATTTGTCTTCTCTGTGTGTACCAATACGTTTGCTAGAGAGAAACGTCTGCTTCACCTCTGCTGTTGCTTGCTACCATTTGCGGGTATAAAAAATATTTGTACTATTCCTATTTTTTATGTATTGGTTGGTGTTTTTTTATTCTTCTTAAACTTATTAGTTAATATGGATTTTATTGGGTGTGAACAATTTTAATGGATTTTTTTTTTCTTTTTTAGTATATTATTATTATTATCATTTTTATATTTAGCAACAAAATATTCTTATTATTGTTATAATTTGTAAGCATTTAAAAAATTGCACTACAACTTAACAGTATAGTCAAGTCATTTTTGGTCATTTGTAATCGAAACAACAGTTTTAGATTAAATTTATCTAAACGCTCAATTGATAGAAACAACACTTTTTCATTAGTTTTGCAAAACGCTTAATTGTGATTTTTAAAATCATGTTTTCAAAATACACATTTTAAAAAAGCATTTTTTCAAACAATTAACCCAAACCCACCCTGAATGAGATCTCGATGCTCATCTTGGTTAATGCAAGTATCAATCAAGTACAAATTACATGATGCGTGGTTCATGGTGTTTGGAATATAATATTTTCAAAATAGAAAGTTATATATATATATATATATATATATATATATATAAAGTATTAATAAAGTAAATACATTTGTTTCGATTTAATGCAAGTGTTAACTAAGTATAATGCATGGTTCATGGTGTTTCGAATATAGCATTTCAAGATAAGAATTGTCTTTATATAACCCGTGTAAAGCACGGAAAAAACTCTATATAAACACATAATGTGTATATGATCAAAATATATATTCAGAAATTATTTTATAGGAAAATATGTTCCATAAAAAAAATAAAACTGATAATAACAAATAGATGGAATTGCACCAACAACAGAAAAATAAAAGGAATTAGATAGTGTATAATAATTGAGAAAAAATAGTTATCTTTAATTGATAAAACAAAAAATAAGTTAGAATCAAACAAAAATAAAAGATTACCTTTAGTTCAATTGCCTCTTAGATCCCCTTGCAGTCATATAAACGTACAAAAACACAAAAATAAAAATAGATCATGATAGAAAAATAAATAAATAAAAAAGAAAAAGAAGTAGAAGAACAAAACTTGTACCAGATTACCATTGTTTTGATGTTACGTAAGCAGATTATGGAAGAATGATGAACCTTCAATTTAACTTGCTCTATTTATCTTTCTTCTATCAAGGAGTATGTTTGTTCCCCAAATGATATCTTAAGTGATTGTTTACCAATCAATACCTTTTCACTAAAACAGTATTCCTAATACAAAGAATTTGTTATTATCTATTTTTATTTAAAAGTGTTTGGCAGTTATTAAATCAAACCACTTAGGAAATTTAAACAACGTATGAATTTTTTTTTTTATTAATCTTTAAGAAGTCTTCTAGTATTAGGAGATTGTCATAATTGTAAGATTTTTAATATGATATTTTATTAAGATGTCTTTTAGTAGTAGGAGACTTATTTTAAAGAATTTGTTATTATCTGTTTTTATTTTAAAGATTTTTATTATGATATTTTATTAAGATATCTTTTTAGTAGTAGGAGACTTATTATCAAGAATTTGTTATTATCTATTTTTATTTAAAAGTGTTTGACAATTATTAAATCAAACCATTTAAGAAATTTAAACAACGTATCACTTTAGAAAATTTAAACGATAGATAGACATGCAAACCACTTAGGAAATCTAAATAATATATCACTTCAAAAATTTAAACGATAAATAAACATGCCACTTGTCATGATGTGAGACATTTTAGGTTTTAACGCTTATGTCTTTTGCTATTATATATTTATATATATTATTATTATTATTATTAACCAAGTACAATGCATGGTTTATCTGAGTAATGAAGATTGACTTTTCATCTCGGTTATCCAATGAAAACCAATAAAAAAATAACTTTTTAATATTTTAAATATTTCTTAATGTTATTTTACCGAACAACCAAGATGAAAATTTGTTTTTAAAAAATTATAATTTTTCATCTCATCCATTAAAAAGTACTATTGCATTGCACCTCGATCCTATTTTGTCCAGATAACTAATCTTTCACAACTCACATCTTTACTTAAATTTTTGGATTCAAATGAAATCTTTAAAGATATTTTAGACCGAACCCAATTGAGTTAAATGGGTATTCAGAATCAAAAGCAGGGCTTGTTGATATGGAGAGTTGTTCGAGAGGATTCCTTTGAAAGATGAGGTTTCGTGGGGTACAATGATTAGTTGCTTTGTGCAAGTCGAATGGTTAGCTGAAGCCATGACGATGTTTCGTGCAATGTTATGTAATGGATTAGGACCCAATGATGCTATGATTGTGGATTTTATTTCAGCATGTGGGAAATCAATGGCATTGGGTGAGGCCCGTGAGGGTCAGCAATTTCATGATATTACTGTAAAGACATGTTTTGATTGTAACGACTTCATTTATGCAACAATCATTCATTTCTAATCTTATGCAACAAAATAGGTACAATATCACTATCACATGCACGTGAAAATCACGTATATAGATTTCACATATATTGTGAAAAAGAGTGTTGCAAACACTCATTGCAGAAGATAACCTATGAATAACTAATATTGCATAGTTCACGTCCTTTTATGGGCAACATGTGTTTATCCTTATGAATATTGAGTCAACCCAATAGATTGTGAAAACTATGAAGTTATTAGATTAGTGTGCTTCACGTTGATGACTTTGATGCATGGCTTATAGAATTCACTCTCTTTAGTGCTAAAACTGATGAATCATTCGTATAAATTGATGATATATGGGAGTATGACTTCAGTATGTAATGGGCTTTAGGATATTTCATGTTTCTCCTCTGAGTCTGAAGAGGCCAAGTATTTATGGCCATTAATCTTTTATAGCTTAAATATTTCTATTTAGTAGCCAATGGAATTTACAGCAACCGAGCAAATTGTGATTAATTTTCTTTAGTGGTAGCCATTCAAAGAAAGAAGAAAAAAAAAAAAAAAAAAAAAAAAAAAAACTTTAGTGGTGGTTGGAAGGTGTATATCCTACAATAAACCTTAATTTGCATTTCGTTACTTGCTCACAAGATTTGCCTGAAATGGCAAGTGTTTGACATGAAAATTCAATGACAATGATGAATACAAATGAACCTGTACACATTTGAGAACAATTTTCTAGAATAAAAAGAGCCAACTGAGAATAGAAATTTTAGAATTGTTATATATTTGCTATTTAATAAAAAATGTGAAATTCATGTTTATACCTTGCCATTTTTAGTATCTTATCTGGACAATGTTGTGCTTACAATATATAGAAGAACCATGTGAATACTAAACTTTGTGTACTCCATACGTTTGCTTAGTATGGAAACAATATCATAACAGATAGCATAAATAATCTGAATTGTAATATTTGAAAGTTAATGAGTCACAAATATTCTCACATTTGTTGAAGCCTATATAAAACCTGCTTATGCAACCAATTTCTTGCAGATTGAAAAGCAAAAGAGAAAAAAGATGGTGTACAATATTTCATTCCTAGACCACGTGATCAAGATGGTGGGTGGTCATCTATACTGGAGGGTATTTGTGCGAAAGGATTTTTGTCTCCATGGCTAGCAGCAAAGTGTGGTTGTTCTTGGTATGTCACCAGGCTGATGGTGGTTACTACAATAAACTATAATTGGCTTTTTTGTGTGTTTCACATCTATTTTCCTTCTTTTTAATTTTTAGTACTGAATGTAGTTTACACATTTCGTTGCACTAATAAGATAATATCTTCATCTCTCTGTCTCTCACAATCTTTGCAGTTTCTGTGTTTCAATTCCCCAAAACTTTTTGTTTTTTCACCTCTAACAGACTCCTTGTTAATTTTGCCATGCTAATTAAACTGTAGGACTCCCTCATACCCAAGGTTATTAAAATCCCGATTCGAATCTTAAAATCTTACGATTTTACGATTCAATATTATGAAAACGATTCGAATCTTAACTGAATCTTAAATGTGGTAGAATCTTAATAAAATCCTGATTTGAATCTTAGAATTTTTAGAATCCCGATTTGCTTCCGATTCTATACGATTCTACTGCACAAGGTTTATTCGGATTTTTTGAGTTTTTTTTTTTTTTTTTGGGCCTCCAATGAAAATTTAGCTTGTATTGGGCTGATTTTTACTTTTTAGTATGTTAGTAGCCTGCCCCCTTTTTTTTTTTTTTTGATAAAAAGTAGCCCGCCCTTTTTTTTTATTTTTAATAAGAGAAGCCTGCCCATTTTTCTTTGGAGGATATCTCTTCAGATGATGAGTGGATAGCTGCAAAAGAGAGTCCAAATGAACCAAATGAAGAATGGCCAAGTGTCTTTCATAGGGATGCTCAAGAGGAAGATGAAAATGGTAAGTAGGTTTTAAATCTTGTGAGTTATGACTTATGACTTCCTTATTAGATCTTTATAAAATTTTGAATACAATTTGTTTTTGTTCTTTTTTGCTAGGTGATAAAGATAAATAAATTCATAATCTTAGTGATTGTGAACTTGAAAATGAAGTAAGAGATTTTGATGATTTTCCCATAGATGATTTAGATGGAAGCAACGACATTTATGGTGAAGGTCTCCCATTAGAGGATAACATTCATCCAATCAATGATAATCTTGGTTTTTAGATCTTGATTATTCACATTGAATAATAAGTAATGTGTTACTTTTGTCACAAAATCACCATTGTGGAAAATAACTGGGAAATATTTTGATTTATGTAGTGTTATTATTTGGAACATTATGTATCTTTGTTGTTATGTGGTATTAAAACTTGGAACTTGAAAGTTTGAAGTTTGAAATTTGTCATTGGCTAAAATACACTATTGGTCCCTAAAGTTCACACATTGAGCACTTTTGGTCCCTGAAGTTTGAAATGAGCGCTATTAGTCCCTAACATTTCAAAAATGAGCGTTATTGATCCTTCCATCCAATTCTGTTAGTTTAATTGCCTAATTGGTTAACGGAATGATGATGTCACATTTTATTAATGATGTGGCGCAATATTTTTTATTTAAAAATTACACATAATCAAAATAGCATGAGCTAACTCGGATAAATTCATAACCCATAAAACTGACCCACCTCAGTAGAGCCTGCCTAAACCCATAAATCCTTAAATCGGTTTTCTATATTCCCTAACCCAAAAATCTCCAAACCAGAGATTGAAACTCTCAATGTTTCTTATCTTGTACTTGACATGTAATTAAGTCCTTTGTTGATAAGGTCTAATTAAGTAGTCCTATGCAGCATCATCTTTGAAGCTTCACGTCTATTGGACCATTAATCAAAATCTCCAGAATCTCTCTCTCTCTCTCTCTAAACTTCAACATCATTTGAATTTTCGTTTGAAAGGAACAAAGGCTTTGTTTAATTAAATGCAAACTACAACAAGAAAGCCATAGAGATATCTTATTCGCCTGTAGTGAATGTTAGAAAGATGGAAGATGGTGATGGTGATGGCGATGCGATGGCGGCGGTCTAATTAAGCAGTCCTATGTAGTATCATCTTTGAAGCTTCACATCTATTGGACCATTAATCAAAATCTCCAGAATATCTCTCTCTCTCTCCAAACTTCAACATCATTTGAATTTTCGTTTGAAAGGAACAAAGGTTTTGTTTAATTAAATGCAAACTACAACAGGAAAGCCATAGAGATATTTTATTCGCCTGTAGTGAATGTTAGAAAGATGGAAGATGGTGATGGTGATGGTGATGGTGATGGTGATGGTGATGGCGATGGCGGCGGTCTAATTAAGCAGTCCTATGCAGCATCATCTTTGAAGCTTCACGTCTATTGGACAATTAATCAAAATCTCCAAAATATCTCTCTCTCTAAACTTCAACATCATTTGAATTTTCGTTTGAAAGAAACAAAGGTTTTGTTTAATTAAATGCAAACTACAACAGGAAAGCCATAGAGATATTTTATTCGCCTATAGTGAATGTTAGAAAGATGGAAGATGGTGATGGTGATGGTGATGGTGATGGTGATGGCGATGGCGGTGGTGGTGGAGATGGCTTAGGCGTTATTAGTGGCAGCACTCATGGCTGTTTGTGAGTTTCAATCTTTCATTTGGAGATTTTCTAGGTTTGGGGAAAATAATAGTAAATTGATTTGGAGATTTATGGATTCGGGCAGGACTGTAGGCATCTGGGTTATGAATTAATCCAGGTTAGCTTATGGGTATTTTGATTATGTGTAATTTTTATTTAAAAAATATTGTGCCACATCATTAAAAAAATGTTACATCATTCTTCTGTTAGCCACATAGATAATTAAACTAACGGACTTTGATGGAAGGATCAATAACGCTCATTTTTGAAACTTTAGGGACTAATAGCCCTCATTTCAAACTTCAGGGACCAAAAGCGCTCAACGTGTAAACTTTAAGGACCAACAGTGTATTTTAGCCTTTGTCATTTGGTATTTAGTAGTTGATGACTTATTGCATTTTATAAATTTTATGCCAAAACTTATTTATTTTTCAATGATTCTTTAACCTATGTTATGAATTATAATTATTTATATATTTTTTATTTGTTTTTTATTTACGGAAAGTAGAATCTTACGATTCACGATTCGATTCACGAAACCCTCCCAACGATTCAAGGTAGAATCCCGATTTTAATTACCTTGCTCATACCATAGCAAAAATGTAGAATCCCTTGAAAACAATCATTTGGAGTTTCCAAACTGCCAAAGCTTGTGCAAGCATATGATCTCATTGCACAGAAAATATGCCAAAATATTTTATTTTTGACTTTGTTAACTAATATCTTCATTCTTTGATTATGCCATGCTCAACCGCTATTGTAACAATAATAGCAGCCATACCAACAATACCATTTTTCTTATGAACCCCCTTGGTTTCTTCCTAAATACTAATAGGCTCAACACATGTCAGTATGTCACGCCTAGAAAAATATTGAAGAAATTTTATTAAATTATGAATCATTTACCAACACAGCCAAGACAGTCACAAAAATAATTGCTCAAGTATTGAAAAATATAAGCTTCTATATATTTTCTGTGTTTAGGAAATGAGAGTAGAACATAAGTGGGAGAAGGGAAGGATTATCCATTCCACATGTTTGGATGTTTTAAAAATTAAATAGGGGGGAAATAAACATATTTTCCATTTGTTTGGATGTTTTAAAAGTAAAGATGAGAAGGAGATGAAAGTAGTAGTAGTAGTACTACTAAAGAGGTCTTTTGTACAAAATTTACATGGATGCCTCCACTTGTAGTTTCTCTATTTCAAATTTATTTTGCCATTTCCAACAATCAGACAATCACAGTTTCCCCTGCTCTTGAAGTTGCTCCTGTGCAAAAACAAAGTATATATATTAGAAC
The DNA here is from genome assembly GCA_907173295.1 of Fagus sylvatica. Lineage (NCBI taxonomy): Eukaryota > Viridiplantae > Streptophyta > Magnoliopsida > Fagales > Fagaceae > Fagus > Fagus sylvatica. Next base: position 3,744,308 of record OU015762.1, read on the forward strand.
CACCACAATAAAAAGCAAGAGTCAAATGAAAATAAAAAAGGTAAAAATAAAAAAATACGGTAGCAATAAACCGCATGGTGACTCTCTAGATTTAGGCAACATATTTTGCAAAATTGTTGATTCAACTGCAGCAAAATATGGGATGAACACATATCCACTCAGTTTTCTGGAGAACTAGATGTATTTTCTCTCAAAACAGGTAACCCCAGCAGCATTCTCAATAAATTTTGCATTCAACTGTGCTCCAAATTAAAAGTTATCAGAGTCAAATTGAAGAAAATTCTTGGCTCTTTTCAGCAAGACTCAGAGATCTAGTGCAGTGAATTAGTCAATTGACCATATTTTTTGGCCTATGGCACCAAGCCATTTGACTATCAAGCTTGTTCTTGATACCATAGTTAGCTATTTATTTAATTATATACACAAACCCCACCTTACCCCTGATGAACATACTTCAGCTTCCCTATGAGCATCAAATATAAAGGCCATGATTAACATAGGAAAATCATGGTGTCAAAAATATTTATTGACTCATCACGAATTTCAAATGGCACCGATGTTCATTAGAGGGAGGATTAAATAGATAAAATTAACTACATTATTTCTAAAAGTAGTAATCTTTCCTCAGTGAAAGTGATCACTATCGAGCATCACGAAACTATCAATTTCCATTGCTCTGTTATAATACTACTTCTCTTGAGCTGCATTCAGTTTATCTTGTCTTAATCTTGTTTGTTCTTAACTTTGATTTTTCAAATCTCTCTTGGGAATTCCATCATGAAGTAAATTTCAAATTTAGCAATACGAAATGTAAAGAAAGAAAATAAATCCAGAAGCAATTTATGTAACACTGACCTCTGTCACAAAGAAGGCATGGAACCCATATGGAACTCTGTGGGGCATCTCAACAACTGCGACAGGATCAGCTGACATTGTTTTTGCATCAATTACATTAATTGCTGATTTTCTGCATAATTATAAATGAACAATTGAGATTGTATCATCTTCACCAATAAATTCAAACTTTAAATCTGAGTATGAACATTAGTTAAATAACTATTCCAAAGCTTCTAAAAGAAATCGATGGCTGCTATGACTATAACATGAACTATGTATACACAAGGGATGATGTTAAGATTCAGGGTTATATAATGCATAAAAGTTGGATGATGACCAGGAACAAGCTTTTAGTAAAAAGAGAAAATAGCAACATAGTAATGTTTTCTCCTCTAATGTAATCTAAAGAGCCTAAATTTGCAAAAACATGGAGAAATAAAAAACCCTCTTGCAAAAAGTAACAAAGCAGAAACACTAATAACCAAAAAATTTATGCATTAAATTAAAAAAGAGAATATAAAATTGTTAGTAGTGTGTGAAAGGAAAGTATTACCCGGTATTCTCATCATGTACAAAGAATATTAAGTAGCCATCATCCTCTTCAGAAGTAATGCCAGGCACACGAGGGACAAAAACAGCCTCAGAACCAAATCTGCCAGGTCCCAAGTCATAAATGCCTAGAACATTTCCTCCAACTTCAAGCTTTGTTTTTCCAGTCTCTGGTTCAGCAAGCAGATCAAATTTGATAATCCCAGTGACTTTTGCAATGCTGTCAAGTATGGTTCCATATACATATCGTTGTCTCCTGATAACCCATCAAATAATTAGAAAATACAAATGATGGAATACATAAAAAGGATTTGAAACCCAAGAGAACATGAATTACGCATGGATGCTCGCTAAATGATGAAAATAGGCTCCAAACCAAAATGAGTTTCAGAACATATTCAAAAAGCAAAAGATCATATAAATATGGCCTTTCATTATCCAGCTTCCCTCATCCACTGCCAGAATGAGCATTTTGCAATCTTGAATGGATCTACAAACAATATACAACCCAAAATCTCCAATCAGAAACAGTTGATGAATACCTGCCAGTGTAGCTCTCATTCACCCTAGGAAAATCTACAGCAGACACTGATAGTTTCTTCTGTGAAGCTAGACCAGTTTTCATGTTGAATCTCATCTCATACCTGAAAAGAATAGTAACTATCAGAAACAACTAGGCATACATAGAGCTTTGCCTTTTCATAAAATGGGTGAAGTTGTCCTACAGCTCGTTTGAGAAGTTTTCAAGCTTTTCTTTGACAAGTCCATTGACCATGTCCAGATCTGGATTCTCAAGGCGACAAGTGATCAGAACGACTTCGTCCTCCTCCTCCCAAGCATTGGCTAATGAAGGAAGTCATCAAAAAGATCAGTAATATGGACACATGAAAATGGAATAAACTTTAATTATAGCTTAATCATGAACCGCACCATTATGGAATATGAAGCAATTTGGAAGCTCAAACCATCTGATTTGCAGTTCATTCTTTGCATACCGAGGAAGTACACCAAAACGAGACTTTTTTGTTGCATCAAATGTGAATATCAGCTTGTTCTCCTTCACCATTTCCTGAAATCAAAAGTTAAAACAATTATTACAAGTTCCATATGATGTGATTGATATGATGCTCAACACTGCTATCAGAAAAGAAAGCACTTTTCTGTCCACCAGGTCTACCAAAAAGTAACATCCAACATCCAAAACTCATCTCAAGCCATATCACTGATATCCATATCTTATGACAAAATTTCCTGTGCATGCTGAGGACTTGTTCCAGAATTATGGAAGATTTGAAAGAAATTATAAAGGTTTAAAATCCAAGTACCACACTTGAGAAGTAGAATGATCTGAACATCTATTTCCATTAAAATTGTATACTCCAGAAGGAAATTCAAATTTCATATTTCATATACTGAAGCTCATGACATCTTCAGATATTAAGATAAATAAATGACAAATTCCAGATGCAAGACCTTCTCATGCTCATCTTAGTTAAGACACTTAAATTTAAGATTTTACATTATGCGGTTCAGCAGTAACAACTTTATGCCTGAATTTTGAGAAATTTCTCAAAGACAAATAGAATGACTTCAACAATACCAAAGAGTGGGAACGACAAGCTTCTTATTTAATTCTTTACAAAAATTAAGAGTCAACAACTCATACAATATTAGTAGCCATAAAAATTAAGAAACAAAGTCCCATGATTATTTTCAGTGCAAAAATAAATATATAGAAGCACATAAACACAAAACACAAAATAACAAGAATGAGAAATACACACACACACACAAGGACATTCTTGTTTCATTGATTGAAATGTGAAAAGACTAAGATGGATGACCCTAATGGATGATGCAGCCAGCTGTACCATATTTCTGTGTCAAAATACACTCCATGAACATTGTATAAGGAAGTGATTTCAAGATTATTGAGAGGTGAAAAGAGAAACATGGATGACCCAAATGGATGATAGTTCTGTGTTTAAAATACACTCGATGAATATTGTTCATTTCCAACCCCCCGCCCCTTTTCTTCCTGCGGGGCTCCTCATTTGGCCTAGGGTTGTTCAGAGAGGTATTTCATCACTATGCATGCCAACATTATCTATTAAATTTGTTACTGCAACAACTTTGCAAGTACCATACCTTTGGTCTGAAATACAATGGAAGATCCATGAAAATCGCATAGTTCTCAGTAATGGCAAAGTCATGCATCATGATGGGGTCTGATATTGTTATTGGTACTGGGTCATGCATGACACCATCCTTGGAAATTACTCTGTAAGTGATATATGGTGGTGTATGTGAATAGCCAAATGTAAACATCTCGCCTGCATGGAGGGATTGTGTGAGTTAAAAGGAACTCTTCCATTACCATGGCTTACCAAATTTCTTTTATGAGGATGTCTTTACCAGTGAATGGATCAACCTTAGGATGAGCAGTGAAAGAATGTGCCAATCTATTGTCATAGTCCAGCATGCCAAGTGTTTGGAGATCTCCATCTTCCAAAACTTTAAGGGCATCTAAATAATGCAATGAAAACAATTCAATTCCGCATTAGAGGCAAGAACATAGCAACAAATTACTCAATGGAGTCCATATATGACGCAACCAAATAGGCATTGCTCCATAGTTCCTTTTGCCCACCATGGAAAGCACAGTGGTTACATTACATCATATGAATTGGCCAATGGTAATCCAGAGTATAACCGACCCTTTTCATTTTAATTTTTTGGAAGTAAAAAGACAAGAAGAAGACAAGCTTACAAGGTTTATCTGCCTCAGAAAGTGCTAGAAGTTTCCCATGATGATATACCAAAGCTGTATTAGCTGGACACGGGAGACAAATAGTTAGTGCCTGGCACTTCACAGCAGGATTATCCAAACAGGAAAAAAATGTGTAGAGATACCCAATACATACATTTAAAGACAGGTTTTGGCATGATGCATGTATCGTAGATATTTATTGACAGATCCATACGTGTCTGCTAAAGGAAGAGAGCATATTCATCGAAGCAGTGCACACTTGTGGCTCAAAAGGTAAAAGGGTAGGGACCGGTTGGTAGGTTTTAAGTTCAAATCTTACCCTTCAAAAATAAAATTTATTTAAAGGAAGTAACTATGTGCATTATTTTAGGTAAACATATTTGTCAGGCAAGGTTTAAAACAAGTATTTGGACACTTTATTATTGAAACCTAGCCCTGTACCTGCATCCTAATGTGTGGGGAATTGATGGGTAAAAGTCCCATACACAAACTAGTACCTACCACAGGAGCCCAAGCAACAATAAAATTTAGCAAAATCAAAAACAGAATAATACATGGGATGATGTTTTTGAACCGTCTTTTCATTCGAGCAAAAGTTGCATACTAGACTAACTAACCTGTTCCAGTTCCGTATGAGACATCTAATACTTTCAATTTTCCTCTCAGCATTTGCATGTTCACCATGAGTAATCCAAACAGCCCCTTAAGATCTCCAATCTGAAATGACATTTAAAAAGGAAAAAAATTATATATAACGGGGCCACCAAATTAAATATATACAACAGAAGATTATCTATTCAAGATTTTTAATTATACAATCATTAACTACCTTTCCTTCTTTCCCTATCACAATCTTTTTTCTTTTGTCACCCATTAGCAGCAAAGTTCATACTCAGAGGCCAAACATGCAACTAATAAAGGGGGGGAACATCCTACTGATGTGAACCACTTAAATGAACATACCAGAAATATGAAACCCACAGCCTACTGGTGTACCTTCATAAACTTAGCACCTCCAAAATACTCTTCTTGTTTAATCCGAGATGTCCTTACATAGCGGGAGACATAGGTTGCTTTCCCATCTTTGATGCGCAAACCATGAATCATGCTGCAAAGTTAAAGTTATCATCTAATTCCTTCTTGCTTAACAGATTAATACTGGATAGACCTAATGGGTTCCAAACTAATATCCTTGAATCTCCAAAATTTAAAGAAAGGGCAGAAAGGCTGTTGAACACAGAATCACATGTTGGAACAATACCAACTATCATATGTCAAAGAACATAAACTAGCAAGGATGGTTATAAACAATCAACAGCTGTCCACTGAACAGACACACATGATTCACCAAAACCAACCAGAATACAACACTAAACAATGTAACAAACATCATGAAAATAGCAAATGACATGGGTAAAGTGATTAAAATTGGCAATTTTTCTTTTCAAAGTACATGGAGCTTTTTGTATATGATACAAATACTTATTATGTAAAAATTGTGCGATGAGTAGCCACTAAAAAGCAACCATATATTAAACACACAAAGCAGAGAGACATTAATGGTATTCTGGAGTGGGAAAAATGGTACTGAAGTTATATCTTTGAATTCTTTCTTCAAGAAAATTTGAAAGAAATACTATTTTTTTGAATAAGGGAACAGAAAATCACGCACCCATCTCCATCAAACCTGCAAAGAGAGCAACAAAGAGAATAAGAGACCAAGATAATAAAAAAATCTAAACTTCATATATAGTAGTTAAATGTATATGTTCCCTTAGAATTAAGTCAAGTAATCATGGTAATTAGTTCCACATAGGGTTAAGACATACCAGTGATATCCAGCAACAGGGGAAAACTTCGGGTTAGGACCCACCCTAACAAACTCTCCGTTTAAGCAATCCTGTAAGACATATTATACATTCCATGTCATGGGCAACAGAGGCAAAGATGCAGCTAATAGCATCAGAGAAATAAATGAATGATTGGTCAAACTGTTGGCTACATTAACTAGAAATAAAATACATATACATTTTTTTTAATGACAAGATAGCACGTATCAAGCTCAAGGTGATAGGAACGTGTTCATGACGGCAAGTTATTACACAACAAGGACCGCTATTACATTGCAACGAGTCGGTAGTATAATACAAGTAGAAGAAGCTACAAGGATAACATGACTGCCAAAAAGAGCCTATGTCAAGGAGGTGAAGCGAAAACAACAACAACAAAACCTCATTCCCAAAACTTTTGGGGTTGATTATGGATCCTTAACAAATTAATCGGGATTCACCACATGTATTCTTCTTTAGCACTCTATGTCTTCTTAGCTAGTAGATTTCTCTCGCATTGGCTTGCTTGTCAAGTTACCATATTGTTCAGTACATATTTCTAAACCTCTTGTCCTCACTCCTCACACAAAATCTTTAACTTGTTCCATTTCTTATATACATAATTTGGAGCAGGCTTACATTTCCAACACCAGATTTTTGCATTCATTAACAAACACTCTTTAGGTTTGCATTGCAAAACAGAACCTTCAAGCACAAGTAAAGTAACACAACATTCACAGTTTCACTACCCTTAATCATGAGGCTTTTACATCAAACAAATGGTCTAGATTGTGCTACCTCATCAACATTCAATCAAACATTTACTAAATTACTTTTGATTAACATCCTAACCATTCATAATTAAACGAGCCGTTTTAATTTTGTCACGCCATCAACATTTCGACGTCTATTTAAGTTATCGATGATGTGTCAAAATCTAAACCAGCTAATTCATTGATGAACGGTTAGGATTATAACAAATTTTAACAGTGTTATTAAGAACTAATAGAGAATTGGATAATTGTACGAACCGGAAGGTGGCCTTTGACGAGTAGGTCAGTAATGGGAGGAGTCTCTTCACGAACCGGAGCAAAGTTACCGGAGAGATAGTGGTGAGGTAAAGAAGAATCGTACATGAACTTCACGATCAAATTCTCCACAAAATCAATCACCTTAGAAGTCAGGCCTTTGTTTGGCTTGGGGTTCACCTGCACTATCTTTTTTCCTGCTCCGCCGATGTAGCTCTGCTTCTCCTCCGCCATTTTTCTCTCTGTGTGAGTGTGAGTGTGAGTGTGAATGAGAGAGAGAGAGTTTTTGTAAATTATTGGATTGTGAAGAGTGTAGAGATTGGTTACATCGGTGGTAGTGGATTATGTTTTTGTCTGATCCATTACTAGATTTTTTTGGTGAAAGCTAGTGCCACGTTTCAAATTTTAGGTTCGTTAGGTAGTTTATCGCCAAAACTACAACTAGTGTATTTTTTTTATTTTTTGTTTTACATTAATTAAGGATAATTAAATTTGGACACAATTCGGCTAGTTTGAAGCTATTTTGCAACAATTTACTACGAGTCAACTTATAATTTTATACCATTCACACGTATTTTTAATTATAGAACCTATATTTAATGAATCATGTGATATATTTAATTAATACATACATATAGTTTTATGAATTGTCACGTAGTGGTTTGTAGTTAAACGATTAGTAAGTGAAGTTGGGATATAAGATTTTTATGTGATAGTTTTTTTTTTTTTCTTCTTGATAATATCATGTGATTGAATTTAAATAAAGAACTGTACATGTATTTCTTTTAATTATCTATAATGTATATAAAATGATAATTTTTGACTTTTTGTTGATTTATTCTAATAGTGTCACATAATTCTTTTTTTAAAGTCTACGTTTTTCCATATCATTATTCAAATATAAAAAAATTATGTTTAGTTTTTTAAACTAATTAGAACTTGCACATTTTATTTTATTTTATTTTTTATGATGGAACAACTTAAAATTAAATAGATTTTGATTAAATTATGTTTAATCTTCTACACACATATTCTAATTAAGTTAGGAATATTCATTTTTACAAATTTTCTAATTTAATATTTACTAAGTAAACATGAATTGTATGTAAATTATATAATAGAAACTAGAAAGAAAACCATTATATTTTTATTAGGTCACCTGGTGGTCCAGCTCATTTTCACGAGAGGGTGGGCCTGTATTCGGTTTTATTAATCCAAACAGAACCAACATACAAAATCTACTTGTATGTTGGAAATACTATATACATTAAAGTAAGTACTCTATAAAAGAAAGATGCTTTGTTTTCTTTCAATGAAGATCCTCTCTTGTTTACAGTACAAAACATAACCTTATATATGAATATTAAATCTTATATTTCTGAGATAATTTCATATACCACATGTGAGTTGGTACTTGGTAGACATAAAACTTGTTGGACCCGAGCCGAGTTCTCTGCTTAGCCTCACCTTAAACTAACACCACAAAAGGCCTGTTGAGACTATGTTGAGTTGTTAAGGGTGCCTTTTTAAATGATTATATTGTCCTTTTTAAATGATTTTTATATTTAGTAACAAAATATTGTTATTATTGTTATTATTATTACAATTTGTTAGCATTTGAAAAATTGTACTATAACTTAATAGTATAGTCAAGTCATTTTGGTCATTTGTACCCGAAACAATAGTTTTAGATTAAAATTATCCAAACGCTCAATTGACAGAAACAACACTTTTTCATTAGTTTTGTCAAACGTTTAATTGTGATTTTCATAATCGTGTTTTCAAAATACGCATTTTAAAAACGCAATTTTTCAAACAGCTAACCCAAACCCACCCTGAATGAGATCTCGATGCTCATCTTGGTTAATGCAAGTATCAATCAAATACAAATTACACAATGCGTGGTTCATGGTGTTTGGAATATAATATTTTCAAAATAGAAAGTTATATATATGTATAAAGTATTAATAAAGTAAATACATTTGTTTCGATTTAATGCAAGTGTTAACTAAGTATAATGCATGGTTCATGGTGTTTCGAATATAGCATTTCAAGATAAGAATTGTCTTTATATATATATTATTAACCAAGTATAATGCATGATTCATCTAATGAAGATTGGCTTTTCATCTCGGTTATCCAACAAAAACCAATAAAAGAATAACTTTTTAATATTTTTAATATTTCTTAATGTTATTTTACCGAACAACCAAGATGAAAATTTGTTTTTAAAAAATTATAATTGTTCATCTCATCCATTGAAAAGTACTATTGCATTGGACCTCGATCCTATTTTGTCCAGATAACTAATCTTTCACAACTCACTTCTTTACTTAAATTTTTGGATTCAAATGAAATCTTTTAAGATATTTTAGACCGAACCCAATTGAGTTAAATGGGTATTCAGAATCAAAAGCAGGGCTTGTTGATATGGAGAGTTGTTTGGGAGGATTCCTTTGAAAGATGAGGTTTCGTGGGGTTCAATGATTAGTTGCTTTGTGCAAGTAGAATGGTTAGCTGAAGCCATGACGATGTGTCGTGCAATGTTATGTAATGGATTGGCACCCAATGATGCTATGATTGTGGATTTTATTTCAGCATGTGGGAAATCAATGGCATTGGGTGAGGCCCGTGAGGGTCAGCAATTTCATGATATTACTGTAAAGACATGTTTTGATTGTAACGATTTTATTTATGCAACAATCATTCATTTCTAATCTTATGCAACAAAATAGGTACAATATCACTATCACATGCACGTGAAAATACGTATATAGATTTCACATATATTGTGAAAAGAGTGTTGCAAACACTCATTGCAGAAGATAACCTATGAATAACTAATATTGCATAGTTCACGTCCTTTTATGGGCAGCATGTGTTTATCCCTACGAATCTTGAGTCAACCCAATAGATTGTGAAAACTATGAAGTCATTAGATTAGTGTGTTTAACGTTAATGACTTTGATGCATGGCTTATAGAATTCACTCTCTTTAGAGCTAAAACTAATGAATCATTCATATAAATTGATGATATATAGGAGTATGACTTTAGTATGTAATGGGCTTTAGGATTTTTCATGTTTCTCCTCTGAAGAGGCCAAGTATTTATGGCCATTAATCTTGTATAGCCTAAATATTTCTATTTAGTAGGCAATGGAATTTACAGCAACCGAGCAAATTGTGATTAAATTTCTTTAGTGGTAGCCTTCAAAGAAAAAAAAAAAAAAAAAACTTTAGTGGTGGTTGGAAGGTCTATACTCTATATCATACAATAAAACTTTATTTGCATGAGGTTAACAGTTTTCGTTACTTGTTCACAAGGTTTGCTTGAAATGGCAAGGGTTTGACATGAAAATTCAATGACAATGATGAATACAAATGAACCTGTACACATTTGTGAACAATTTTCTAGAATAAAAAGAGCCAACTGAGAATATAAATTTCAGAATTGTTATATATTTGCTAGTTAATAAAAAATGTATAATTCATGTTTATACCTTGCCATTCTTAGTATCTTATCTGGATAATGTTGTGCTTACAATATATAGAAGGACAATGTGAATGCTAAACTTTGTGTACTCCATACGTTTGCTTAGTATGGAAACAATATCATAACATATAATATAAATAAATCTGAATTGTAATATTTGAAAGTTAATGAGTCACAAATATTCTCACATTTGTTGAAACTTATATAAACCCAGCATATGCTAACATTTCTTTTTTTTTTTTTTTTTGCGAACATAGGCCTTGGCCCCCTTATGTATGGAAAGAAAACCATGTGAACCTCCTACGCGTCTACGCCACTTCATGGAACGGGCGTATAAGATAATTCTTGGTCAATACCATTTGGTATGGTATGAATTATGATAAATTAATTACGCTAAACATTTTTTAGAATTCTAGCCTTTAACTAGTCATTTTTTTCTTTTTGAACAAAAAAAGGATGAAGAATAAGAAAAAAAAAAAAAAAAACACATTTTCTTCTCACGTGGATTGGAAAATAAAGTAGGCTGACTTTATCATTTTCTCCGGTAGCTTTCCTAGGGAGTTTGGTCAAGTTTTGCTTTGTGACCATGTTTAATTTCTTGTCCACATGTAGACCTTTGAGTAGGCTTGGTTGGTCCTCGTGTCCAATATTTTCCTTTCTTTTTATTTTGTTTGGGAGGGTGATGTTGAAGAATTACTAGACCTTTTTATAAGCTTAATGGTACTGATCGTCACGTTTCATCCTAACTTTCTAAAACCATGCACACTGGTTCTTGAGTGCATATAAATATAATTCATTCTTAATAAGAACAATGAAATGCACCTCTGCTTTCACAATCATTTAAGACTTGTACATTTTCTTGCTCTGATAGTTATTACAATGCAGTGTTTTTATTTTTGTTCAAGTCACATAAATCGCAAATGGTATAACTGGGTCAGAAAAAACAAAAAGAAGAAAGAAAAAACCCGTATTCACATTCATCTTCTGTAACAAGGATGCATGAAGTAATGTAATTTGAGATAATTGTGATAGAAAGGTGTGTTCATTTATTTTAGAATTGGTAAATTATACAGGTGGAGCCAAAATCCAACACAATCATCCAAATCTAGGTTTACATTGAGGTAAATTAGGGTGTTCCATTCCCGATTTGTGAAAAATTTCACTTTTTTTTTTTTTTTTTACTTATCAAAAAAATTTGTGAAAATTTGAGTCTTTGTTCATCCAAACTATGAAACAATGATTTCATATTTTGGTTGTTTTTCATCCATCATATTGATTGAGGGTGTTGCAGAGTACATTGCTAATCCTGCTCATGTTGGATACACAAAGGTGCTCCTGCCTAATGTGGAGAAGTACATAGTGATTGACTACAAACTCACAACGGTTTGTTTTGAATTGGAAGGGTGATAGCAGTCATCTAGAATGCTGTTTCACCATATCTTAATGAAAATCCAAAACCGATGGTGATGAATTTATTTGTGTATCTTTCGATGAATTTATTCGAATCTATGTGTGTAACTATTTGCAACTCATATTTTTAAAAATAATATGAAGCTATTGGATGGTAAAGAATCATTATCAAATGTTTTTTTTTTTTTTTTTTTCCCACTTGTTTCCTATTTTACTTGGCTAGGATTCAAAAGTTGTCAATATGAGATCCTGATACTTAGACACTCAGTGGGTGAGCTAGATTGGCCTTTGGAGATGACATTTGAAGCTCTTCTTTTTTCCTCTGATATCATAAAGAAGTAATGATAGCAGTTTGAATTCCTTCTCCCTTGACTTTTGCATCAGGTAATAAGTGTTAAAGGGGGTTAGGCTAATCGTGACATAAGTAGAAACATAAACTGCAGAAGTGCATACGTGTCTATTTCAATAGTGCTAAACATAAGACTCCAAATAGGGTTCAAAACCGAAGTCAAAATTTTCTATTAAGGCACTTCATCTGGGATACTCAAGCCACCTGCCCCTAAATCACCAATTATCTACTATTCTTTTTAGCTAAACAACTATTTTCCGGCTAATCACCAATGTATTAAGCACTTGACAAATCTTGGGTTGAAATTAGTGGAAAAATAGGTGTTACCAAAGGAATCCAATTTTTTTGTTTGTTTGATTTAAATTGGCTAAGAATTGCACCATAAGAACAACTGTGGCAACAACCAGTACCATGATTGTTCTCCATGTATCCTCATTATAGTTGCAACTCCAAATGTACTGCATCCAACAAAAATCCTGCTCTAGCAGTTAGTCCTGCATATGAAGTGCACCCATAAAGAATTAGCAAAATGCATAATCCTTCTTGCCACTCTCATTAACCGTCCATCTAGTTTTGGAGTTGATAAATAATGCTTTTATTGATATACATAATGATTTTTTTTACACAGGATTAATGATAGTATATTTCCCTGAAGTTATAATTAGGCAACTACCTTAAGGTAATTGGATTACTGTTCAAAACCTATCAGTAGAGGATGAGTCATATTGGGCTCTGAATTAGTACTGGTATAATAGTTGGACCTGGACTGGACACCAATTACTTTTAATTTTTGATGAGGATGGGCTAGGTAGAGTGACCAACATACAAAAACCATGCTTTAAAGTGCTTGCATGCATAACAACCACACATATTTGTAAGGTATACAGATGTCAACATATGCTTCTTCTCACTTGCAGATGTCAGTTTGGTAGTCTGATTCTTCTCTTTCCTTTCAATCAGTCATTTGTTAAGGCTTCTAGGTACCCCTTCTGTTACCATGATTAGTTTTCCCATTTATTTTCTTTGTATAATCATGCAAAGCAAAAGCAACCGTAAATCATTAAGAATCTAGGTATACAACTTTTGTAATTTTTAAGCCTTTCTCCAAAAATAAAATCAAATCTAATGTCAAGAACCTAATTACAAGGCTTTTGTATTTTATCACCCTCCTCATTTTCCTCATAATTTTTTCAAGTACTAAGACGTACTTATAGATGGATTCACCAAAATACATCAAAGTCTAGAATTATGAATGACTAAAATGATATAAGCCCAAAAAAAAGAAAAAAAAGATTGCAAGTTCATTTCATCATGAAATGACTAAAATCTGGGGTAGGCAATTGTTGTTGGTAACACCTCCTAGTGGGAAAATAATCAGCAGCAAAGATCATTTTGTAATTTTAATTACCAAGAAACTTGACACCTATTTGTTGTGGGTTTATGCAAAATAGAAATAGAAAAATATAAGAGACAATCACATAGGGAACACAAAGATTTATGTGGTTCGGCCTTAAGCCTACATCCACGGGCGGCGTCTAGGAGAATTTTCACTAAGAAAATATGGAGATCACAAAGGTGGTACAAATGCACTCTCACAAAGCCCAAATCCCAAATACACTGAAAGAGTTCCCTCTCACCACAAGCAGCACACCACAAGAATTATTAATTCTCTAAACTTGGTGTGTAAAAGACCAGAGTTGTGTGCACTCTCTCATGAATTTAAAGTGTAGTGAACATGTATATATATATATATTACAAGTTCGGTACCGCCTTGGTGCACAAAACCAAGTGATGTGTGATATTCCTAATAACCAAACTCAAGCCACGTCATGTCAACACTTTCTCTCTTTGGTATCCGCGTTTCTTGTATAACAGGGAATTGCATGACCATTGATAGCTAATGAAATTTCCTGGCCAATAATACAGTCAATGCCATTGGTTGCATCATCTACTCCAAAATGTGGCTTACATGTCTACTGCATGCCTGGACAGTAAAAGTACTCATGAGACAAGTTGCATAGTTGCAGTCAACTAAAAAAAAAAATCAAAAGCGCACAAAGTAAATTCATAAATACCCTTACCTTTAATTGCCACTAATGCACAAGAGCACAAGCCTGCAAAAACTTGTTGATGCAGCAACTTCACAGATTTAAAAGATGATATTGGTGGCTTTTGTCATGTAACCTGAGAAAAGTGAGTCACCTGGTTTAGTTGGGACAAAACACCACCTTATTATCTATGCTCACTATTACTTGATGAATGACAAATGAAATCATTTGATTGATTCCATATGGTATCTGTGGCCATTTTGAGGTGATTAGTGTGTAACTAAAAACCTTATCAAATCATCTCAAGAGGTGATATGAAGCAAGAGAGTGGAATTAAATGTACCATCATTGAATTTTCTATGTTCCATTTAATTAAATAAAGGTTTGCAGTATTTTAACATGAATATAAAGCTTATGCTTCATAAGGAGAGGTTGAAAAGTTTAAGAATCAGTTAACCTGAAATTAAGCTATAATTGAAACTAGGTGGTAATCTGATTGCTAAGACCAAGCTACAGTCTTCATCCATTCCAACCTATCAAAAATATGTTCAAGAATCAAATTAAGAACAGGAAGAGAGAAAAATAGTAACATTTCTACCATCTTGCAATTGAATTTCCAAAAATTCAAAATGAATGAACTTTTTAACCTAATCTATGAGGTAAGATATAATAGAGATAGATATGTACCACTTTACTCTTTGCTTGTTGCTGCATATTCGTATTACCGGTGTGGTTAGAAGACACATGTGCTATTACATTCCTCTGTTTTAGTATTCAAAGCTCCTGCATACAGAATCCAGTAACTTATAAACTCACCAAACCTGAAATGAAAAGGAAGAATGAAGAGAGCTAGACTGGTATATAATAAATTACAGGGAACTTAGAAAGGAGATTGTGAATTGTGAATCTATTGAAATAGTGGAGTTAAATCCGTTTTGAATCAACTGACACCAGATCACAAGTTTTATTATAGAATATTTTGTCAAAGCAGTCAACTTAAAAGAAATCCAAAGCACACATAGTAATTTCATAAAGATCCACCCTTACCTCTAATTGCCAATAATGCACAAAAGCACAAGCCTGAGAAAATTGTTGATGCAGCAACTTCACAGATTAAAAGATGATATTGTTGGCTTTTGTCATGTAACCTACGACAAGTGAGTCACCTAGTTTAGTTGGGACAAAACTTCACATAATAATCTATGATCACATTATAAAGCTCCTCGAGGGATGTGAGATATCGCACGGCTTGAGACAGAGATGATAGTTGAGGGCAACTCACAATCTGTAAACTTTTGAGAGAATTTGATTCAAGAGCAGTTAAGTCTGCATTCCTGGCTTGTTCTGACTTGGGTTGGGGCTTGAAATTTGGCAGCCAAGGGAACTACGATAGAAACAATTTGGAGCACATTATCCTTCTCAAAAACATTTAAATCTAGGGATGCAAATAGTCTTGGACCATACTAATTTCTGCTTGGAATCATACAAATAAGTGAGGAAAAGAACAAATAACAAACTTTCTAGAATTATGTTTTATGTTAGTTTGGTTTACAGAAAAGAACTCTGCATTCAATGTGAGAATTCAATTGATTTTCCTTCTCCTCTTTAAAAAGACAAACTATGTATAACTTTATATTTTTATTTATCCTAAATTTGTTTCCAAATATTGCGCATAAAGTAAAATCCATTCCAGCACTTCTGCATGTCTAAACTCAAAATCTGAAGCCAAACTTTTAATCCAAACTAAGCTGATATTATACAGCGAACTAAAATCAGCCTTCATACTGAAGAACCCAAAAACCACATCTAATATTTCTGTTTGTTGATATAAAAGAGTAGTAATAATAAAGAGTTGAAGCAAATGAATACCTGAATCGCATCCTAGAGAGTAGTTGTCTATAATGATCATTCACCATAATGGAATCCCAATATCAACAAGATCCAGATTTCACTCTGTTTATTCAACATCAAGATTGCAAACAGTAAAAATGTCATCTAATAAATTATAATTTATATAAATGCAAAAATCATTATAAAAAACAAACAAATGCAAATTTATGAATCTTTCCTCTTGGGTTATTTTTTAAGTGAGGGAAAATATAATAAACACAAATAAAGATAATCACCTAAGCTGTTGTCTTGTTGCACTTGTCCATAAGATTCTGAATATGCTCAGATATTTAGACCTCATTTTGTTCTGTGCTTCCAATTCGTTCTACATCCAAGATCAAATACAGTGAGAAATAATCATAACAAACAAAGAGCACAAAGGAGTTAACAAATCGCATTTGAGCTTCTACAAAGGATTAGGATTGATAATTACAGAGTCCATTGTTGATTTTGTAATGATTATTAGGTTTTTTCTTTGATTTGGAAGCAAATCGATTAACTTTAATGCCACAAATCAGAGATCCCTAAGCTATCCCAAAATATTCAATTACATTTGATTATAGGCGAGTCTAAACAAGTACCTTAGTTACATCAGCTTCCCAAATATTTGTTGAAAGTATCTGAGTGATACATCCCATCAATGTGAAACCTGTTAACAGAACACAAAGCCTGTACTTTATAATAATAATAACAACCCATCAAAGTAGAACTCTAAAACAATATTGACCAGTTTGGTTGCTGACAAATCAATAAATTAAACAAGAAATTCTACAAGTCCTTGATTTTTTTTCTTCTTTTATTACCAGAAAACCAAAAGCTTCGTTAAAGTAAGCCAAATTCAATATATACCATGGTTTAATATAAAAATAAAGATAATATTGTTACTTGTCTTTCTCAATAATTTATTTATTTATTTGGAAATCAATAAAACATAAAGAATAGGACTAGATGACTGGGATTAGAGAACGTACGCTATTAAAATACTTGGGAGAGGGATCCTCATGGTCAATTTTAGGTACGTGAGCAATCTTGGGCCAATCCTCGCCGATTCCCTTTTCGCATTTTATCTCTAGGTGGGGACAATCATGAATTGTCAGCTTTTGTAATCTGAGACTGCGGATTCCATCAGGCAGTGATGATAGATTGGGGCATTTCGCAATTACAAGTATTTCAAGTGATGTGAGCTGACATGTCCATTCGGGCAGATTCATCAAATTAGGAAATTCTGCAATGGCGAGCTCTCTCAGAGTAGTAAGATGTTGAAGACCCGCAGGAAGAGACTTTAGTTTTGGAAGTCCTTTTAAAATCAAAGAACGGAGGGAATTGAGGAGTCTCCATTCCATGCCATCATCATCCACGTCACTTACTGGATCGAACTCATCACAATCTTGAATCCTGAGCTCTTCAAGGGAGGTCAAATATCGCATGGATAAGACAGAGTTGTTAGTCTAGGGCAACTCAAAATGATTAACCGCTTGAGAGAATTTAGATTTGACGCCAACTCATTTGACAGAGACACTTCATCCTTTAATTCCCACAAAATCATGACCTTTAATTTGGAAAAAGGAGAGGAAGAGGAAGAGGAAGAGGGAAGTGAAGAAGCCATTGTCATGGTCTGTTGCAAAGGCTTCAAGCTGGCAGCATATAGAAATAGCAGTTTTTCGAGATTCGGAAATAGAGGCATGGAAATCAGATTAGGGCAATACGAAATTCCTAAAGAAGAAAGAAGAGGAAATGAAGGCAATGTCTGGTGATACTGATGTTGTTGATGATCTGGTGTTGATGCGCTCCTCCACCATCCCTTCAGATTAGGGCAACCGGAGATTTCGAGTGAGTTTAGCGATGGGAAGAATGAAGCAGAGACCTCCTCACTTATATCCCTTTCTGATATGTACTCCAAATCCTTCATAGAGGCCACATATAGACGTTTCAAGGAGGGGAGTTGAGAAAACGGTGGTAGATATCGGCATCTCTGACAATTCCATAATTCTAAATCAACGAGATTTGTGAGCAAAGAAAGCCAATTTGAAAATCTCACACCCCCATACCCATTCACTTTCAAAGATTTGAGATTTTGGTGTGGTTGGAAGCCTTCTAATGATTTCTCATCATTATCATCCGCATTCAGATTACGTCCAAGATCCCAATCTAATTTCAGGTTTTCAAGATGATGCTTTTCCCTTAAATTCGCGGCCTCGGACTCTGCGTTAGCATCTTCCAGTAGTTCCAAATGTTTGATTTCTAGTGTTCCTCTCAGGTTGTTTAGCCCATTCAATTCGCCTAGTCCAGCGACGTGCTTGGAGATGGAAGGAGGGTCCTTGCTCACGACGAATAATGATAATGTTTGAAGACAAGTCAGTTGCTCTATCCCACTAGGCATATGACTCAAAGCATCACAATTGCTGTTATCCAGGTGCCTGAGGTTGACCAATTCTTTAATATCTCGAGGTAATTCTTTAAGATTTCTACACCCGTGAAGTTTCAGTGTTTGCAAATTCCACAGTCTAGTAATAGAATCAGGAAGAGTGATAATACTCCCGTTCCCAGAAAGATCGAGGTACTTTAGATGTATTAATTTCCCTATAGATTTTGGCACTCTTGTGATCCCCAAGCGATGTAAATCTAATGCACGCAAACTTCTGAAACTCGAAATAAGTGTATTCAACATTGACTCGTTGAGAGCACCAGACTCATAAGTTGTTTGAAGAAATGTACGTATATTTTTCGCTTCAACCACTAACTTTAAAGTCTTAGTAAAAGATGAGCCAATAGAAAATGGACATGACACATGACGAATTTTTTTGTTAATATTTTTTCCATCCAAATCTAGTAGTGTGCACTCTTCCCTTGTAACTGATTGTGCAAGATCGTGGATTAAATCATGCATCTTGTATCTTAATCCTCCCCATTCATATGTTAATTCTTCAATGAAGGACCTCCAAAGTAGATCCTTGAAGTACGCATCAGCAACCTGCTCTAATTGTTGGTTTGATGATTGGATAAACCCTTGTGCTATCCATAGTTGTATCAAGCGTTCCTTATTAATCTCATAATCTTTGGGAAACAAAGAGCAATAAGCGAAACAACTCTTTAAATGTGACGGTAGATGATCATAACTCAACTTTAGAATTGGAAGAATATCTTCCCCAGATTGAAGTACATTTACTAGTATATTATCCTTAACATATGACCATTTAGCCTCTGTTTTCTCCAAGCATAATACACTTCCTATAGACTTTATGGCAAGGGGCACTCCTTGACATTTGCCTAAAATCTCCCTTCCAATTTCTTCTAGTTTAGGATTGTTGGTCTCTTGTCCTTTTCTAAATACTATTTGTTTGAATAAAGACCAAGATTGGTCTTCAGAGAGACCTGTAAGAGTGTGTATTGAAACAGATTCTGTAATCTCTGCAACCAACTTGGCACGGGTAGTTATTACAATCTTACTTCCCTTTGCACCACCCATTAGAAGGCTTTTCAAGCTATCCCATTTGTTATGACTTTCATTCCACACATCATCCAACACAAGTAAGTATTTCTTTCCATCAATATTTTGACGAAGTTGCTTTTGCAATTCATCCATGGGAAGGTCTTTTAGTTTATCATTAGTGGCAGATGTAATTATTTTTTCAGAAATTAATTTCACCTCGAAGTCATCAGAGACACATACCCACATTTTCAGCTCAAAATGAGTGTTGACGGTCTCATCATTGTATACATATTGAGCAAGTGTAGTCTTTCCTAACCCCCCAATCCCCACAATGGAAACGACTGAAACATTGACTTCCACATTAGGATCTAATAATAGGTTTATGATGGCCTCTTTATCATCTTCTCTCCCAATAACTTTTTCATTTGGTACAAATGAGTGAGTCTCCCTCTCTATACTCACACCATATTTCTCTGGCAGGTGTACTTTCAAGTTGAAGTCTCTGTTTTCTTTTGCTATCGCATCTAGTTTCTTCCTCATCGCCTTTATTTTACTACTCATCTCATGACGAAAAGCAAGTTGGTTTGATTTTGAAAAGAAAGTGCGTACCTCTTTTGTGATTTTATTCCCACTCATTGCTCTTCGCCGCGAAGCTTCAGTGGAGAATTCACTCAACAAGTCATCTGCTTCATAAATAGCATCCTTCAGCTTTTCGAGCCAGTCCCTAACTTGATTGCTCTGACTCTGCTGCTCCGCTGCATCCTGAAGTACAGCTTGGATTCTGGAAACAATGCTCTTGATGTTATCAAGCTCGTCTTGGACACCCCAGAGCGATCCAATCTCTTGGAAAATCTGGGAGCCCAAATTTTCAATCATCTTCTGTGCAACGCCATAGAGGATTGCTTCGGCCATTTCTTCTTAGTTGGCAAAAGGAAAGCTCAAAGAGCGAGAGGAAAGCTAGAGGGTGGGTTTCAAGTGCTTCAATGTTGATGAAGGTAATGTTGTTGTGAAGGAGCACTGAGTTTATTAGTTTTCCTTTATATTTCCTTTTCTTAGAACAATCATGCTCATGCATAGGAAAGTAACAAGAAGCACCATGTGAGTGTTGGGCCCCTTCTGCACCGAAAGAAAACCGTGTGGACCAATGTGTTCCCCTTGCATCATTGTGCCAAGGCAATTCATAGGAAAGTAACCCTTGAGTGTTGGGCCCCTTCTGCACCGAAAGAAAACCGTTATTGAAGCTAATGCCAAGGTAGTTGTTACGGCACAGTAATAATGTACATACTATATCAAAGGCTTTTTTTTTTTTGGTTGAACAAATACGCATCTTTCTCCTCATTAGCTTGAAATTTAGTAAGGCTGCCATACCAATATACCATGATTCTAATTAAGACCATGTCTTAGATTGGCTCCCTTTGGTCTTGCACCAAAACAAATAAAAAGGAGAATGAGGGCCTATTGGCCTAGTGACTGACAGTGAAATTCATGTTTAGTGATCTTTCAAAATGGAATCTGAGTCAGCAAGGCATCAAATTGTTTATATAATAAGCACTCTACTAGGTTTTATCCAACTACTAAATTCATTTTGTAAGACTTCATTACTCGGAGGCCACAATGTTCCTGTGAATCTAACATCTAATGAAACATAAACATATCTAATTCCAAAAAAAAAAAAAAAGGTTCAGTGTACTTGCAACAAAATAAAGCATTATTATTTGATGATGTCTACACATATTAATTCTTTAAGATTTTGGACTAAAAAACTGCAGCTTATTTTTTATCTAGCACCACATAAAAAATAAAAAAAAAAGAAGTTGAGTGATATATAAATTTTTTGCACCAAATATAAGTACTCTTTGAAACTTGAAACTTAGGCAATCAATCAACAATGATATCAGCAAGTGGCTAAATCACTAGCATATGAATTCTCAAAGCATTCACATTCCACTCTTCATATCATTTTTTTAATCAAATTATAGTTAGTTACACACAAAATTGGTTCTACATCCGGCTAGTTACAATATACAAGTTACAATATGGATGCCAAGAGCCACAATGAAGTACAAACCATTGGGATTTGAGCCAATATTATTTCACAGTGGAACACGTAGAAGAATAAAAGAAATAATTTTTATACTTTTTTTTTTTCGTCATTTTGATTAGGGATGTAATTTAGTAATTGTGGTTTTGTGTGTAGGAGCATTCACATTTGTTTTTTCTATTTTTTTCTTTTTAAAATTCCACTTTTTGAACTTTGGTTATCAATTTTTACCAAACATCCTACATCCTATTCTTTATTTTGCATTACTAATTGGTGTATCTTTTTGTAAATTTTTAAAGAGTGATGCAAAACCGGGTGTGGAAGTGTTTTTTTTTTTTTTTTTTTTTGTGATATTTATCTATTGTCTACTTTAGCTAAAATTCCATTTTAAAGAATCCAATGTAGTTACTCTAAAGCCATTTTCAACTAATCTATCAAGAATATGATGCAGCATTTCTCTTTTAAAATCCACCTTTCAATAATCATGACATAGACATGAGATCAGGAGAATATAATGATCAAATGTGAAAGGAGGTGAGCTAAAGAGAAAAGCAGGAAAAGGTTTTAGTATTTAAACGTACTGAATTTAGATTAAAATCTTTTTAAAATTGAACTAACATTTCTTTTAGAGTTAGTTAAAAATTAAATTAAAACCGTTTTATAATTTTCAAGCACTCCTTTAATGTTTTATTTTCATATCTTGCATTAAAAGTAGTTTAAACACAGAAGAAAATGTATACTCTCTCCTTCTATTTATTTATTTAAATTCTCTATATAATATCAATAACAATCTAAACAGCAGTTAAAGAATGATTAGGCATTGGCCCTTTTCGGAGAAAGATAAGTGTGTGGACCTCTATTTTTTCCATTTATTATTTTTAGGGTTAATTACAACCGATATCCACTCTAAATTATTGAAGCATTTGTAATATGCACCATAAATTTCAAATTTTAAAATTTAATAGTTTAGTACAACAACATTTGCAACATGCACCACTATTACTAATTTGGATAGTAAATATATATTATAAATTTTTCTCGAATTAATATGTTAATTGTAAAAATTTATAGTACAGATACCCCCTTATTTTTATTTCTCCATCTTACAAGTTGGATCGATCAAAAGCAATCTTAACTCTAGTTTTTTTTTTTTTTTTTAAATTTGTCCATCTTTTTTCTTTCAGACTTATATCAAAATTAGTCTAAAGTAAACCCAGAGATAGGTCATACATGTCCTTTGCACCCAAAGAAACCCGTGTGGACCTCTATTTTTTTCTTTGCATTTTTCATTTTTCTATCTTATAATCCCATTCCCACTTCTAATTTTTCTTTGCATTATTTTATTTGTCCATGTGAACATAGGCTCGGCCCCTTCTGCATTAAAAGAAAAACCATGTAGACCTCTAAACACCATTTGGTGCAGCATGGTAAATTAATCATATTATTTATTTATCAAAATTCTAGCCTCTAGGCTTTAACCAGTCATTTCTATTTATTATTATTATTATTATTAAAAACTACATAAAGAAAGACACAAATTTTTCTTATGTAAACCTCTGAATCAAATTTCCTAGGCGGGCCCACGTGCCATGATTCTACTGAAAACCGTGTGAAAGTTGGGCCTTGTGTCCAGCTCCAGCTGCATCCAACTCCAAAAAAGATAGAAAGGAATAACATGTCGACTTTTATTCCTCCCTTCCATTAGTTAAGTCAAGAACTATGCTTGCCAAAAGACCATTCAAGAGTACAACATATACTAAAATTCAAAAGAAACCTAATAATCAGTTTGGCCCCGCGATTTCGCGGGACAAACGTGCGATTTGCATATAAACAAAAAAATATATATATTCGTTTGGCTTTGCGTTATTAGTGAAATTGTGTTTTGAAAATCACAAAAATTTGCTTTTTAAAACCGGAGGGCACCTCGTGCATTTTTTTTATTTCGTGTGATTTGCACCCAAAATAATGTTACTGCATAGCGAATTTTTTGGTTCAGAATGCCTAAACAACTCTAATCTTTTATGCTTAATAACCAAAATATAAAACAAAAACCCATCCCTTCCTGCATTTACCTCTCTTATGTTCTTTCTCAGCTCACTCCAGTGACTACGACTGTTGTTGCTGCTGCTCCTTCTTCTTCTTCTTTTGCTTCTACTTCTCTTCTTCTTTTTGTTTTTTACGGGACAACACAAGAAGTACAAGTATACTTCCTTTTTCTTTTCTTTTTTGGTTTGTCAGCCAACACTTGCTTCTTCTTTCTTCACTTTAATTTAAGCCCAACCACGTGTCCCTACCTTTCCTTGATATTTTTTTTCAACTTTTTACATTTTATTTTATATATATATATATATATATATATATATATATTTTTAATTGATAAGTCTAGTCAAGATCTTAATGATATATTGAATTTTATATATACTACAATGCTAATCCGAAATATATTTGTCCTATATTTTATTATTATTATTACTATTAAAGTAATTTTTAACATTTCTTACATTAAAAAATGATAAGATATTGAACATCATAATTAAGTCATTTTTTATAATTTTCATATGAAACAATAATTTTAGACTATTATTATCCTAACGTTCATTTCATAGAAATAACATTTTGTCACAGGTTTTACTAAACGCTTAACTGTGATTTAATAACATTGATAGCATTTAAAAAATGACACTATAACTTAACAATATAGTCAAGTCTTTTTTGGTCATTTGCCTCTGAAACGACAATTTTAGACTAAAATTATCCAAACGCTCATTTGACAAAAACAACACTTCTTCATTAGTTTTGCCAAACGCTTAATTGTGATTTTCAAAATCGTGATTTTAAAATCGTACTTTTTAAAAAACGCACTTTTTTCAAACAGCTAACTCAAACTTACCCTAATTACATGGGTAATTCAGTAATAAAACATGAAACCCCCTAAAGCTTTGAATATAACACTTAAATCTTATATAGTCTTTTTGTACAACACAAAATTAAGAATAATTTCTCGTTTTTCTTTGTTTTGTTAGTACCCAGAACAATGGAAATGAACAATAGAGATGTACATGGACTTTAGATTGAAATGATTTCATAAATTTGAGATTTTAATTGATAAAATTAAAAATCTAAGAGCTAATCTCAAATATGATTTAAACTTTATGCCTTTTTATGTAATTTCCCTCATAAAGTCTGAAATCGAGTTAAAAACTCTCTTAGGCCATCTTCCACAAAATGCACATGGACCACTTGGACTTCATTAGTCTCTTGGGCCCCAAACTCAAATAAAGTCGCCCGTACTCAACTGTTGGGCTCTTATTTTTGTGGGCTCCCTACCAAGAGCTTAGGCCTAATCCATTTGACGAGCCAAATAACTAAAGACATAAAACACCTGCAGTCTAATGTTTGATCAATAGATATCCTTTCGAGGGAAAAGACTTACGCTTTTGTTAATGGAAAGTGATATTTCCACACTAATATTTCATATTTCTACACTAACATGGAAAATTGTGCTTTGAAAAGACTAAATTGTCCTTATCTACATAACATTGATATTTGCATACTTTCATACATAAGGGCTTTTTAGTATTTTACAAGCAAAATTTCCAATGTTGGTGTGAAAATATCAAGTGTTGGTTTGGAAATAACACTCCCCTTCTGAATTCATTTGTTGACCAGTTGAGACTGGTTTCAAATTTTAGGAACAGAAGATGTATCACTATGTACCCTCTGATTGCTAACACCAAGCTACTGTCTTCATCCATTCCAAGGTATCAAAGAAAAGTTTGAGAATTAAATTAGAAAAGAAAGAGAGAGGAAACAGTAATATTTCTACCATCTTGCAAAGCAAATTTCCAAGACAAATGAAGTTTTAATCTATTCTATAAGAGTAAAGATTTAATAAGGATAGGAATGAGATACATAACAATCTGCTTTTTGCTAGGCACTGCATATTCGTATTACCAGCATGGTTAGAAGAAAAATGCACTCTTAAACTCGTCTGATTTAGTATTCAATGCTCCTGTGGCTGAATGGCTCCTGCACATAGAATCCAATAGCTAACAAACTCATCATACCTGAAATGAAAAGGAAGAATAAATGTGAATTCCATCCTAGGCCTGGAAAACAAAAACATGCCACGATTTTACACAAGACCATATCTCAAAGTTGGAGAGTAGTTAGTAAAGTCATATCACAACATTATTCTTACATAATCGTTGGTAATGTATGCTGCAGTGGTCTATGAATGGGATCTGAGAATCTTTTATGATCCATATTATAACAAAAAAAAAAAGACATGCTAGTTGTATCTGTTTCAATTAGGTCAAGCATCAATGGCAAATACACATGACGATGATAGTAGCTAGCTATACTCATTATAAAGACTTATATCTACCAATTATGTATCATAAATCATCAACAAGATCTGGAATACTGGAAACCACAGCAGATGGTCATTGGCAAGGCATAAAAAAACAAATCATTAAAGCAATGCCTTCTTTTGACAAAAAAGTGTCATAATGCTTTTCTCATTTCAAAATAGTGCAAAGAAACACAAATTGTTCTTCAAAAATAGATATATAACTACTATAGAAAAATGCAGTTGAACATACAAAAATAGTTGAGTAGAACTTTTAATCGTAAGGAGACAATGGAACTTCAAAGGCAAGAAAAGAAGGAAATTGGTTCAATAGGTGCAGAAAAACGGGAAAAGGTACGTAGACAGAACCAGTGAATTAAAAAAAAAAAAAAAATAAAAAAAAAAAAAAAAAAAAAAAAAAAAAAACTAGTGAATTAAAAAAATTACATATTCAGTCATGAGATAGAAAACAACAACCAAGCCTTAGTTTCAAAAAAATTTGGGTCAGCTATAGATCCTCAACAGAAACTATGAATTGAATAGACTTTTTAAATCTTTCAAAATTTCACAATCTTTTTCATAATTGTTGAAGTGATAAGTTGTGATTGATATAAAATAAAAGTGTTCATGGTGGTTCTAGTAGTGAAAGTTATGTTACACTGATCACAATTTGTCACCTTTGTTAAAAAAAAAAATTTTTGAAAATTGTTGTGCAATTTTGTTTCTACATTAAACCGCTTGAAGTTTTGAATGTAACACTTAAATCTCATATGGTTTTTCCGTAAAACACAGAGTTATCAATAATTTTTATCTTATTTATTTTATTTTATTTTTATACCCAGAACAATTGAAACGAATGATAGAGATGTACAAAGGTTTTAAATTAAAACGATTTCATAAATTTGAGATTTTAATTGATAAACTAAAATATAAGCATATTAATGTAATTTCCCCATAAAGTCTGAAATCGAGTTAAAAACTCTTATGACGTCTTCCACCAAATGCCAATGGACCTCTTGGACTTCATTTGTCTCTTGGGCCCCAAACTCAAATAAAAACGCTTGAGTTCGACTATTGGGCTCGCTACCAAGGGCTTAGACCCAATCCATTTGCATCCGACCACACCGCTATGTATGCCAATTGATCGGATGAAATTTCATGTGCTTCTCAAGTCTCAATCACCCGGATTTCATCTCCCTTTACTGAGACTAACTTCTATCTTGCGTCTCATACTCTGTATATTAGAAATACTGAATTTTGTGGACAAAATTATGGAAGTGGTTGGTGTAATAAAATCAATATTTGAAAGTAAAAAAATGTGGGGACAATCTTGATTGTAGACCGACATGGTGTGCCATGTGCATATTATTGAAATGGCATCTAGTTTTGCGCAATGATTCTTATCCAAATAAAGTAGGTGCACTTTGAAACTTTCATTTTCATAACACTTTCCCAATATTAAGTGGCCCTCTTTCCTACACCTGATCATATACTGCCTACATACATTCCCAAATCATTTCAAGCTTTTCTTAATTTCTATTCATGGAATCCTCTTCTTCCTTAATGAACTATGGTCCCAAAAGTATTGAAGAAGAAGTATATATGTCTGGTCCAAAAACCCATAACAAACTCGAAGAGTTAATCTCAACCCTCCCAAGAGGAAATGGTTTGATGTCTGGTTTATATGTCTACCAGTATGAAGGTTTTTGGCACAATTCCTTCATCCTAGAAGGACTCTTGTCAGCTCAAGAACATTTCAAGCCAAAACCCAATGATACGATCCTGAGCAGTGCTCCAAAATCTGGGACAACATGGCTTAAGGCCCTGTGTTTTGCCATCGTGACACGGTCCCATTATGATGATTCTACAAACCCTTTGCTCACAACAATGCCACATGAATGTGTATTCAACATGGAGGGTGCTCTAGCCCATAACTCAGATCTGCGGAACGACAATATTCCACTTGTAAGTACACATGTTCCCTACACTTCCTTACCGAAATCTATAATAAATTCTAGTTGTAAAATCATTTACATCTGTAGAGAGCCTAAGGATGCATTTGTATCTCTATGGCACTTTGTTCGCAAGGCTAGTCCTAAGGGCGTGGAATCCTGTTGCAAAGAACCAATTTGCTTGGAGGATGCATTCGAGTTGTTTTGTGAAGGAATCTCTAGTTTTGGACCTTATTGGAATAATGTTTTAGGATATTGGAAAGCAAGTCTGGAATTACCTGAGAAAATACTATTTTTGAAATATGAAGATCTGAAGAATAAGACCCTATTTTATGTAAAGAAAATGGCTGAATTCATGGGTCACCCTTTCTCCGTAGAAGAAGAAGTACAAGGCATGGCCCAAAAGATTGTAGACCGATGTAGTTTTGAGAATATAAGGAATTTGGAGGTGAATAAAAATGGAAGTTTCGGTAGTCATCGTCATGTATTGATTCAAAACAGCTCATTTTTTAGGAAAGGTGAAGTAGGAGATTGGAAGAATTATCTTACACCTATGATGGCATCACGTCTCGACCAAATAACTGAGCAAAAACTAAAAAGTTCTGGCTTGACATTTAATGTCCCATCTAATGCATGAATTGATGGGAGGTTTCACTCGTATCATGACAACTTGTTACGTAGTAGTAATTAATAAGGTGTGGTAGCTACACACCCCATGTGTGCTTGTTGTTCGTGTGTGTGTGTGTTTTTTAATTCCCTGTTCGTTTGCTATATTCAAGTATGATGTACCGCGCACTAGCTAATTAGCTGTTTATTGAAATTGTAAAACCGTATTTATTATCTTAAGGTTGTTATGTTTTCCTCTATTTTTTGTTTAGTGAGAATGTATAACATTAATGCATGTGATTCATGGACGTTAAAAATAGATTTTTTTATTTTTTACTAGGTAATAACCTGCACATTGCACGGTATATTGTTAACAAAATATTTGATTTAATGGTTTAAATCAAATTGGCAACCATGTATAGAGAGCTTCTTAATTTTCGCCATCATTAATTCAAGTACTAAGATGGATTCACCACAATAGTCCACTATCTAACTTATAGCAACAATGAATATGGGATTGCAAAATTAAGCCAAAAAAGAGAAGAGGATTGCAAGTTCAGTTCATTATGGAAAATGACTAAAATTAGGGGTAGGCAATTGTTGTTGGTGACACTTCCAGTAGGAAAAAAGGTTGGCAGCTTAGACCATTTTGTAATCTAAACAACAACTAGCAATTGTTGCTAGTGCATGTATTCCCGAACTTTTGAAGTTCCATTCCTGTCTTAGTGCTATACTTTCTGTTGAGATAACGGAACCATTAACCTATTTGTTATGAGTGTAGCAAAAAATAGTGAGTTAATGTGAAATTAAAAATAAAAAAATAGAAGAAACAATCACAGGTGTACAAAGATTTATGTGGTTCGGTCTTAAGCCTACATTCACATAATTATAAACCCAGCTTATGCAACCAATTTCTTGCAGATTGAAAAGCAAAAGAGAAAAAAGATGGTGTACAATATTTCATTCCTAGACAACGTGATCAGGATGGTGGGTGGTCATTTATACTGGAGGGTATTTGTGCGCAAGGATTTTTGTCTCAATGGCTAGCAGCAACGTGTGTTTGTTCGTGGTATTACACATTTCGTTGCACTAATAAAATAACTACTTTCATCTCTCTCTCAGTCTTTGCAGTTTCTTTGTGTTTTAATTCGGCAAAAAACTTTTTTTTCACCTCTAACAGACTCCTTGTTAATTTTGCCACCAAGCCAAAGCTTGTGCAAGAGAGATGATCTCATTGCACAGAATTTGCCAAAATATTTCATCTTTATTCTTAAATATGCCAAGATAAACAGCTATTGTGACAATAAAAACAGCCATACTGACAATACCATTTTTCTTGTGAACCCGCCTTGGTTTATTCCTAATAGGCTCAACACATATCAGTATGTCAAGCCTAGAAAAATATAGAAGAATTAAAAAAAAAAAAAAAATTATGAGTCATTTACCAACACAGCCACCAGTCACTGTGCCAAGACAGTCACAAAAAAAATGCTCTAGTATTGAAAGTTTCAAACCTATAAGCTTTGATATATTTTGTGTGTTTGGAATTGGAAGGAAATGAGAGTAGAAGATAAGTGGGAGAAGGGAATGATTATCTATTCCCTTTGTTTAGATATTATTTTAAAAATTAAAAAGGGAGGGAAATAAATATATTTCCCATTTGTTTAGATGTTTTAAAAGTTGAGATGAGGAGGAAAGTAGTAGTAGTACTACTAAAGAGGTATAGTGTAAATAATTTACATGGATGCCTCCACTTGTAGTTTCTCTATTTCAAATTTATTTTGCCATTTCCAACAATCAGACAATCACAATTTTCCCTGCTCTTGAAGTTGCTCCTGTGCAAAAGCAAAGTATATATATTAGAACCACCACAATAAAAAGCAATAGTGAAATGAAAATAAAAGTACAATAAATACGGCCACATGTCAATGCTCTAGATTTATGCAACATATTATGCAAAATTATTGATTCAACTGCAGCATAATATGGGATGAACACATATCCACTCAGTTTTCTGGAGAAATGGATGTATTTTCTATCAATACCGGTAACCCCAGCAGCATTCTCAATAAATTTCGCATTCAACTGTGCTCCAAATTAAGAGTTATCAGAGTCTAATTAAAGAAAATTCTTGGCTCTTTTCAGCAAGACTCAGATCTAGTGCAGTGAATTAGTCAATTGACCATATTTTTTGGCCTATGGCAATTTGGCTATCAATCTTGTTCTTGATAACATAGTTAGCTATTTATTTAATTATATACGCAAACCCCACCTTACCCCTGATGAACATATTTCAGCTTCCCTATGAGTATCAAATACAAAGGCCATGAATAACGTTGACCCATCACGAATTTCAATAGGCACTGATATTCATTAGAGGGAGGATTAATTTCCTACATTATTTCCAAAAGTAGTAATCTTTCCCCAGTGAAAGTGATCACTATTGAGCATCATGAAACCATCAATTTCCATTGCACTGTTATAATACTACTTTCTTGAGCTGCAGTCAGTTTATCTTGTCTTAATCTTGTTTGTTCTAAACTTTGATTTTTCAAATCTCTCTTTGGGATTCCATCATGAAAATATTTTCAGATTTGGCCAGAAAGAAAATAAATACAGACGCAATTGATGTAACACTGACCTCTGTCACAAAGAAGGCATGGAACCCGTATGGAACTCTATGGGGCATCTCAACAACTGCGACGGGATCAGCTGACATTGTTTTTGCATCAATGACATTAATTGCTGATTTTCTGCATAATCATAAATGAACAATTGAGATTGTATCATCTTCACCAATAAATTGAAGGGTAAAACTTAGATAAAGTTGCTTAGGTTAGGTTCATTAGATTCCTCAATTGAATTTAAACACATGGTTGCATTAACTAATGAAACACAAACAATGTTATATTTTCCAAGAATATTTAAATTCAATGTATTTGAATTCAACTAGGAACCTGATGTACTTGACCTAAGGAACTGTACTTAAGTTTTACCCTAAATTCAAACATTAAATCTGAGTCATGACCATTAGTTAAATAACAATTCCAAAGCTTCTGAAAGAAATCGATGGCTGCTATGACTACAACATGAACTATGTATACACAAGGGATGATGTTGAGATTCAGGGTTATATAAAGCATAATAGTTGGATGATGACCAGGAACAAGCTTTAGTAAAAAGAGAAAATAGCAACATAGTAATGTTTTCTCCTCTAATGTAATCTAAAGAGCCTAAATTTGCAAAAACATGGAGTAATCAAAAACCCTCTTACAAAAACTAACAAAGCAGAAACATTAATAACCAAAACGTTTATGCAAAGGAAAGTATTACCCGGTATTCTCATCATGTACAAAGAATATTAAGTAGCCATCATCCTCTTCAGAAGTAATGCCAGGCACACGAGGGACAAAAACAGCCTCGGAACCAAATCTGCCAGGTCCCAAGTCATAAATGCCTAGAACATTTCCTCCAACTTCAAGCTTTGTTTTTCCAGTCTCTGGTTCAGCATGCAGATCAAATTTGATAATCCCAGAGACTTTTACAATGTTGTCAAGTATGGTTCCGTATACATATCGTTGTCTCCTGATAACCCACCAAATAATTAGAAAATACAAATGATGGAATACATAAAAAGGATTTGAAACCCAAGAGAACATGAATTAAGCATGAATGCCAGCAAAATGATGAAAATAGGCTCCAAACCAAAGTGAGTTTCAGAACATATTCAAAATAGCAAAAGATCATATAAATATGGCCTTTCATTATTTAGCTTCTCTCATCCACTGCCAGAATGAGCATTTTGCAATCTTGAATGGATCTACTAACAATAAACAACTCAAAATCTCCAATCACAAACAGTTGATGAATACCTGCCAGTGTAGCTCTCATTCACCCTAGGAAAATCTACAGCAGACACTGATAGTTTCTTCTGTGAAGATAGACCAGTTTTCATGTTGAATCTCATCTCATACCTGAAAGGAATAGTAACTATCAGAAACAACTAGGCATACATAGAGCTTTGCCTTTTCATAAAATGGGTGAAGTTGTCCTACAGCTCGTTTGAGAAGTTTTCTAGCTTTTCTTTGACAAGTCCATTGACCATGTCCAGATCTGGATTCTCAAGGCGACAAGTGATCAGAACGACTTCGTCCTCCTCCTCCCAAGCATTGGCTAATAAAGGAAGTCATCAAAAAGATCAGTAATATGGACACATGAAAATGGAATAAACTTTAATTATAGCTTAATCATGAACCGCACCATTATGGAATATGAAGCAATTTGGAAGCTCAAACCATCTGATTTGCAGTTCATTCTTTGCATACCTAGGAAGTACACCAAAGCGAGACTTTTTTGTTGCATCAAATGTGAATATCAGCTTGTTCTCCTTCACCATTTCCTGAAATCAAAAGTTAAAACAATTATATGATGTGATTGATATGATGCTCAACACTGCTATCAGAAAACAAAGCACTGTTCTGTCCACCAGGTCTACCAAAAAGTAACATCCAACATCCAAAACTCTTCTCAAGCCATATCACTGATATCCATATCTTATGACAAAAATTTCCTGTGCATGCTGAGGACTTGTTCCAGAATTATGGAAGATTTGAAAGAAATTATAAAGGTTTAAAATCCAAGTACCACACTTGAGAAGTAGAATGATCTGAACATCTATTTCCATTAAAATTGTTTACTCCAGAAGGAAATTCAAATTTCATATTTCATATACTGAAGCTCATTAAATCTTTAGATATTAAGATAAATGACATATTCCAGATGCAAGACCTTCTCATGCTCATCTTAGTTAAGACACTTAAATTTAAGATTTTGCATTATGCGGTTCAGCAGTAACAACTTTATGCCTGAATTTTGAGAAACTTCTCAAAGACAAATAGAATGACTTCAACAATACCAAAGAGTGGGAAAGACAAGCTTCTTATTTAATTCTTTACAAAAATTAAGAGTCAACAACTCATACAATATTTGTAGCCATAAAAATTAAGAAACAAAGTCCCATGATTAATTTTCAGTGCAAATATAAATATATAGAAGCACATAAAACACAAAACGCAAAATAACAAGAATGAGAAATACACACGCACACACACACACACACACAAGAAGGACATTCTTGTTTCATGGATTGAAATGTGAAAAGACTAAGATGGATGACCCTAATGGATGATGCAGCCAGCTGTACCATATTTCTGTGTCAAAATACACTCCATGAACATTGTATAAGCAAATGATTTCAAGATTATTGAGAGGTAAAAAGACTAAGATGGATGACCCAAATGGATGATAGTTCTGTATTTAAAAGTCACTCGATGAATATTGTCAAATCAAATGATTTCAAGCTTATTAATGTTCAAATTGCTATGCTGCAGGCCACATTAAAATGTAGGTACAGCTCTCTCCTATGATCAAAATGTCAAATATAATTCGTTACACATTGATGGATGAGAGGGCAAACTAAACGATAAAATCATAACTTTAATTTCCAACACCCCCCCCCTCTTTTCTTCCTGCGGGGCTCATCATTTAGCCTAGGGTTGTTCAGAGAGGCATTTCATCACTATGCATGCCAACATTATCTATTAAATTTGTAACTGCAACAACATTGCAAGTACCATACCTTTGGTCTGAAATACATTGGAAGATCCATGAAAATCGCATAGTTCTCAGTAATGGCAAAGTCATGCATCATGATGGGGTCTGATATTGTTATTGGTACTGGGTCATGCATGACACCATCCTTGGAAATTACTCTGTAAGTGATATATGGTAGTGTATGTGAATAGCCAAATGTAAACATCTCGCCTGCATGGAGGGATTGTGTGACTTAAAAGGAACTCTTCCATTACCATGGCTGACTAAAATTCTTTTATGAGGATGTCTTTACCAGTGAATGGATCAACCTTAGGATGAGCAGTGAAAGAATGTGCCAATCTATTGTCATAGTCCAGCATGCCAAGTGTTTGGAGATCTCCATCTTCCAAAACTTTAAGGGCATCTAAATAATGCAATGAAAACAATTCAATTCCGCATTAGAGGCAAGAACATAGCAACAAATTACTCAATGGAGTCCATATATGACGCAACCAAATAGGCATTGCTCCATAGTTCCTTTTGCCCACCATGGAAAACACAGTGGTTACATTACATCATATGAATTGGTCAATGGCAATCCAGAGGATAACCGACCCTTTTCTTTTTAATTTTTTGGAAGTAAAAAGACAAGAAGAAGACAAGCTTACAAGGTTTATCTGCCTCAGAAAGTGCTAGAAGTTTCCCATGATGATATACCAAAGCTGTATTAGCTGGACACGGGAGACAAATAGTTAGTGCCTGGCACTTCACAGCAGGATTATCTAAACAGGAAACAAATGTGTAGAGATACCCAATACATACATTTAAAGACAGGTTTTGGCATGATGCATGTATCGTAGATATTTATTGACAGATCCATACATGTCTGCTAAAGGAAGAGAGCATATTCATCGAAGCAGTGCACACTTGTGGCTCAAAAGGTAAAAGGGTAGGGACCGGTTGGTAGGTTTTAAGTTCAAATCTTACCCTTCAAAAATAAAATTTATTTAAAGGAAGTAACTATGTGCATTATGTTAGGTAAACATATTTGTCAGGCAAGGTTTAAAACAAGTATTTGGACACTTTATTATTGAAACCTAGCCCTGTACCTGCATCCTAATGTGCAGGGATTTGATGGGTAAAAGTCCCATACACAAACTAGTACCTACCACAGGAGCCCAAGCAACAATAAAATTTAGCAAAATCAAAAACAGAATAATACATGGGATGATGTTTTTGAACTGTCTTTTCATTCGAGCAAAAGATGCATACTAGACTAACTAACCTCTTCCAGTTCCGTATGAGACATCTAATACTTTCAATTTTCCTCTCAGCATTTGCATGTTCACCATGAGTAATCCAAACAGCCCCTTAAGATCTCCAATCTGAAATGACATTTAAAAAGGAAAAAAATTATATATAACGGGACCACCAAATTAAATATATACAACAGAAGATTATCTATTCAAGATTTTTAATTATACAATCATTAACTACCTTTCCTTCTTTCCCTATCACAATCTTTTTTCTTTTGTCACCCATTAGCAGCAAAGTTCATACTCAGAGGCAAAACATGCAACTAATAAAGGGGGAACATCCTACTGATGTGAACCACTTAAATGAACATACCAGAAATAAAAAACCCACAGCCTACTGGTGTACCTTCATAAACTTAGCACCTCCAAAATACTCTTCTTGTTTAATCCGAGATGTCCTTACATAGCGGGAGACATAGGTTGCTTTCCCATCTTTGATGCGCAAACCATGAATCATGCTGCAAAGTTAAAGTTATCATCTAATTCCTTCTTGCTTAACAGATTAATACTGGATAGACCCAATGGGTTCCAAACTAATATCCTTGAATCTCCAAAATTTAAAGAAAGGGTGGAAAGGCTGTAGAACACAGAATCACATGTTGGAACAATACCAACTATCATATGTCAAAGAACATAAACTAGCAAGGATGGTTATAAACAATCAACAGCTGTCCACTGAACAGACACATGATTCACCAAAACCAACTAGAATACAACACTAAACAATGTAACAAACATCATGAAAATAGCAAATGACATGTGTAAAGTGATTTAAAAAATTGGCAATTTTTCTTTTCAAAGTACATGGAGCTTTTTGTATATGATACAAATACTTATTATGTAAAAATTGAGCGATGAGTAGCCACTAAAAAGGAACCATATATTAAACACACAAAGCAGAGAGACATTAATGGTATTCTGGAGTGGGAAAAATGGTACTGGAGTTATATCTTTGAATTCTTTCTTCAAGAAAATTTGAAAGAAATACTGCTTTTTTGAATAAGGGAACAGAAAATCATGTACCCATCTCCATCAAACCTGCAAAGAGAGCAACAAAGAGAATAAGCACAATGTTCATCTAGTCAATATCTGAATTTTCATTCACAAGAACTAAAAGCGCAGACTTACCCCCCCCACGAAAAAAAAAAAAAAAAACAAGGAAACCCTACTAAAAGATAAGAGAGACCAAGATAAAAAAAAAAACTAAACTTCATATACAGTAGTTAACTGTATATGTTCGCTTAGAATTAAGTCAAGTAATCATGGTAATTAGTTCCACACAGGGTTAAGATATACCAGTGATATCCAGCAACAGGGGAAAACTTCGGGTTAGGACCCACCCTAA
The DNA here is from genome assembly GCA_907173295.1 of Fagus sylvatica. Lineage (NCBI taxonomy): Eukaryota > Viridiplantae > Streptophyta > Magnoliopsida > Fagales > Fagaceae > Fagus > Fagus sylvatica. The sequence goes on from OU015762.1 coordinate 3,781,144, forward strand.
CAAACTCTCCGTTTAAGCAATCCTGTAAGACATATTATACATTCCATGTCATGGGCAACAGAGGCAATAAGATGCAGCTAGAAGCATCAGAGAAATAAATGAATAATTGGTCAAACTGTTGGCTACATTAACCAGAAATAAAATACATATACATTTTTTTTAATGACGAGATAGCACATATCAAGCTCAAGGTGATAGGAACGTGTTCCTGATGGCAAGTTATTACACAACAAGGACCGCTATTACATTGCAATGAGTCAGTAGTATAATACAAGTAGAAGAAGCTACAAGGATGACATGACTGCCAAAAAGACCCTATGTCAAGGAGGTGAAGCGAAAACAACAACAACAAAGCCTCATTCCCAAAACTTTGGGGTTGATTATGGATCCTCAACAAATTAATCAGGATTCACCACATGTATTCTTCTTCAGCATTCTATGTCTTCTTAGCTAGTAGATTTCTCTTGCGTTGGCTTGCTTGTCAAGTTACCATATTGTTCAGTACATATTTCTAAACCTCTTGTCCTCACTCCTCACACAAAATCTTAACTTGTTCCATTTCTTATATACATAATTTGGAGCAGGCTTACATTTCCAACACCAGATTTTTGCATTCATTAACGAACACTCTTTAGGATTGCGTTGCAGAGCAGAACCTTCAAGCACAAGTAAAGTAACACAACATTCACAGTTTCACAACCCTTAATCATGAGGCTTTTACACCAAACAGTCTAAATTGTGCCACATCATCAACATTCAATCAAATATTTACTAAATTACTTTTGATTAAGATCCTAACCATTCATAATTAAACAAGCCGTTTTAATTTTGCCACGTCTATTTAAGTTATCGGTGACGTATCAAAATCTAAACCAGCTAATTCATCGACGATGAACGGTCAGGATTATAAGAATTTTTAACAGTGTTATTAGGAACCAATAGAAAAATTGAATAATTGTACGAACCGGAAGGTGGCCTTTGACGAGTAGGTCAGTAATGGGAGGAGTCTCTTCACGAACCGGAGCAAAGTTACCGGAGAGATAGTGATGAGGCAAAGAAGAATCGTACATGAACTTCACAATCAAATTCTCCACAAAATCAATCACCTTAGAAGTCAGGCCTTTGTTTGGCTTGGGGTTCACCTCCACTATCTTTTTTCCTGCTCCGCCGCTGTAACTCTGCTTCTCCTCCGCCATGTTTCTCTCTGTGTGAGTGTGAGTGTGAATGTGAATGAGAGAGAGAGATTTTGTAAATTATTGGATTGTGAGAGCATTCTTATTAGCCCCTCAAATTTTTGCTAAATTTGTTCTTAAAAAACCCACTTTATCATATTTGGCTAAAGTATAATAAATCACACTACATTACATTCCCTATTTTAATTTACTATTCTATTTTTTAATATATTTTTATTATTTTATTTTACAACTCCCAAAATACCTTCTTTTCTCATTTTTCTTCCTCTCTCTCCCTCTGTTCCCGTTGTATATCCCTTCTTCTTTTTTTCTTTCCCTCTATTCTCCCCACCCACCCCACCCTCCCCTTTCTTTTTTCTTTTTTCTTCTCCCCCACCAGACTTCTTCTCCCTTTCTTCCTTTCTTTTTTCTTTTTCTCTCATTTCCTCCCCAGTTCGTCCCTCCTTCATTTTTTTTTCTTTCTTTCTCTCATTTTCTTTTTTCCAGCGGTGCTTATTATTATTATTTTTTTCGTTTTGAGCCTCCATCTTTACTGCCACTCTCACCATCATCAAACAGTTTGCTGTTGCTGCTACTTCACCTCTGTTTGTTGTTGTTGTTGTTGTTTCCGTTATTCTTGACCCGGGAAACAGAAAGCAAAAGAGAGAAAAAGGTTTTTAATTTCTTAACGGATGAACAGTTGCTCCTCCAACTCAAGGAGCGAATATTTATCAGCTTCAGTATATATGGAAATGGCGAGATTGCTGCGGAGGTGATTTTGAGAATTTTTTTCTTATTTTAGTGTTTTTATACGGTTTATTGAGTCTGATAAGAGTGCTCTGAAGAGTGTAGAGATTGGTTACATCGGTGGTAGTGGATTATTATCTGGATTTTTTTTTGGGAAATAATATTATACTTTAATATTAATTATGTAAAATAGTAATGTTTTGATATTATTTGTAAAAATAGCCTTTTTTTTTAAATCGTGTTTCCATTACACGATTTTAAGAGCACAAATTGTGTCTTGGTTACACGTTATTGAAACACGATTTCTAAAATCGTGTTTTGGAGACACGATTTCAAAGTGGTATTCTTTGTGCGTCTTGGTTACACGTTATTGAAACACGATTTCTAAAATCGTGTTTTGGAGACACGATTTCAAAGTGGTATTCTAAAACAAAAAAAAATTTCAACTCAGCAGCCACATACCCTAAAATCGTGGATTCAAGACACGATTTCAACATTAAAATCGTGTTTCCAAAACACGATTTTAAAACAAGGCTATTTTATTAAATTATTTCAAAACAATAACAATTTAATAAATTGATTTTAAAACAATATTTTTTGGCAAATTCACTCGGATTATCCGATTATGTTTTTGTCTGGTCCATTACCAGATTTTTTTGGTGAAAGCTAGTGCCAGGTTCGTTAGGCAGTTTATCGCCAAAACTACAACTAGTGTATTTTTTTTTTTAACATTAATTAAGGATAATTAAATTTGGACCAATTCTGCTATGTTCGGAATTATTTTGTTACAATTCACTATGTGTCAACTTATAATCTTATACCATTCACACATACTTTTAATCACATAACCTATTTAATGAATCATGTGATCTGTTTAATTAATACATGCGAATAGTTTTATGAGTTGTCACGTAGTGGTTTATAACTAAACAATTAGTAAGTGAAGCACCCATATTTCAGACATAGATTTTTATGTGATAGTTTTTTTTTCTTCTTGATAATATCATGTGATTGAATTTAAATAAAGAACTGTACATGTATTTCTTTTATTATCTATAATGTATATAAAATGACAATTTTTGGCTTTTTGTTGGTTTATTCTAATACTGTCACATAATTCTTTTTTAAAGTCTACGTTTTTCCATATCATTATTCAAATATATAAAAAAAATTATGTTTAGTTTTTTAAACTAATTAGAACTTGCACATTTTATTTTATTTTATTTTTTATGATGGAACAACTTAAAATTAAATAGATTTTGATTAAATTATGTTTAATCTTCTACACACATATTCTAATAAAGTTAGGAATATTCTTTTTTACAAATTTTCTAATTTAATATTTACTAAGTAAACATGAATTGTATGTAAATTATATAATAGAAACTAGAAAGAAAACCATTATATTTTTATTAGGTCACCTGGTGGTCCAGCTCATTTTCACGAGAGGGTGGGCCTGTATAAGGTGCTAAGCAGCTAGCAAGTCCTAAATATCAACTTTGGTGTATGTTACATGCTAGCAAGTCCTAAATATCAAGTTTGGTGTATGTTAAATGTGAATCCAGTCAATCTAGAATGACATCTTTAATAGCTGTTGTTTCCAAGTCTTATTGTTGTGCATCAGCGTGTATGTTTAAACAACTTCAGCAGGAACTTATTTTGCTACCTGGAAACTTGTTGGAGCATTAGGCATTAAGTGCCTCTTCTGCAATCAATGCTAGTGTGTGTTTTGGGTAAGATTTGTGTTATGAAAAAGAATTTGAAGGGCTCAAAAGCATTTTAAGTCCTTTGAATTTTGTAGTAACAAAATCTAGTGGGTTCAGATTCAACTTTTGGGATTCTTGAAATGCATCTTATAGTTTATGCAGCTCAACTTTATCAGGCAGTTTAGCCAATGTTCTATGTCTTTTGTGTATTTTTGGATGAAAGAGGAACTTTAACTAACACAGACAAAATAATACTTGAAGTTCAAAAGACAAGTTACCAAGCCAAGTGAAAATAGAGAAAGAGAGACTTGTATTGCTACACATCACTCAATTCCTTATTGAAGTTATAAAACCCTTGCAAGCTCCAATTCTAGCTCTCCATGGGCGGCTCAAGGCCTAGGAAACTTAGGCCTTGGCCTAAGGCCCCAATAAAAAAATCCCAATAAAATTAATTTTGAAGGAAAAAAAAAAAAAAAAAAAATTATATGTTAATAGAAATTCATTCTAATTATTTTAATAGATTTATCATTGTTTCATTAATTCATGTCCTATATTAATTGTCATCATCTCTTAATTACAACCTTAATTACCGTTTGTCATCAACTCTCTTCCTAATGACATGTTAATTGAAATTGATTCTCCTAATGACATTTTTTCTTCTTTGTGCACATTCAATGGGCACTTCAAATAAGTTAGACAACACAAACAGAAAAGTCCAGCAACAATCCACCATCAAAACACCAAATTTTTACGTGGAAAACCCTCCAATGAGAAGGGAAAAACCACGGGACCTAGTCCAGTAAAAATATTTCACTATAGAATAAGAGTTTACAACAATCTTCTCTACAACAAATGCTATAGGCTACAAAATGTCAAAAAAGAAAAGAAAAAAAAAGATCTCAACAAGTAAGTCTTAGCATCCGAACAACGGAGAGGAATTTCAAGCAATAAGCTGCAGATTAACCAAGTACGTTTTCAACACTTGCTGCCATAATCTTCCATTAATAGTGAAATCATAAAAAAGATGATACCTACAATCCAAATGCCCCTTGCAGAATACACAAGATGTCAGCATTGTAACCCTATTTTACTAGGCATATCATGAGTTGGTCTAATATGAATCATGAAATCGATAATTACTTATTCTCTTTAGTAAGTTGTACCAACTAAAATATTGATGGACTTGTGAAGAAGACAAAGCAACAAGTGACAAGTTTTGTCCAGTTAAAATATTTCAGTCAGTTGATAGTTCTTGTGATGTAATTACAATTGGATGTTTTTGAGTAACAAAATGCACAAAGGTGAAAAGATTACAATTTGAAAAGCTTAACAAATAACATCCATTACAAACTTGTTCAACTAGAAAAACAACCCCACAAGGAGTTATTGAAAAGTCCAAGAATCAGTTACCCTGAAATTAGGCTATCACTGAAACCAGGTATTGTGTTGTTGCTGAGACCAAGCTATAGCTTTTATCCATTCCAACCTATCAAAAATTCAGAACTAAAAATTAAAAAAGGAAAAGAGAGCAAAACTATATTATTTTTGTCATCTTGCAATCAAATTTCCAAAAATTCAAAACAATGTACCATTTAACTTTATCAATGACATAAGACATATAGTATCTGAGCTCAAGTAATAGGCTGCAGATTAACTAGGTATGTTTTAAATACTTGCTGCCATAATCTTCTATTAAAAGTGTAATCATAAACAAGATGATCCCTACAGTCCAAATGCTCCCTGCAGAAGACACAAGATGTCAGCATTGTAACCAAAGTTTTTGTTCAGATCATTGTTTCAGGGGATAATTGCTAGATTTGATAATAAAGTATATAACTAAAATAAATAATTGTCAGTAACCTAATGTTGCTATCTCAAAGAAGAAAATAAAATAAAATGTCAATTGTCATTTTCTTCCTTCAATTTTCCATCTCTCTATGTTGTAAAAAATTGTCGTTAACCTTAAAAAAATACATTCTTAATATTAAAAGAAATTTTAATATTATTCTCGACCACAGTGGGGTGGAAGCTCTCAATGGGGACATCAGGGCTGGCACTGGAGGTCAAAGTTATAGGTGGGAGCAAGAATACACAAGAATTGGAGAGACTAGAGACTGTTTCGGAGAATTCCCGCACTTGCAGGAGTCTGATTCTTGTGTTTGTGAGGCTTAGGCCTTTGGCCAAGGAGGAGAAGGAAGCGGGTTTGCCATGTTGTGTCAGGATTTTGAATCAGCAGGATGTTTATATGACTGAATTCGCAAATAAGAATGATTATCTGAGGCTAAAGAGGCTTCATGGACGACATTTTACCTTTGATGCTTCTTTCCAGACAATGCTACTCAACATGAGTATTATTGCTTATTACAGGGAACTTTAAAGGGAGATGCATGATGGATTTTTACTCTATTGATTCATATGGTTACAGAGTGAAATGAGATACAATTATACAAAATTACTATTTTCATGATTGCTATGGTTATAGAGTAAAAGGCATCAAACTGGAACTCAATGCCTGCCAACATGTTTTACTACAAAACAACTAGAGTGATTTAAAATAGTTAGGTGATTACCTTCGCAATATTTCAATATGAACAAAAGACTAATGCTTCATGAAGAATTCGTCAAATATCTTAAGTATTAGTTGCCCAGATAATGAAGCTCTCCTTGAACAGGTACAACTTTGAGTTTTAACACCAAACTTTGGTATTTTATCCATGCCAAACTACCAAACAAGTTTGAGATCATAAATAAATAAATTTGTAAATGAAAGATTAGAAAAAACATGAAAATTAATTAATAATTAACCACTTGCATAAAAGTTTCTAAAGGTTCAAAGCAAAAAGAACATATATAACAAGTTAAGGTTCTAAAATCTGATTCTGAGGAAAAATATGACAAATAAGGATTGAGATACCGCATAAATTTTCGTTTGTAGCTACATAATTTTAGCATCTACTAGCTTTGGAGAAACACCAATTATTGTCAGTTTTAGTATTCCCCACCAATTTCAGTCTGGCATCATTCCAATGAGGAAAAGAACATATAACAAAGTTTATAATATTATGTTTTATGTTAGTTTGGTTTAGAAAAATAACTTTGCATTGCATGTGATGCTCCAACTTAATTTCTATGCTTTATTGATCCATCCCAGCACTTGTGTATGTCTAAAACCACTTTCTAGAGAGTAGTTGTAAAAAATGATCACTCACCATGATGTTATCCCAATATCACCGAGTGCTGCCAAAGCTCACTCTGTTTATTCAAAATCAACAACACAAAAACAAAATTGTCATCTTATAATTTATACTTAGATACAAATCATTAGAATAAAGACACAATTGAAGGATTTATGCATCTTTCCAATTTTCCATCTTCTTGCCTCTCTTTATATGTGAGAAATCATATATATAATGAAATTTTAATGAGAGCGATAAAAAACGAACAGAAATACAAGATAAGCACCTGAATTGTGGACTTGTTCTGCATCTAGGATGAGATAAAGTAAGAAATCATCAAAACACAAAGAGAACAAAGAAGAAGAGAAAAAAGATTAGCATTTGAAGAGGAAGAAGCAGATGTCAGAGAGCATGGCCTGGAAATGAAAGAGGAAGTTCAAGAGGAACAACCTTGTGGCTAGGCAAGTACTGGTTGAAAAAACAGACAGTTCGTAAACCCTTTGTTTGATTAAGGCTGTAAAATTCTGCATATTAAATCACAAATGAATTATAACAAATTATCTTAAATGAAAAACACAAATAAGAAGAAGATGAAAATTGGTTTTTGATTGCCCCAAGAGGACTAGGATTAAAGAATATACCAAACAAAGCAGAAGTATATTGGTCCTTCCAGCAGCAAGAAATTAGTCCCTTTCCCAGCTATTCACTTCATTGGAAAAATTAAGTACGTGAGCAATCTTGGACGTGAAAAATTAAAAGTGAGCATATTTTTTCCTATATTGATAAGATAAATTCAAAAAATGGGTACATAGAATGCATACCAAGAGGAGTGGCAGTTGTGAGAGGTGTGGCCTCAGAAGAAATAAGTGGAAAAATCAGTGACGTGAGAAATCTTGGGCCAATCCTCACCGATTCCCTCTTCACATTTTTTCTCTAGGTGGGAACAATTTACAATTCTCAGCTTTTGTAAAGATTTGAGACAACGCATCCCATTAGGCAGTGATGTGAGGTTTGGACATGTGCGAATTTGAAGATTTTGAAGTGAGGTGAGGTTGCTAATGGACTCTGGGAAAGTGATCAAATTGGGAAAGTCTGCAATTGTCAGGCACCGTAGAGATGTGAGACAACTAGTTCCATCAGGAAGTGATGTTAGATTAGGGGTGCTTCCAACAATTTCTAACTGTTCAAGTGATGTGAGCTCGCTAATCCATTCCGGCAAGCTTATTAAATTGTGACAATTTGAAATGAAGAGCTCTTTCAGAGTGGTAACATGTTGAAGACCTGTAGGAAGAGACTTCAGTTTCCGAAGGCTATCGAAACTCAAAGAATGGAGGCAATTGAGGCGTCTCCATTCCATGCCATCATCATCCACATCACTTAATGGATCAAACTCCTTGCAATTGCTAACACTTAGCTCCTCGAGGGAGGTGAGATATCGTACAGTTCTAGATAGTGATGTTAGTGTAGGGCAGCCCCAAATCTCTAGCCTCTTGAGAGAATTTAGATGTAACGCCCACTCATCTGGAAGAGATTCTATATCCTCTATAAAACCCAAAGTCATAGACTTTAATTTGGATAGAGGAGAGGACAAGGAAGAGGGAAGTAAAGTAGGCAATGCCATTTTCTGTTGCAAAAGCTTTAAACTGACTTTCTTTAGACATAGCTCTTCTTCGAGATAAGGAAACAAAGGCATGGAAGTAAAATTGGGGCATTCGTAAATAACTAAGGAAGAAAGACGAGGAAATGAAGGCAATGATTGATGTTGTTGATGATGATTTGGTGTTGATGAGGATGTTGTTGCAACTAAATCACTCCCCTTCCTCCACCATTTAGTGATGGGAAGAATGGGGTTGACGACGTTGTGGATGAAGCAATGACCTCCTCACTTATATCCCTTTTTGATATGTACTCCAAATTGTTCATCTTTTCAAGAAATAGGGATTCTAGAGAGGGGAGTTGAGACAACGATGGTAGATATCGATATCTCTTACAACCTACTAAACTTAAATCAACAAGATTTGTGAGCAAAGAAAGCCAACTTGAAAATCATTATATTTATCTATAATGTATATAAAATGATAATTTTTTACTTTTTGTTGATTTATTCTAATAGTGTCACATAATTCTTTTTTTAAAGTCTACGTTTTTCCATATCATTATTCAAATATAAAAAAAATTATGTTTAGTTTTTTAAACTAATTAGAACTTGCACATTTTATTTTATTTTATTTTTTATGATGGAACAACTTAAAATTAAATAGATTTTGATTAAATTATGTTTAATCTTCTACACACATATTCTAATTAAGTTAGGAATATTCATTTTTACAAATTTTCTAATTTAATATTTACTAAGTAAACATGAATTGTATGTAAATTATATAATAGAAACTAGAAAGAAAACCATTATATTTTTATTAGGTCACCTGGTGGTCCAGCTCATTTTCACGAGAGGGTGGGCCTGTATTCGGTTTTATTAATCCAAACAGAACCAACATACAAAATCTACTTGTATGTTGGAAATACTATATACATTAAAGTAAGTACTCTATAAAAGAAAGATGCTTTGTTTTCTTTCAATGAAGATCCTCTCTTGTTTACAGTACAAAACATAACCTTATATATATGAATATTAAATCTTATATTTCTGAGATAATTTCATATACCACATGTGAGTTGGTACTTGGTAGACATAAAGCTTGTTGGATCCGAGCCGAGTTCTCTGCTTAGCCTCACCTTAAACTAATACCACAAAAGGCCCGTTGAGTTGTCCTTTTTAAATGATGGATTTTTATATTTAACAACAAAATATTATTATTATTGTTACAATTTGTAAGCATTTGAAAAATTGTACTATAACTTAACAGTATAGTCAAGTTCTTTTTGGTTATTTGTACCCGAAACAGCAGTTTTAGATTAAAATTATTCAAACACTCAATCGACAGAAACAACACTTTTTTATTAGTTTTACCAAACGCTTAATTGTGATTTTCAAAATCGTGTTTTCAAAATACACATTTTAAAAACGCACTTTTTAAAAAACACAATTTGTCAAACAGCTAACCCAAATCCACCTTGAATGAGATCTCGATGCTTATCTTGGTTAATGCAAGTATCAATCAAGTACAAATTACACGATGCATGGTTCATGGTGTTTGGAATATAATATTTTCAAAATAGAAAGTTATATATGTACAAAGTATTAATAAAGTAAATACATTTGTTTCGATTTAATGCAAGTGTTAACTAAGTATAATGCATGGTTCATGGTGTTTCGAATATAGCATTTCAAGATAAGAATTGTCTTTATATATATATTATTATATTATATATATATATATATATATATATATTATTAACCAAGTATAATGCATGGTTCATCTAATGAAGATTGACTTTTCATCTCGGTTATCCAACAAAAACCAATAAAAAAATAACTTTTAAATATTTTAAATATTTCCTAATGTTATTTTACTGAACAACCAAGATGAAAATTTGTTTTTAAAAAATTATAATTTTTCATCTCATCCATTGAAAAGTACTATTGCATTGGACCTCGATCCTATTTTGTCCAGATAACTGATCTTTCACAACTCACTTCTTTACTTAAATTTTTGGATTCAAATGAAATCTTTAAAGATATTTTAGACCGAACCCAATTGAGTTAAATGGGTATTCAGAATCAAAAGCAGGGCTTGTTGATATGGAGAGTTGTTTGAGAGGATTCCTTTGAAAGATGAGGTTTTAACAAAAACAGAGTAAAACTAAATTGCAAAGAAAAGACTAAGTGTTTGTAAAAGAAACTCTGCAGATTTATTGTATATTTCTTGATACGGATTACAGAGGGATTACTACTATTTATACACTAGGATTACCTACAGATAAGCATTGAGCCAATCTGTTCTAATTACAAAACTGAATTAACAACTTTCTTAACTGCCAGCTTTCATCTAACTAACTAACTGATTATATCAGTGGCTAATCAGAATGTAACATCTGTTTAAGTAAACACGTGATCTCCATGTGATCAGTTCTTTTATTATTGCTTGAGCTGCTGAGCTGCTGCCGTTTTGTTCTTCTTTCTCTATAAGCTACCTGCAGCTTTGTCTAGTTTTAACAGGTTTCGTGGGGTACAATGATTAGTTGCTTTGTGCAAGTAGAATGCTTAGCTGAGGCCATGACGATGTTTCGTGCAATGTTATGTAATGGATTAGGACCCAATGATGCTATGATTGTGGATTTTATTTCAGCATGTGGGAAATCAATGGCATTGGGTGAGGCCCGTGAGGGTCAGCAATTTCATGATATTACTGTAAAGACATGTTTTGATTGTAACGATTTTATTTATGCAACAATCATTCATTTCTAATCTTATGCAACAAAATAGGTACAATATCACTATCACATGCACGTGAAAATCACGTATATAGATTTCACATATATTGTGAAAAGAGTGTTGCAAACACTCATTGCAGAAGATAACCTATGAATAACTAATATTGCGTAGTTCACGTCCATTTATGGGCAACATGTGTTTATCCCTACGAATCTTGAGTCAACCCAATAGATTGTGAAAACTATGAAGTCATTAGATTAGTGTGCTTAACGTTAATGACTTTGATGCATGGCTTATAGAATTCACTCTCTTTAGAGCTAAAACTAATGAATCATTCATATAAATTGATGATATATAGGAGTATGACTTTAGTATGTAATGGGCTTTAGGATTTTTCATGTTTCTCCTCTGAAGAGGCCAAGTATTTATGGCCATTAATCTTGTATAGCCTAAATATTTCTATTTAGTAGGCAATGGAATTTACAGCAACCGAAATTGTGATTAATTTTCTTTAGTGGTAGCCTTCAAAGAAAAAAAAAAAAAAAAACTTTAGTGGTGGTTGGAAGGTCTATACTCTATATCATACAATAAAACTTTATTTGCATGAGGTTAACAGTTTTCGTTACTTGTTCACAAGGTTTGCTTGAAATGGCAAGGGTTTGACATGAAAATTCAATGACAATGATGAATACAAATGAACCTGTACACATTTGTGAACAATTTTCTAGAATAAAAAGAGCCAACTGAGAATATAAATTTCAGAATTGTTATATATTTGCTAGTTAATAAAAAATGTATAATTCATGTTTATACCTTGCCATTCTTAGTATCTTATCTGGATAATGTTGTGCTTACAATATATAGAAGGACAATGTGAATGCTAAACTTTGTGTACTCCATACGTTTGCTTAGTATGGAAACAATATCATAACATATAATACAAATAATCTGAATTGTAATATTTGAAAGTTAATGAGTCACAAATATTCTCACATTTGTTGAAACCTATATAAACCCAGCTTTTGCAACCAATTTCTTGCAGATTGAAAAGCAAAAGAGAACAAAGATGGTGTACAATATTTCATTCCTAGACCACGTGATGAGGATGGTGGGTGGTCATCTATACTGGAGGATATTTGTGCTCAAGGATTTTTGTCTCCATGGCTAGCAACTGTTGTTGTTCCTGGTATATCACCAGGCTGATGGTGATTACTACAATAAACTATACATTGGCTTTTTTGTGTGTTTCACATCTATTTTCCTTCTTTTTAATTTTTAGGTACTGAATGTAGTTTACACATTTCGTTGCACTAATAAAATATTTTTTTTTGCTAAATTAATTTCTTCATCTTGATCTCCTCTCTCTCTATGCAGTTTCTTTGTGTTTTAATTCGGCAAAACATATTGTTTTTGTTTTTTCACCTCTAACAGACTCCTTGTTAATTTTGCCATGCTAATTAAACTGTAGGACTCCCTCATACCGTAGCAAAAATGTAGAATCCCTTGAAAACAATCATTTCGAGTTTCCAAACTGCCAAAGCTTGTGCAAGCATATGATCTCATTGCACAGAAAATATGCCAAAATATTTCATTTTTGACTTTGTTAACTAATATCTTCATTCTTTGATTATGCCATGCTCAACCGCTATTGTGACAATAAAAGCAGCCATACCTACAATACCATTTTTCTTATGAACCCCATTGGTTTCTTCCTAAATACTAATAGGCTCAACACATGTCAGTATGTCATGCCTAGAAAAATATTGGAGAAATTTTATTAAATTATGAATCATTTACCAACACAGCCAAGACAGTCACAAAAAAAAATTGCTCTAGTATTGAAACATATAAGCTTCTATATATTTTCTGTGTTTACGAAATGAGAGTAGAACATAAGTGGGAGAAGGGAAGGATTATCCATTCCCCATGTTTGGATGTTTTAAAAATTAAATAGAGGGAAATAAACATATTTTCCATTTGTTTAGATGTTTTCAAAGTAAAGATGAGAAGGAGAGGAAAGTAGTAGTAGTAGTACTACTAAAGAGGTCTTGTGTACAAAATTTACATGGATGCCTCCACCTGTAGTTTCTCTATTTCAAATTTATTTTGCCATTTTCCAACAATCAGACAATCACAGTTTCCCCTGCTCTTGAAGTTGCTCCTGTGCAAAAACAAAGTATATATATTAGAACCACCACAATAAAAAGCAAGAGTCAAATGAAAATAAAAAAGGTAAAAATAAAAAAATACGGTAGCAATAAACCGCATGGTGACTCTCTAGATTTAGGCAACATATTTTGCAAAATTGTTGATTCAACTGCAGCATAATATGAGATGAACACACATCCACTCAGTTTTCTGATGGTGATTACCAGGCTGATGGTGATTACAACAATTAATAAAACTTATATGGGCTATTTTTTTTTTTGCTTATTTTGTGTTTCACATCTATTTTCCTTCTTCCTGAATGTAGCTTACACATTTTGTTGCACTAATAAAATAACTTCATCTCTCTCTCTCAGGCTTCGTTTGGGAGTTTAGAGGGGAATGGAATGGAATGGAATAGAATGGAATGGAATGGAATGAATTTAATAAATGGAATGGAATGGAATGGAATAGAATGGAATGGAATGAAATGAAACTAAGTAATCTTGTTTGGATGTTTTAAAATAGAGGAATGGAATGGAATGGAATGTAAGTAACTTTGTTTGGGAGTAATATTAGAAGGAATGGAAATGAATCATTTTATAACAACATTACTATAAGACCCTTTATTTTTATAAAATGTAGGATTAATCTATAGAATAATATTATAGAATTACCACACCATATATGACATGTTGTGGTGTCACAATAATATTATAGAAATACTATGGGAGTTTATTTCTATTTTTCTGGCCCTTGCTAACAGAGAAAAAACCAATACAGGATAACAGGTGGTATAAAATCTGCTTAATTATAAACAAGTACAAAATCTAAGCAATATAAATTAAAATATAATCCCAATAAATGGAAATTCGAAATTCATTGTCCACAAAATAAACTTTTAAAAGAAAATTGACATTATTAAAGGTCCATGCATTGTCATTTAGAAATACAATATTATAGAAATACCATGAAAACTGAGGAAAATAAAAGGTCAAATCTATAAGGGTAATTTAGGATTTTACAAAAATACTAAGGGCATTTTGGGACGTTTGGTGAAAAAATCATTAAACTTAAATCCATTCCCTCCTATTCCTCCCAATTTTGGGGGGAATGAAAATTTGGGGTTTGGAGGGAATAGGGAGGAATGAGTGTTCCATTCCATTCCCTTCACTTCACTTAAACTCCCAAACGAGGGAATGGTCTTTCCATTCCCTTCCATTCCCTCCTATTTAAACTTCCAAACAGGGGAAAGAAGAGAATATTCTTTTTTTTTCCATTCCATTCCATTCCTTTCCCTCCTCCCAAACGGAGTGTCAGTCTTTGCAGTTTCTGTGTTTTAATTCGCCAAAAAACTTTTTTTTTCACCTCTAACAGACTCCTTGTTAATTTTGCCATGTTAATTAAACTTTAGGACTCCTAATTCCATAGCAAAAACGTAGAATCCCTTGAAAAGGATTCATTTCGAGTTTCCAAACTGCCAAAGCTTGCGCAAGAGAGATGATCTCATTGCAAAGAATTTGCCAAAATATTTCATCTTTATTCTTTTATATGCCAAGATAAACAGCTATTGTGACAATAAAAACAGCCATACCGACAATACCATTTTTCTTGCGAACCCGCCTTGGTTTATTCCTAATAGGCTCAACACATATCAGTATGTCAAGCCTAGAAAAATATAGAAGAATTAAAAAAAAAAAAAAAATTATGAAATCATTTACCAACACAGCCACCAGTCACCGTGCCAAGACAGTCACAAAAAAAATGCTCTAGTATTGAAAGTTTGAAACCTATAAGCTTTGATATATTTTGTGTGTTTGGAATTGGAAGGAAATGAGAGTAGAAGATAAGTGGGAGAAGGGAATGATTATCTATTCCCTTTGTTTAGATATTATTTTAAAAATTAAAAAGGGAGGGAAATAAATATATTTCCCATTTGTTTAGATGTTTTAAAAGTTAAGATGAGGAGGAAAGTAGTAGTAGTACTACTACTAAAGAGGTATAATGTACATAATATACATGGATGCCTCCAGTTGTAGTTTCTCTATTTCAAATTTATTTTGCCATTTCCAACAATCAGACAATCACAGTTTCCCCTGCTCTTGAAGTTGCTCCTGTGAAAAAGCAAAGTACATGTATTAGAACCACCACAATAAAAAGCAATAGTGAAATGAAAATAAAATACGGCCACATGTCGATGCTCTCTGGATTTATACAACATATCATGCAAAATTATTGATTCAACTGCAGCATAATATGGGATGAACACATTTCCACTCAGTTTTCTGGAGAAATGGATGTATTTTCTATCAATACAGGTAACCCCAGCAGCATTCTCAATAAATTTCGCATTCAACTGTGCTCCAAATTAAGAGTTATCAGAGTCTAATTGAAGAAAATTCTTGGCTCTTTTCAGACCATATCTTTTGGCCTATAGCATCATGCCATTTGACTATCAAGCTTGTTCTTGATAACATAGTTAGCTATTTATTTAATTATATACACAAACCCCATCTTACCCCTGTTGAACATATTTCAGCTTCCCTATGAGTATCAAATATAAAGGCCATGATTAACATAGGAAAATCATGGTGTCAAAAATATTTATTGACTCATCACGAGTTTCAAATGGCACCGATGTTCATTAGAGGGAGGATTAAATAGATATAATTTACTACATTATTTCTAAAAGCAGTTATCTTTCCTCAGTGAAAGTGATCACTATCGAGCATCATGAAACTATCAATTTCCATTGCTCTGTGATAATACTACTTCTCTTGAGCTGCATTCAGTTTATCTTGTCTTAATCTTGTTTGTTCTACACTTTGATTTTTCAAATCTCTCTAGGGAATTCCATCATGAAGTTAATTTCAAATTTAGCAATACAGAAATGTAAAGAAAGAAAATAAATCCAGAAGCAATTGATGTAACACTGACCTCTGTCACAAAGAAGGCATGGAACCCATATGGAACTCTGGGGGGCATCTCAACAACTGCGACAGGATCAGCTGACATTGTTTTTGCATCAATTACATTAATTGCTGATTTTCTGCATAATTATAAATGAACAATTGCGATTGTATCATCTTCACCAATAAATTCAAACTTTAAATCTGAGCATGAACATTAGTTAAATAACTATTCCAAAGCTTCTAAAAGAAATCGATGGCTGCTATGACTATAACATGAACTATGTATACGCAAGGGATGATGTTAAGATTCAGGGTTATATAATGCATAAAAGTTGGATGATGACCAGGAACAAGCTTTAGTAAAAAGAGAAAATAGCAACATAGTAATGTTTGCTCCTCTAATGTAATCTAAAGAGCCTAAATTTGCAAAAACATGGAGAAATAAAAAACCCTCTTGCAAAAAGTAACAAAGCAGAAACACTAATAACCAAAAAATTTATGCATTAAATTAAAAAAGAGAATATAAAATTGTTAGTAGTGTGTGAAAGGAAAGTATTACCCGGTATTCTCATCATGTACAAAGAATATTAAGTAGCCATCATCCTCTTCAGAAGTAATGCCAGGCACACGAGGGACAAAAACAGCCTCAGAACCAAATCTGCCAGGTCCCAAGTCATAAATGCCTAGAACATTTCCTCCAACTTCAAGCTTTGTTTTTCCAGTCTCTGGTTCAGCATGCAGATCAAATTTGATAATCCCAGTGACTTTTGCAATGCTGTCAAGTATGGTTCCATATACATATCGTTGTCTCCTGATAACCCATCAAATAATTAGAAAATACAAATGCTGGAATACATAAAAAGGATTTGAAACCCAAGAGAACATGAATTAAGCATGGATGCTCACTAAATGATGAAAATAGGCTCCACACCAAAATGAGTTTCAGAACATATTCAAAAAGCAAAAGATCATATAAATATGGCCTTTCATTATCCAGCTTCTCTCATCCACTGCCAGAATGAGCATTTTGCAATCTTGAATGGATCTACTAACAATAAACAACCCAAAATCTCCAATCACAAACAGTTGATGAATACCTGCCAGTGTAGCTCTCATTCACCCTAGGAAAATCTACGGCAGACACTGATAGTTTCTTCTGTGAAGCTAGACTAGTTTTCATGTTGAATCTCATCTCATAGCTGAAAAGAATAGTAACTATCAGAAACAACTAGGCATACATAGAGCTTCGCCTTTTCATAAAATCTACGGCAGACACTGATAGTTTCTTCTGTGAAGCTAGACTAGTTTTCATGTTGAATCTCATCTCATAGCTGAAAAGAATAGTAACTATCAGAAACAACTAGGCATACATAGAGCTTCGCCTTTTCATAAAACTAGTCGCTAACTATCAGTAACTATCAAAAAATCTTAGTAACGCTAACTCGTGCTTGTATGTCACTTCAGTGAGAAAATGAATGTCATTGTTTGAAGTTAAATGTAATAATTTAATTAGTATCCAAAAGAGTCTATATATACTTAGATAGTATCTACTCTCAAGAAAAAAATCACTTTTTTTTTTTTTTTTTTGAGAAAAAGAAAAAAGGGGAAATTACACTTTACCACCCTAAACTATCACCTATTTTTCACTTCACCCCCTAAACTATCACCTATTTTTCACTTCACCCCCTAACTATCACCTATTTTTCACTTCACCCCCTAAACTTTAAAAAGTAACAATTGCCCCCCTAAACTAATCGAATTGCACGGCCGTTACCCCCTGAGGCCAAAATCGAGTTAAAATAGACGGAATAGAGCAGGCTGTTACCCATTGGAAGGAGCCACACTTGAAGAAGAGTCAAAAGAAAACTCAGAAATACAAGTTGGCCTATTCCGTGTTGCTCTATTCCGTCAATTTTAACTCGATTTTAGCCTCAGGGGGTAACGGCCGTGCAATTCGATTAGTTTAGGGGGGCAATTGTTACTTTTTAAAGTTTAGGGGGTGAAGTGAAAAATGGGTGATAGTTGAGGGTGGTAAAGTGTAATTTCCCCAAGAAAAAAATCACTTGAAGATGCTTTCCTGCCACTAAATGCAAACATCAATAAAAAGAGAAAAGAAAAATTAGAACTTGATTATTCAATTATTTATTTAATATACAGATTTGTGCAACAATTTTATTCCAAACTATATACTTCCTCAATTTAACTTTCAACCTAATAGACTAAAGTATTAGGCTGCAGATAGTGAGTATGGGAAATGAATATACATAACACATGCACAAAATAAGAACAGAACATATGAAAATCATTATACAAAAGCAAATACATGATAAAATTAATATATATCTCAAAATAAAAGTATATGTGTTTGCACATGTCTTATGTGCATTGGAAGCAGAGGTGCTTTAGTTTTTTTTTTTAAAAGGTAGAGGTACTTTACACAACTTTTAAGAGCAACAACCCTATAGACAAAAGCAATTGGTTTCTCTGAAAAGTCTTTAGGGTGATATTTTATGAATCATGCATCTCATCCTTATCTTCCCAAGCTTTGACCAATGCGGCATCATAGGGTGATATTTTAACCCAACCCTTCTCATTTAAAAAGAGATATAGGGCATTAGTGTTGGGCAGGAAATCATTATGGTTGCCAATCCAAGTTGCAAAAGGGAAAATGCTCGTGTATTAGGCTTTATTAAAAAAAAAAAAAACAATACAAACATATGGACCACATGAATTTAGAAGCATTCAGGCCCAAATAAAACTTCCTAACAATATGGAATTGAAGTAACCTAGTAATAGAATAACCCATCCCATATGAAGGATTTGTGCTAAGAGGAGGTAACTAAAGTTTAATATAAAGTTAATGAACAAATGCAAGTGGATAACCACACAAAAAGATGGATGCATGTATTTTTGTACCACATAAGAACACGATTATAAAAAAGATGATGTCATCTATAAACCTGATGGTTTTGCTTTTTAGTAGTTGTTAATATTGCATGTGTCCACCAGTATTGCAAGCAATTTGAGGCGGATAAACCGCAATTTTGATGGATTATTTGTTCCTAATATATATATATATATATATTTGAATGATGAGATAGAAATTTATTGATAAAATAAAGAATTACAAATGGTATATTGGGCATGAGATTTCATGGGTCTAAGAAGAAAAAGCCAATAATTTAAATTTTTGTAGCCCAGTAGCTTGAGAATGCAATGTTAACAATGCAATGAGACATATCTAAACTTTTCATTACAATGCAATGTTAACAACCACTTAAGTGAGGCATCTAAAAATGTTGACTTTGAGCACTACATCATCCCTCTTAATCAGCTCAAAGATGCAAACATCTCCTACTCTCAAAGTATTATCCCTGATAAATGCAGACCAACCAGCAGAGAACTTATCTGAATGTGGATAAAGTATCAACTTCACAGGCCACGATCAGTTTGCAACCTGGAGCATCACCGTGTGTGCACTTCATTCTGTATACTTCTTGATAGAGCCTTCTTTTGGTAAGTGTTTCCTCACAAAGGCACGGGGTACAGCCTGCGCAAAAATGATACTTAAAATAATCAGTATAGAACCCATTTGTATGAAAAAACAGTTTTCAGGCAATAATATTATTATATTTTATGTTCATTGCAGGACAGTTAATAGATGTTAGTGATTTGATTCTATTTTTCATAATGACGTGACAATCTAATTTGATTTCCTTCTACCAAAGTTGATATTGTTTTAGTCTTCACAAGCTTGCAAATCCAACTAACCAACAATAGCTTGCAGTCACTACTCATCCATACTCTCTTGGTAAAAGGTAATTTACATTCTTTTCCAGAGTAAGCAAGTCAATGATAGAGACAAATAGATGGGTAATTTACATGGCTCTGTGCAAATGTTGTTCATGACCCTACCGTAACACACTTCAAATGATCTGAGGTTATACAGATGGTAAAGAAAGGATTCTCCGAGATGAATTTGCTGGCAGCGCCAAGAGCTGTAGAAGCCCTTGAAGATGAAGGCCTCTGAGTAACCTGACCACCAGTGCCTGCATTGAATAAACTAAAAGATGAGTAATTACACTATTTTCTAGCATCCTGAGAACTCTGTTCTCAAAGGTTTGCAAGGTTTTACTTCTCCTAGAACTCTCACAATTCCTACCAAAATTAGCTCAATTTTATTTTTTAAGCTTCGGTTCGATTCAACTGCTTTGGCTCTCCCATGAGCTGATCACGGAAACAAAATAAAAAATATGCAGTAATGTAAGCCAATTATAAGCCATTGACTTCAATTACTTAAAAGATTTCTAACCTGGAGATAGAAAGCAATTTGCATCTTCAGCTGCTCGGAAGATCTTAACTATAAATGAAACTTTAACTCCCTTAATAGACTCAAAGACGCAAACATCACCTACTTTCAAACTATTGTCCAGTGAGAATGCTCTCCAACCTTTATTGATTTCAGCTCTTATATGTCCTTTAACTGTCCTGAAAATGTACTGAACAGGCCAAGTACTCCCATCAGGAACCCAAAGGATAATATCAAGACGCATCTCTTTGAGATATTTCTGGGCAAAAGCGTGTGGTATATTCTGCTCCCGGAAAATAAAAAATAAAAAACATATAAGAGAAGAAATTTATAATAGATAGAGGGCAAAACAGAATGCTACATATTGTGCCCCGTAAAGGAAGCATCTCTGCAACATGTTGTTCTCTAACAAATCTATGCAAAATGAGGTGAAAAGGAGTTGAAATGGTCAAAACTCAAAAAGTTTTTCAGCTGAAAGCTTACCAAATTAAATCTACCGAAAACATATGATGGTTGCATGATAACCAAGAAAAAAAGATTTTCTGATTTAAAAGCATTAGGGCTCTAAAGAGCTCTAGCTCTTCCATTAGCTGTCAAGTCTTGCATCTTCTCAAGAACTAACCAAATAGTATCCGTTCCACCAATTTGTCTCCTATAAAATGATACAAATAAAACTGACACTCACTACATTTAATCTAAAGATATACCACCAAATCTCAATGGCCTTCTCAACTCTTCCCTTGAACATGATCCTACTCCAGTAACATGTTGCTTTAGAGATTTATGGTACGTGCTGCAACTCTGTAAACAGTCCAGTATACTTGAATAAAATGCCTTCAATTATTCAAGTTATACTTAAACAAAATTACAGGAAAACTTCTAAATTCATAAAAATTCTGCTTTTATAGTTACTATTCATCTACTTGGTTCCTCAATTAGACCCTTCAATGTTCAAATAGCAAGCAATATCGAAAAATTAGTTACAGATTTAGACCTTCCTAGTCCTTGTGCAACACAGACATCACAAAAAATAAAGAGTTTTAATTTATACTACCAAGCCTTTTTTATCAGTTTTGGTAATGGAAAGCTTGGTTCAAGCATTTCATCAAACACTTTAAAGGAGCAGAAAACATAGGCGTCAAGCACAATATGATAGTGTTCATCTATTCTTTTTTTTTTTGCAACATAAATCCTCTAAATAACAAAAGAATTGGCAAATATGTCTTCAGAAAGGAAATTGCTGAACCTTATATGTATCAAATACAAATAGCTATTGACAACAAAAAGCAACCAACCTTATATTTACATCATAAATGTCTTTGACGGCAAGTTGCTGAAGCTTGATATAGTTAAACAAAATCAGCAGTCCTTCTTGATAATAATTAAAGTTTCCCTGCATTGTGAGTGATCCAAGTCCAATGATTTCAACAAAATATGCATATAAAGAACATAGAAACATTTTCCAACCCCAAAGTACATATCCAGGGAGAAAACCCAATGAAAGATGCTCAAAATGCATAGTGTAAACATACCCTCCGTTTGATAGGTGCAGATGAATTGGCAACTGGCTTAAATGTGGAGTTTCTCCTCCGTTTGATAGGTGCAGATGAATCGGCAACTGGCTTAGATGTGGAGTTTCTCTTTAATATATGACAGCAAACAAATCGGTGGGAAAGAATTGAGTAAAAGCTCACTTTACCTTGGTGTTTAAATAGAGGCTGATGAGAGAGGGATGCTGTAACAGTCAAAGGAAGGAAGAGCCGCAAGGGAGAGAGAGAGGCGCACCTGAAACAGAGGGAGAGAGAGAGAGAGAGACATGAAACAGAGAGAGAGAGACGTGTGTGAGAGAAAAAATTAAATAAAAGAAGGGTTTAATGGCTGAATGAGGAGGTGAGGGAGAGAGAGAGGCGCACCTGAAACAGAGGGAGAGAGACAGACGTGAAGCAGAGAGAGACGTAAATAACTTAGATTTTTGTAGGTGCAGGGATGCTGATGTGGCAGTATTTGGAGAAGAACAACACTTTCTCTCTGCTTCACCTTTTAATTTATATTATAGATAGATTATAGATTATAGATAGGTGAAGTTGTCCTACAGCTCGTTTGAAAAGTTTTCAAGCTTTTCTTTGACAAGTCCATTGACCATGTCCAGATCTGGATTCTCAAGGCGACAAGTGATCAGAACGACTTCGTCCTCCTCCTCCCAAGCATTGGCTAATGAAGGAAGTCATCAAAAAGATCAGTAATATGGACACATGAAAATGGAATAAACTTTAATTATAGCTTAATCATGAACCGCACCATTATGGAATATGAAGCAATTTGGAAGCTCAAACCATCTGATTTGCTGTTCATTCTTTGCATACCGAGGAAGTACACCAAAGCGAGACTTTTTCGTTGCATCAAATGTGAATATCAGCTTGTTCTCCTTCACCATTTCCTGAAATCAAAAGTTAAAACAATTATTATAAGTTCCATATGATGTGATTGATATGATGCTCAACACTGCTATCAGAAAACAAAGCACTGTTCTGTCCACCAGGTCTACCAAAAAGTAACATCCAACACCCAAAACTCATCTCAAGCCATATCACTGATATCCAGATCTTATGACAAAATTTCCTGTGCATGCTGAGGACTTGTTCCAGAATTATGGAAGATTTGAAAGAAATTATAAAGGTTTAAAATCCAAGTACCACACTTGAGAAGTAGAATGATTTGAACATCTATTTCCATTAAAATTGTTCACTCCAGAAGGAAATTCAAATTTCATATACTGAAGCTCATGACATCTTCAGATATTAAGATAAATGACAAATTCCAGATGCAAGACCTTCTCATGCTCATCTTAGTTAAGACACTTAAATTTAAGATTTTACATTATGCGGTTCAGCAGTAACAACTTTATGCCTGAATTTTGAGAAACTTCTCAAAGACAAGTAGAATGACTTCAACAATACCAAAGCGTGGGAAAGACAAGCTTCTTATTTAATTCTTTACAAAAATTAAGAGTCAACAACTCATACAATATTTGTAGCCATAAAAATTAAGAAACAAAGTCCCATAATTAATTTTCAGTGCAAATATAAATATATAGAAGCACATAAAACACAAAACACAAAATAACAAGAATGAGAAATATACACACACACAAGAAGGACATTCTTGTTTCATTGATTGAAATGTGAAAAGACTAAGATGGATGACCCAAATGGATGATAGTTCTGTGTTTAAAATACACTCGATGAATATTGTCAAATCAAATGATTTCAAGCTTATTAACATTCAAATTGCTATGCTGCGGGCCACATTAAAATGTAGGTACAGCTCTCTCTTATGATCAAAATGTCAAATATAATTAGTTACACATTGATGGATGAGAGGGCAAACTAAACGATAAAATCATAACTTTAATTTCCAACACACCCCCCCCTCTTTTCTTCCTGCGGGGCTCCTCATTTAGCCTAGGGTTGTTCAGAGAGGCATCTCATCACTATGCATGCCAACATTATCTATTAAATTTGTAACTGCAACAACTTTGCAAGTACCATACCTTTGGTCTTAAATACAATGGAAGATCCATGAAAATCGCATAGTTCTCAGTAATGGCAAAGTCATGCATCATGATGGGGTCTGATATTGTTATTGGTACTGGGTCATGCATGACACCATCCTTGGAAATTACTCTGTAAGTGATATATGGTGGTGTATGTGAATAGCCAAATGTAAACATCTCGCCTGCATGGAGGGATTGTGTGAGTTAAAAGGAACTCTTCCATTACCATGGCTTACCAAATTTCTTTTATGAGGATGTCTTTACCAGTGAATGGATCAACCTTAGGATGAGCAGTGAAAGAATGTGCCAATCTATTGTCATAGTCCAGCATGCCAAGTGTTTGGAGATCTCCATCTTCCAAAACTTTAAGGGCATCTAAATAATGCAATGAAAACAATTCAATTCCGCATTAGAGGCAAGAACATAGCAACAAATTAATCAGTGGAGTCCATATATGACGCAACCAAATAGGCATTGCTCCATAGTTCCTTTTGCCCACCATGGAAAACACAGTGGTTACATTACATCATATGAATTGGTCAATGGCAATCCAGAGGATAACCGACCCTTTTCTTTTTAATTTTTCGGAAGTAAAAAGACAAGAAGAAGACAAGCTTACAAGGTTTATCTGCCTCAGAAAGTGCTAGAAGTTTCCCATGATGACATACCAAAGCTGTATTAGCTGGACACGGGAGACAAATAGTTAGTGCCTGGCACTTCACAGCAGGATTATCTAAACAGGAAACAAATGTATAGAGATACCCAATACATACATTTAAAGACAGGTTTGGCATGATGTACCTGCATCCTAATGTGCGGGGATTTGATGGGTAAAAGTCCCATACACAAACTAGTACCCACCAATAAAATTTAGCAAAATCAAAAACAGAATAATACATGGGATGATGTTTTTGAACTGTCTTTTCATTCGAGCACAAGTTGCATACTAGACTAACTAACCTGTTCCAGTTCCGTATGAGTCATCTAATACTTTCAATTTTCCTCTCAGCATTTGCATGTTCACCATGAGTAATCCAAACAGCCCCTTAAGATCTCCAATCTGAAATGACACTTAAAATAGGAAAAAAATTATATATAGCGGGACCACCAAATTAAATATATACAACAAAAGGTTATCTATTCAAGATTTTTAATTATACAATCATTAACTACCTTTCCTTCTTTCCCTATCACAATCTCTTTTCTTTTGTCACCCATTAGCAGCAAAGCTCATACTCAGAGGCAAAACATGCAACTAATAAAGGGGGAACATCCTACTGATGTGAACCACTTAAATGAACATACCAGAAATAAGAAACCCACAGCCTACTGGTGTACCTTCATAAACTTAGCACCTCCAAAATACTCTTCTTGTTTAATCCGAGATGTCCTTACATAGCGGGAGACATAGGTTGCTTTCCCATCTTTGATTCGCAAACCATGAATCATGCTGCAAAGTTAAAGTTATCATCTTATTCCTTCTTGCTTAGCAGATTAATACCGGATAGACCTAATGGGTTCCAAACTAATATCCTTGAATCTCCAAAATTTAAAGAAAGGGTGTAAAGGCTGTAGAACACAGAATCACATGTTGGAACAATACCAACTATCATATGTCAAAGAACATAAACTAGCAAGGATGGTTATAAACAATCAACAGCTGTCCACTGGACAGACACACATGATTCACCAAAACCAACCAGAATAAAACACTAAACAATGTAACAAACATCATGAAAATAGCAAATGACATGGGTAAAGTGATTTAAAAAATTGGCAATTTTTCTTTTCAAAGTACATGGAGCTTTTTGTATATGATACAAATACTTATTATGTAAAAATTGAGCGATGAGTAGCCACTAAAAAGCAACCATATATTAAACACACAAAGCAGAGAGACATTAATGGTATTCTGGAGTGGGAAAAATGGTACTGAAAGTTATATCTTTGAATTCTTTCTTCAAGAAAATTTGAAAGAAATATTATTTTTTTTAATAAGGGAACAGAAAATCACGCACCCATCTCCATCAAACCTGCAAAGAGAACAACAAAGAGAATAAGCACAATGTTCATCTAGTCAATATCTGAATTTTCATTCACAAGAACTAAAAGCGCAGACTTACCCCCCCCACGAAAAAAAAAAAAAAAAAAACCCAACCCCAACTAAAAGATAAGAGACCAAGATAATAAAAAAAAAAACTAAACTTCATATATAATAGTTAAATGTATATGTTCCCTTAAAATTAAGTCAAGTAATCTTGGTAATTAGTTCCGCATAGGGTTAAAGACATACCAGTGATATCCAGCAACAGGGGAAAACTTCGGGTTAGGACCCACCCTAACAAACTCTCCGTTTAAGCAATCCTGTAAGACATATTATACATTCCATGTCATGGGCAACAGAGGCAATAAGATGCAGCTAGAAGCATCAGAGAAATAAATGAATAATTGGTCAAACTGTTGGCTACATTAACCAGAAATAAAATACATATACATTTTTTTTAATGACAAGATAGCACATATCATGCTCAAGGTGATAGGAACGTGTTCATGATAGCAAGTTATTACACAACAAGAACCGCTATTACATTGCAACGAGTTGGTAGTATAATACAAGTAGAAGAAGCTACAAGGATATCATGACTGCCAAAAAGAGCCTATGTCAAGGAGGTGAAGCGAAAACAACAACAACAAAGCCTCATTCCCAAAACTTTGGGGTTGATTATGGATTCTCAACAAATAAATCAGGATTCACCACAAGTATTCTTGTTCAACATTCTATTTCTTCTTAGCTAGTAGATTTCTCTCGCGTTGGCTTGCTTGTCAAGTTATCATATTGTTCAGTACATATTTCTAAACCTCTTGTCCTCACTCCTCACATAAAATCTTTAACTTGTTCCATTTCTTATATACATAATTTGGAGTAGGCTTACATTTCCAACACCAGATTTTTGCATTCATTAACAAACACTCTTTAGGTTTGCATTGCAAAGCAGAACCTTCAAGCACAAGTAAAGTAACACAACATTCACAGTTTCACAACCCTTAATCATGAGGCTTTTACATCAAACAAATGGTCTAGATTGTGCCACCTGATCAACATTCAATCAAACATTTACTACATTACTTTTGATTAAGATCTTAACCATTCATAATTAGACGAGCCGTCTTAATTTTGCCACGTCATCAAGATTTCAACATCTATTTAAGTTATCGATGACGTGTCAAAATCTAAACCAGCTAATTCATCCACGATGAACGGTTAGGATTATAAGAATTTTTAACAGTGTTATTAGGAACCAATAGAAAAATTGAATAATTGTACGAACCGGAAGGTGGCCTTCGACGAGTAGGTCAGTAATGGGAGGAGTCTCTTCACGAACGGGAGCAAAGTTACTGGAGAGATAGTGATGAGGTAAAGAAGAATCGTACATGAACTTCACGATCAACTTCTCCACAAAATCAATCACCTTAGAAGTCAGGCCTTTCTTTGGCTTCGGGTTCACTTCCACTATCATTTTTCCTGCTCCGTCGCATGTAGCTCTGCTTCTCCTCCGCCATGTTTCTCTGTGTGTGAGTGTGAATGAGAGAGAGAGAGAGAGTTTTTGTAAATTATTAGATTATGAAGGAAAAAGGATTTAATGTTTCGGATGTATATGACTTCTCTTTCACTACATCCGAAGTACAAGTTAACAGGTGAAGAGTTTGGAGATAGATGTGGATTCATAACAGCTCTGTGAAGAGTGTGGAGATAGATGTGGATTCCACTTGCTGAGAGAGAAGTCATATACATCCGAAATACAAGTCATATACATTCAAAATACAAGATAACAGCTCTGTGAAGAGTGTGGAGATAGATGTGGATTCCACTTGCTGAGAGAGAAGTCATATACATCCGAAATACAAGTCATATACATTCAAAATACAAGATAACAGCTCTGTGAAGAGTGTGGAGATAGATGTGGATTCCACTTGCTTGTGAAAGAGAAATCATATTCATCCGAAATACAAGTCATATACATCCAAAATACAAGATAACAACTCTGTAAAGAGTGTGGAGATATGGATTCCACTTGCTTATAAGAGAGAAGTCATGTACATCTAAATACAAGATAACAGCTATGTGAAGAGTGTGGAGATTGGTTACATCGGTGGTAGTGGATTATGTTTTTGTCAGATCCATTACTAGATTTTTTTGGTGAAAGCTAGTGCCACGTTTCAAATTTTAGGTTCGTTAGGTAGTTTATCGCCAAAACTACAACTAGTGTATTTTTGTTTTTACATTAACTAAGGATAATTAAATTTGAACACAATTTTGTTAGGTTGGGAGTTATTTTGCTATAATCTACTATGTGTCAACTTATAATTTTATGCCATTCATATGTATTTTTAATCACATAACCAATTTAATGAATTATGTAATTTGTTTAATTAATACATGCGGATAGTTTTATAAATTATCACGTAATGGTTTGTAGCTAAACGTTTAGTAAATGAAGCACCCATATTTGGGATATAAGATTTTTATGTGATAGTTTGTTTGTTTTTTTCTTCTTGATAATATCATGTGATTGAATTTAAATAAAGAACCGTACATGTATTTCTTTTAATTATCTATAATGTATATAAAATGATAATTTTTGACTTTTTGTTGATTTATTCTTATAGTGTCACATAATTCTTTTTTTAAAGTCTACGTTTTTCCATATCATTATTCAAATATATAAAAAATTATGTTTAGTTTTTTAAACTAATTAGAACTTGCACATTTTATTTATTTATTTATTTTTTATGATGGAACAACTTAAAATTAAATAGATTTTGATTAAATTATGTTTAATCTTCTACACACATATTCTAATTAAGTTAGGAATATTCATTTTTACAAATTTTCTAATTTAATATTTACTAAGTAAACATGAATTGTATGTAAATTATATAATAGAAACTAGAAAGAAAACCGTTATATTTTTATTAGGTCACCTGGTGGTCCAGCTCATTTTCACTAGAGGGTGGGCCTGTATTCGGTTTTATTAATCCAAACATAACCAACATACACACATAACCAACATACAAAATCTACTTGTATGTTGGAAATACTATATACATTAAAGTTAGTACTCTATAAAAGAAAGATGCTTTGTTTTCTTTCAATGAAGATCCTCTCTTGTTTACAGTACAAAACATAACCTTATATATGAATATTAAATCTTATATTTCTGAGATAATTTCATTTACCACATGTGAGTTGGTACTTGGTAGACATAAAACTTGTTGGACCCGAGCCGAGTTCTCTGCTTAGCCTCACCTTAAACTAACACCACAAAAGGCCGTTGAGTTGTCCTTTTTAAATGATGGATTTTTATATTTAGCAAGAAAATATTGTTATTATTGTTACAATTTGTAAGCATTTGAAAAATTGTACTATAACTTAACAGTATAGTCAAGTCCTTTTTGGTCATTTATACTCGAAACAGCAGTTTTAGATTAAAATTATCCAAACGCTCAACTAACAGAAACAACACTTTTTCATTAGTTTTGCCAAACGTTTAATTGTGATTTTTAAAATCGTATTTTCAAAATGCACATTTTAAAAATGCACTTTTTTAAAAACGCAATTTTTCAAACAGCTAATCCAAACCCACCATGAATGAGATCTCGATGCTCATCTTGGTTAATGCAAGTATCAATCAAGTACAAATTACACGATGCGTGGTTCATGGTGTTTGGAATATAATATTTTCAAAATAGAAAGTTATATATATGTATAAAGTATTAATAAAGTAAATACATTTGTTTCGATTTAATGCAAGTGTTAACTAAGTATAATGCATGGTTCATGGTGTTTCGAATATAGCATTTCAAGATAAGAATTGTCTTTATATATATATATATATATATTATTAACCAAGTATAATGCATGGTTCATCTAATGAAGATTGACTTTTCATCTCGGTTATCCAACAAAAACCAATAAAAAAATAACTTTTTAATATTTTAAATATTTCTTAATGTTATTTTACCGAACAACCAAGATGAAAATTTGTTTTTAAAAAATTATAATTTTTCATTTCATCCATTGAAAAGTACTATTGCATTGGAACTCGATCCTATTTTGTCCGGATAACTAATCTTTCACAACTCACTTCTTTACTTAAATTTTTGGATTCAAATGAAATCTTTAAAGATATTTTAGACCGAACCCAATTGAGTTAAATGGGTATTCAGAATCAAAAGCAGGGCTTGTTGATATGAGAGTTGTTTGAGATGATTCCTTTGAAAGATGAGGTTTCGTGGGGTACAATGATTGTTTGCTTTGTGCAAGTAGAAGGGTTAGCTGAAGCCATGACGATGTGTCGTGCAATGTTATGTAATGGATTGGCACCCAATGATGCTATGATTGTGGATTTTATTTCAGCATGTGGGAAATCAATGGCATTGGGTGAGGCCCGTGAGGGTCAGCAATTTCATGATATTACTGTAAAGACATGTTTTGATTGTAACGACTTTATTTATGCAACAATCATTCATTTCTAATCTTATGCAACAAAATAGGTACAATATCACTATCACATGCACGTGAAAATCACGTATATAGATTTCACATATATTGTGAAAAGAGTGTTGCAAACACTCATTGCAGAAGATAACCTATGAATAACTAATATTGCGTAGTTCACGTCCTTTTATGGGCAACATGTGTTTATCCCTACGAATCTTGAGTCAACCCAATAGATTGTGAAAACTATGAAGTCATTAGATTAGTGTGCTTAACGTTAATGACTTTGATGCATGGCTTATAGAATTCACTCTCTTTAGAGCTAAAACTAATGAATCATTCATATAAATTGATGATATATAGGACTATAGGAGTATGACTTTAGTATGTAATGGGCTTTAGGATTTTTCATGTTTCTCCTCTGAAGAGGCCAAGTATTTATGGCCATTAATCTTGTATAGCCTAAATATTTCTATTTAGTAGGCAATGGAATTTACAGCAACCGAGCAAATTGTGATTAATTTTCTTTAGTGGTAGCCTTCAAAGAAAAAAAAAAAAAACTTTAGTGGTGGTTGGAAGGTCTATACTCTATATCCTACAATAAAACTTTATTTGCATGAGGTTAAAAGTTTTCGTTACTTGTTCACAAGGTTTGCTTGAAATGGCAAGGGTTTGACATGAAAATTCAATGACAATGATGAATACAAATGAACCTGTACACATTTGTGAACAATTTTCTAGAATAAAAAGAGCCAACTGAGAATATAAATTTCAGAATTGTTATATATTTGCTAGTTAATAAAAAATGTATAATTCATGTTTATACCTTGCCATTCTTAGTATCTTATCTGGATAATGTTGTGCTTACAATATATAGAAGGACAATGTGAATGCTAAACTTTGTGTACTCCATACGTTTGCTTAGTATGGAAACAATATCATAACATATAATATAAATAATCTGAATTGTAATATTTGAAAGTTAATGAGTCACAAATATTCTCACATTTGTTGAAACCTATATAAAGTTTAATTACAGCATAATCATAACATCTTTTTTTTTTTTTTTTTTTTTTTTTTTTTTTTTTTTTTTTTTTTTTTGCGAACAACAGGCCTTGGCCCCCTTATGTATGGAAAGAAAACCATGTGAACCTCCTACGCGTCTACGCCACTTCATGGAATGGGCGTATAAGATAATTCTTGGTCAATACCATTTGGTATGGTATGAATTATGATAAATTAATTACGCTAAACATTTTTTATAATTCTAGCCTTTAACTAGTCATTTTTTTCTTTTTGAACAAAAAAAGGATGAAGAATAAAAAAAAAAAAAAAAAAAACACATTTTCTTCTCACGTGGATTGGAAAATAAAGTAGGCTGACTTTATCTTTGTGACTATGTTTAATTTCTTGTCCACGTGTAGACCTTTGAGAAGGCTTGGTTGGTCCTCGTGTCCAATATTTTCCTTTCTTTTTATTTTGTTTGGGAGGGTGATGTTGAAGAATTACTAGACCTTTTTATAAGCTTAATGGTACTGATTGTCACGTTTCATCCTAACTTTCTAAAACCATACACACTGGTTCTTGAGTGCATATAAATATAATTCATTCTTAATAAGAACATTGAAATGCACCTCTGCTTTCACAATCATTTAAGACTTGTACATTTTCTTGCTCTGATAGTTATTATAACTAGTCGCAAACCCGTGCAATGCGCGATAACATCTTAATTTCGTGTGTGCAACTTACTACCCTTTCTAATCAGAGGCCTAAAGAAAAATTAAATTTCCTATGAAATTTGAGAAATTCAATAGCAGTACCATTTCTGGCATATTTGTAATTTTCACTATCAAATGCTATTATTCATCACACATGTGCTCCATTCTATAAAATCTCATTTAAGATATTCTCTATGCTAACACCATATATAATCATTCATCCATACTATTACCATGGTTTGGAAATTGAGAGGGAAGGTCAAATGAGAGAGAAATGTGCATTGATGCATGAACTGCACAAAAGTTTTTTCCAAATGCCACTGCACCAAATGGTAGGACATGGCAAAGCATCAAATCTAGATTATAAATCAATATTCAAAGGCATAAGACTACATACCCAATAAGTTCTCCATTCGAAAAAAAATTTGTGTCATTTAGTTTATTGTAATTCCAAAGAACACATTTTTTCTATTTTTATTTTTAAAGTTTACTGTAATTCCAAACAACACAATTTAAAAAATAAGGAATTGTGATTTAAAGATTGATGTAATTACAAATCTAATGCCTATGGCTCAAAAATCACTCTATCACTAAAACCATAACAAAATTACTCTCGGTCTGACATTATATATGTTACAAAGTTTCACAATCTTGAGAAAAGGAAAAGAAGAAGACCCATGTTGCACAACTCCTTAAAGGAAATCATAACAAACAAAAAAAAAAAAAATTTAAGAAGGCCGTACCAATTCACTGATAACAACTTTAGCACAATACGTCTCCTTGAAAGAATTGTAAAGGATGAAGGCTCCTACTCATCCACCAATGAGTCATTGAGTGAGGTAAAAAAATGCAAAATTACAAACCTGGATAATATTTTTTTAATTGGTTTTCATCTTAGTAACATTGTCTTGTATGACTTTTAGATGGTCCTATAAGGTAAGGGACAATGATATACTGTTCTCTTTCTTTTAAACATTAGAGCACTAATACTTTTGAAATGTAACATAACATAGGAGGATAAAATTGTTACGGTTATGCCACCAAATGGAGATGCTTCTCTTAAAATAAATAAAGCAATGAACTTGTTAACATGCCCGCAAAACTGTTAAGGAATGAATAGAAACCCAAAGCTTATCCTTTTTGCTATTTTGAGGTAACCAGGTGACATTAGAAAGCAAAGAAGTACCAAAAATTACATAACTACTGTTGTTACTTCCTAAATTTGTTAATCTGTAGATTACTATATATACAAATATGAATTTGGTCAAGGATCTTGTACTGCTAAGTGGCCTATCCCTGTAATCAATTTTTTTTTTTTTTTTAAATTTATTTTATAAGTACCTATACCTATAATCATGTTTATGGCATTTCCTCCAAGAGCAAAAAAATAGATAAATAAATTAAGAAATGCCATAAAATTTTACCAATTGATGTGGGGTTAATCGTCTAAAAATCCTTTAGTAATTACTGGTAAAAATTGGAGTTACTCATAAGTTAGGTGTCGCCTTAAGCTTTTACTTCCTAATCAAAGTAGAGGATTTATTGTGATCACAAAAACAAAATTTCTGTTATAAAATAAAGGAAATAATATGGTAATGAGAATATCTCTTTAAGTGGTCATCCACATGATGTATATAACTAATTGTATATGTAATGGTTTTGTTCGTATTTACAAAGGAGATTACATATGTATATATAGCCTTCAAAGTGTGTGGAGTTACTTCTTAAGCATTAAGGCTATAAAGACAATCTTTAATAAATATGAACTAACATCTTTAATAAATATGAACTAACGTCACAATTAATATTTCATAACACTCCCCCTTGGATGACCATTTACTAAGAATCTGCCTCATTAAAACCTTGCCACGTAAAAACCCAATGGGAAAAAACCAATGGCGAAGGAAAAAGAGTACAGTATTCTTGTGTCTCTTTGAGTGCCTTAGGATTGCCTCATTAAAACCTTGCAAAGGAAAACCCTGTGGGAAAAAACCTTAGCGAAGGAAAAAGAGTACAATCAGCACATATCCTTCAGAAAATTTTACTCCCCCTCATGAATGCATAGAGTTTCAATTATTCAAAATTAGAAGATCCTTAAGTCGACGCATGCCAATGCTGTGAACTATCTTCTTGAATGTTGTAGTTGGTAATGACTTAGTGAATATATCTGCCAAATTTTCACTTGATCGTATCTGCTTAACATCAATATCACCGCTCTTCTGGAGCTCATGTGTATAAAAGAATTTTGGTGAAATATGCTTGGTTCTATCACCTTTAATATAGCCTCCTCTGATTTGAGTGATACAAGCAGCATTGTCTTCATATAGTATTGTCGGGTTATCTTTGATTGAGGATAATCCACACTTTTCTTGAATATGTTGAATTACCGATCTTAGCCAAACGCATTCACGACTTGCTTCATGGATTGCGATAATCTCTGAATGATTTGAGGAGGTGGCAGATATAGTTTGCTTAACAGATCTCCATGAAATAGCAGTGTTGCCACAAGTAAACAAATACCCTGTTTGTGATCGGCCTTTGTGTGGATCAGAAAGATAACCAGCATCCGCATATCCAACTAACTGTGGATTTGATTTATTTGGATAAAATAATCCCATGTCAGTCGTTCCACGGAGGTAACGCAATACATGCTTAACCCCATTCCAATGTCTCAAAGTTGGTGCGGAACTATACCTTGCCAGTAAATTGACCGAAAAAGCTATGTCAGGTCGTGTGCAATTTGCAAGGTACATCAAAGCACCAATTGCACTGAGGTATGGTACTTCAGGACCAAGAGTTTCTTCACCAACTTCTTGAGGGCGAAAAGGATCTTTCTTGACATCAAGTGATCGAACAACCATTGGAGTGCTCAAAGGATGAGCTTTATCCATGTGAAAGTGCTTCAGGACTTTCTCTATGTATGTTGATTGATGAATAAGAATACCATCTGGAAGGTGTTCAATTTGTAAGCCAAGACAAAATTTTGTTTTACCGAGATCCTTCATCTCAAACTCATTCTTTAAGTAATCAGCGGTTTTTGTGAGCTCTTCAGGAGTTCCCACAAGATTTAAATCGTCAACATACACCGCAACAATAGCAAATCCGGATTCTGATTTTTTAATAAAAACGCATGGACAAATAGGATTATTCTCAAATCCTTCTTTCAATAGATACTCACTGAGTCGATTGTACCACATGCGACCGGATTGCTTTAAGCCATATAAAGATCTTTGTAGCTTGATAGAATACATGTTTCGGGATTTTGAATTATATGCTTCAGGCATTTTATATCCTTCAGGGATTTTCATGTATATATCATTATCCAATGACCCATACAGATATGCTGTAACAACATCCATTAAACGCATATCTAAATTTTCTGTAACTACCAAGCTAATCAAAAATCTAAATGTAATTGCATCCATTACAGGAGAATATGTTTCTTCATAATCAATGCCAGGTCTCTGCGAGAAACCTTGTGCCACAAGTCGCGCTTTGTACCTTATGATTTCATTTTTCTCATTACGCTTTCGTACAAATACCCACTTATATCCAACAGGCATTACACCTTCAGGTGTTTGGACTATAGGTCCAAATACTTCACGTTTTAATAGTGAGTTTAGTTCTGCCTGAATTGCTTCTTTCCACTTTGGCCAATCATTTCTACGTCGACATTGTTCGACAGTTTGTGGTTCAATTTCATGATCATTACTTCTGGTAATGTCAAGAGCAACTTTAAATGAAAATATGTTGTCGACAACAATTTTATTTCTATCCCATATTTCTCCTGTACTTACATAATGTATTGAGATCTCATCATTTTCAGGTACCTGCTCCTCTTCTGGGGATAACTCTTCAGGAGTTCCCTCTTCAGGAGGTTCATTTTCAGGAGATTTGTGTGCACAATTTTTGGATAGATTAATTATGTTTGTTGCCTGTTTCATGGGTATAGCCTCTTCAGGGGCTGCAACTTGTTTTTCTTGTATTTTCCTCTTCCGAGGAATTTTGTCTTTAGCACCGACAGGTCTTCCACGCTTTAGGCGTGTCTTAGATTCATTTGCTGCTATATTAATCAATTGTCCTTCAGGGACTTCAATCCATGCTGGATTGTTAGCAGCTGGGATGTGAGATTTCACTATTTTCTTACTGTCAGTGAATACATCCGGTAATTGATTTGCAATACCTTGCAAATGAATAATCCTCTGAACTTCCAGTTCACTTTGATTTGTACGAGGATCAAGATGGGATAATGTCGAAACATTCCAAGTGATTTCTCGTCGTGCTTCAGGCAACGACTTTTCTCCCCCTAATGGTGGGAAGATTGTTTCATTGAAGTGACAATCATCAAAACGTGCCTTAAAAATGTCACCAGTTAAGGGTTCAAGATATCTAATGATTGACGGAGAATCAAAACCAACATAAATACCAAGTCTACGTTGGGGGCCCATTTTAGTGCGTTGTGGGGGTGAAATAGGAACATATACAGCACAACCAAAAATGCGAAAGTGAAAAATATTTGGTTGTTGACCAAAAACAAGTTGTAATGGTGAGTATTTATGGTAAGCAGTTGGTCTAATGCGAACTAATGATGCAGCATGTAATATGGCATGTCCCCAAGCAGAAATAGGTAGTTTTGTTTTCATAAGTAAAGGACGAGCAATCATTTGAAGTCTTTTAATAAATGATTCAACTAAACCATTTTGAGTATGGGTATGAGCAACTGGATATTCAACATCAATCCCGATTGACATGCAATAGTTATCAAATGCTTGAGATGTATACTCTCCTGCATTATCTAGACGGATTTTCTTAATTGGGTAGTCAGGAAATTGTGCCCGTAACCTAATTATTTGAGCAAGGAGTCTAGCAAATGCAACATTCCTAGTAGAAAGTAGACAAACATGTGACCATCTAGTTGATGCATCTATTAAAACCATAAAATACCTGAATGGCCCACATGGTGG
Organism: Fagus sylvatica; assembly: GCA_907173295.1. Taxonomy (NCBI): domain Eukaryota; kingdom Viridiplantae; phylum Streptophyta; class Magnoliopsida; order Fagales; family Fagaceae; genus Fagus; species Fagus sylvatica. Next base: position 3,818,381 of record OU015762.1, read on the forward strand.
GTGTATAGGTCCACAAATATCACCTTGTATTCTTTCTAAGAAAGATAGGGATTCAACAGCAATCTTTGAAAGAGATGGTTTGATGATTAGTTTACCTTGAGAACAGGCACTACAAGGATAGTCACTTGGTGAAAGAATCTTTTGGTTCTTTAAAGGATGCCCATAAGAATTCTCAATGATTCGACGCATCATTATTGACCCCGGATGCCCAAGACGATTATGCCAAAGCATAAATATATTTGGGTCAGAGCACTTCTGGTGCACTATAACATTTGTTTCAATTGTTCTCATAGTGGTATAATATAACCCAGAAGAGAAAATAGGCAGTTTTTCTAATATGAGTTTCTGGCCCGAAACCATTGAAGTAATATAAAGATATTCTTCATTGTCTTTATTGTTGGTTTCAATATGATAACCATTATGACGGATATCCTTAAAGCTGAGTAAATTCCTTCTAGATTTAGAAGAGTACAAAGCATCGTCAATATAAAGTTTTGTTCCCTTTGGTAACATGATATTTGCTCTTCCGGAGCCTTCAATTAGGTTCGAAGAACCTGATATAGTATTGACATAAGCTTTGCTTAAGGATAATTGTTGAAAATATTTTTTATCTTTAAGGATTGTGTGCGTTGTTGCACTGTCTGCTAGACAAAAGTCTTCACCCATCATCTTGGAATTAAATCCATCAATAAGACGACTCATGCCTTGTGGATTGAAGTGTCACACAAATCACTTTTTATTGTGATAGATAAAGTAAAGACAAATTCCTTTTAGAATTTGGCTAGAGTCTCGTGCTGATAACGTGTTATAAAATAAAGGAAATAATATGGTAATGAGAATATCTCTTTAAGTGGTCATCCACATGATGTATATAACTAATTGTATATGTAATGGTTTTGTTCGTATTTACAAAGGAGATTACATATGTATATATAGCCTTCAAAGTGTGTGGAGTTACTTCTTAAGCATTAAGGCTATAAAGACAATCTTTAATAAATATGAACTAACATCTTTAATAAATATGAACTAACGTCACAATTAATATTTCATAACAATTTCAATAATCTTACACATAATAACATCCAACCTCATAAATTACAATAGAATCTCCTTTGATTTGTGTTATGCATACATAAGATTGTGTCATATCTATTTACATACAGTAGTCATGATTTAGTAATGTAGGTAAAATTTAATTCATCCACTGATGGTGCTTCCTGATCAAAGCCATTAGGAAATATTGGTATCATGGTCACAATTAAATATTGCTTTGTGCATCAAATCGGGTAACAAACATCAAATAATGAATTGTTTTTAAGAAACAAAGTTTATCTTCCTCTTCTTCTTCTTTTCTCTCTTAGGAATTCCATCAAACATGTTTTGAGCCAATTCAAACAACTAAAAATTAAACATGTAAAATATTTAACACAAATTTTGCAAACAGCAAAAACACACAAAAAATTCTCAAAAGATTAAAAACAAAAACGAAATGAAAAGAACTCAAAATCTGAATTTCTTGATATGCCGTAATTGTATCATATTCAAATTTTCTACAAAATCTGACAGTTTCTCACACATGATTGATTATAGACTTTTCCTAGCCTATTTAGAATGATACACATCAAGACATCTATATCGAACTTGTAGTAGTGGAAATTAATAGAAAGTTATACTTAGGAATGCATTTTGCTGTGATGAAACTTGCCAGAGGCAAAAATAGATTAGACATAAACTGATAAGGAGGATCTGCCACACCTGTGTGAACGAAGCAAATAGAGGAGGGCTAGAGCTCAAATCATCAAGGGGCTGCTTGTTACGACGGTCTAGTGATGGCTATGGCGGCTCTGGGGCGAACTGGTGAGATCGGCGGCAATGGTTTTAGGACTATGAGGTCACGGCAGTTACATACAATTGGGGCCACGACGGCGATACTTAGGCTTGAGGAATCTGAAACCATCGGTGTTAGAGATGAAGAGGTGAAAAGTGAATACATGTTTTTCATAAGAACACAAAAACTAAATAAAACAATACAAAACTTAATTTTAATTAAGAACAATCAACGATCTTCCAATTGCCAATTTGGCATAGAAAAGTTTGCCAAAACACAATGGGTGTCTTCTCAAAATGGCCAAAACTGCAGATTGAATTAAAAATTGTAGAAACAATTAAGTAACCACTTCAAAAATAGTTTTAGTAGATAATGGGTGGATTGTATCTAGAATGTTCATTGGTAGAAATAACATTGAGAAGCTTAAATAGATGAGAGAGAGATAAGGTTATGGAAAATGAGAAGAGGAAGCGTTGTAACAGTAATTTTGGGAAGAGTGGGGAAATCATCCATTTAATACAAAGAAAACTAAAAAGTAATTGTGAATGAGGTTGAGGAATCCTCCATTTAATTGGATGAATTTATCTCACCCTCATAATGCAACCCATTTTTTATTTTAGGGAAGGCAAGGAGGAAAGGAGAAATAAATGTGGGAAAAAAAAAAAATAAAACACAGAGGGAGGTGAGGAGTTGGGGAAGATGAAAGGTGTGAGAGATAGAGAGGGAGATGAGGAGTTAGGGAAGAGGCAAGGGAGATGAAGAGTTTTTTTTTTTTAATGGAAGGGAGATGAAGAGTTGAGAGGAAACAAATGAGAATAAAGAGAGAATAAAATGAGTGAGAGAGAGGAAACGTGTGAGCGAGAATTTGAGACACGTGAGGTGGAATAGCATTCGAGAAGCAAATATAACGTGACGACATTTGAAGGAGGCTTTAAAATTTCTCTTAGCTTCAGCTTTTAATTTATATATATTATAGATTATAGATGCAGTGTTTTTATTTTTGTTCAAGTCACATAAATCGCAAATGGTAAAACTGGGTCAGAAAAAACAAAAAGAAGAAAGAAAAAACCCGTATTCACATTCATCTTCTGTAACAAGGATGCATGAAGTAATGTAATTTGAGATAATTGTGATAGAAAGGTGTGTTCATTTATTTTAGAATTGGTAAATTATACAGGTGGAGCCAAAATCCAACACAATCATCCAAATCTAGGTTTACATTGAGGTAAATTAGGGTGTTCCATTCCCGATTTGTGAAAATTTTCACTTTTTTTTATTTTATTTTATTTTATTTTTTTTACTTATCAAAAAAATTTGTGAAAATTTGAGTCTTTGTTCATCCAAACTATGAAACAATGATTTCATATTTTGGTTGTTTTTCATCCATCATATTGATTGAGGGTGTTGCAGAGTACATTGCTAATCCTGCTCATGTTGGATACACAAAGGTGCTCCTGCCTAATGTGGAGAAGTACATAGTGATTGACTACAAACTCACAACGGTTTGTTTTGAATTGGAAGGGTGATAGTAATCATCTAGAATGATGTTTCACCATATCTTAATGAAAATCCAAAACCGATGGTGATGAATTTATTTGTGTATCTTTCGATGAATTTATTCGAATCTATGTGTGTAACTATATGCAACTCATATTTTTAAAAATAATATGAAGCTATTGGATGGTAAAGAATCATTATCAAATGTTTTTTTTTTTTTTTTTTCTCCCACTTGTTTCCTATTTTACTTGGTTAGGATTCGAAAGTTGTCAATATGAGATCTTGATACTTAGACACTCAGTGGGTGAGCTAGATTGGCCTTTGGAGAAGACATTTGAAGCTCTTCTTTTTTCCTCTGTTATCATAAAGAGGTAATGATAGCAGTTTGAATTCCTTCTCCCTTGACTTTTGCATCAGGTAATAAGTGTTAAAGGGGGTTAGACTAATCGTGATTCGTGACATAAGTGGAAACATAAACTGCAGAAGTGCATACGTGTCTATTTCAATAGTGCTAAACATTAGACTCCAAATAAGGTTCAGAACCGAAGTCAAAATTTTCTATTAAGACACTTCATCTGGGATACTCAAGCCACCTGCCCTAAATCACCAATTATCTACTATTCTTTTTAGCTACACAACTATTTTCCGGCTAATCACCGATGTATTAAGCACTTGACAAATCTTGGGTTGAAATTAGTGGAAAAATAGGTGTTACCAAAGGAATCCAATTTTTTGTTTGTTTGATTTAAATTGGCTAAGAATTGCACCATAAGAACAACTGTGGCAACAACCATTGTTAAGACCCTACTCCTAACCCTTGTCCTTAGCCTTGCATGGCCTCGGGTTAGAGTAACTATCTTTTATTTCCATGCATGTATTGGTATTATGTTGCACATTTCCTTGATGCTAAGGTACAAGCTCTCAAGGCTTGTACCAAGTTAGTTAATAGGTGCTTTAGATAGTGGTACATAGTTTGTTAGAGCTATGCTACTATTGGTGATACTTGTTTGTTACTGCTTTAGGGTGTTGTACATCCTAAAGATCTAGATCCTCCAATAGGAGGATTGATCTATAGTAGCCAATGGGATGCTAGCATGCCTTATGCCATGCAACCCGAGCCTATAACTGAAAGGCAGTATCATTTTTGCATTTTTTATCCATTGAAGTAATACACAAGCTTAGTATTCTCTCTAGAGTAGTCTCATAGTGTAATTTCTTAGCTTTACTTGATTTGATTGTTACAATTGAATTGAAGAAGAGTGATTAGTAAGGAAATTGAGATAGAATCATTGAAGATCCTATCAATTGGTATCAGAGCAAGTTCAAATCATGGTTCAGGAGACCCGAAGTGGTGTACCACCTGGTGTGTTATCAGATAATCTGCAATCAATCCAACAACAATTGGATGATCACACTATTGTGATTGGATCCATTGCAGCTAGGATGGAGAGGATGGAAAGCTCTTTTGCTGCTCTACAAGCCCTTCTAGAGGAGAGGCTTCCACCAAGAGCAGCAATACAAACCAATGGGGATAATCAGATTGCTAACCGGGAAGCCTAGGTGCCTGGAATACTCCCTAATCAACAACCAAAAGGGTAGAACCAACCTCCAGTGATGCAAATAGAGGAAAATAGAGTTCCAATTGGAGCAGAAGCAAGGAATGCCATGCTAGGAAGACCTCCCTTACAGGAAGTGTTCCCTGACCATAACCAACAAAGACCTCCAATGTCAATGGGTGAACCAATTGAACCAAGGTATGAAAGGCCAATTGGAGAACCCATGCAACAGGCAGGGCAGAGAAATGGGTTTCGTAGGCAACCACCACCTTACTGGGCACAAATGGAATAGCAAGGTGAAGCACCTTGGCAAGGAAGAGAGTTCCAGAGACAACCAGAACCATTTTATTACCATGCTGCAATTTCACCCCCAAATGGGAAGCTAGACAGTTCAGAGAACAAATGGAACCTCCATGGATGTAAGGAGATGGGGAGAATCCTTGGCATGACCCAGGAGGAGGAAGAAGAGGTTATGGAAGACCAAGAGACCAAGCTACAATGCATCACAGGGAACAATATGGACAAAATCAAGCCTATCAACCCTGGCAGCAAGGAAGGCAAGCTATAGCTCCCAGACCTATGAAATTGAAGTTTCCTAGATTCAAAGGAGGTGACCCAACTCCTTGGATTTATAGAGCAATCCAATATTTCCATTATTACCAAGTGCAAGATGTAGAAAAGGTAATGCATGCTTCTTACCATCTTGATGATGATGCTTTAATTTGGTTCCAAGATAGTGAACATGCCATTAATTGTTGGGATGAATTTGTTAGAACTATATTGCTTAGGTTTGGGCCTGCTAGTTATGATGATCCCATGGAATCCCTAACCAAATTAAAGCATACTACTACTGTTATTGCATATAAGGGACAGTTTGAATCTATAAGCAATAGGATTAGAAACTTGTCTGATATGCATAAGCTAAGTTGCTTCATGAGTGGTCTTAAGGATGAAATAAGGCTGGTAGTGAAGATGCAGGGGCTCAGAAACTTAAGTGAGGCTTATGCCTTAGCAAAAATACAAGAAGAATACCTAACCACTTGCAAAAGGAGCTAGAGACCACAGTATGAAGTGAATAGAAGCAACTGGTTTCAACAGAATCCAATACAAAGCAGTGCTAGAGTTGAGAGCTGGGGAATTGAATCTAGGCAGCTCAATACTAGACCTCCCTTGCTTGTGCAGAAATTAACTCCAGTGCAGATGTCTGAAAGGAGAAAGAAGGGACTTTGCTACAACTGTGATGAGAAATGGAGTACTAACCATAAGTACAAAACCATGAAGTTTTATATCATGGAAGAGGTGGATTTAGATGAGGACCTTGAGCATGTTATGGAAGAAGAATTAGAGTTGACAGAAGAGAATGAAGAATCTGCTGAGATCACTCTCTGTGCCTTATTGGGTAGTACATCTCCATCCACTATGAGAATAGTAGCTTGCATCAATGGAAGGAAGGCAGTGGTGCTTATTGATACTGGCAGCACCCATAATTTCCTTGACTGTGATTTAGCCAAGTCCTTAAAGTTTGGCATTGACACCACCAGCTGTTTTGGAGTTAAGGTAGCCAATGGTGAAGTAATCAGGACCAAAGGAGAGTGCAAGGACATCCAATTCAAGGTGCAAGGTTTGGAATTGAAGGTGAGCTTTAACTTGCTAAGTTTGGGAGGTTGTAGAATTGTATTGGGAACCCAATGGTTGAGTACTTTAGGGATGATCAATTGGGATTTCAGCAGGTTGCTAATGGGTTTTCTGTACCAAGAAAAACAAATCTGGTTAAAGGGATTGAAGACTCCTAAGCCTGAGTTACAAGGAAGCAAGCAATTCAGCAAGGGGCCTCCTACACAGGGGTTACTGTTGCAAATCATGCAATGTAATCTCTATCAAGGGACTGAGGTACCAGAAATTGATGTGCAAGAAGTGTTGGAAGAGTTCCAATCTGTATTTAAGGAACCACAAGGGCTGCCACCCAACAGAGGACATGAGCATTAGATCATGCTCAAGGCAGAAGCTAAACCTACAAGCCAAAGACCTTATAGGTATCTATTTTACCATAAAGGAGAGATTGAGAAGATTGTACAAGACTTATTGGGGTCAGGTTGTATAAAACCAAGTCTGTCCCCCTTTGCATCACCTGTCTTGTTAGTAAGGAAGGCAAATGGAAGCTAGAGAATGTGTGTTGATTATAGGGGTTTAAACAAAGATACAATCAAAGACAAGTTCCCCATTCCTGTGGTAGATGAATTACTAGATGAGTTGCAGGGATCTAAAATCTTCTCCAAGCTAGACTTAAGATCTGGTTATCACCAGATCAGGATGAAGGAGACAGACATTGAAAAAACAGCATTTAGAACACATGAAGGTCATTATGAGTTCTTAGTAATGCCATTTGGTCTAACTAATGCACCCTCCACATTTCAAGCCCTCATGAATGATGTCTTTAAACCATTTTTGAGGAAATTTGTGCTAGTTTTCTTTGATGATATTCTGGTATACAGTCAGAACTTGGAAGAGCACAAGAATCACCTCAAGGCAGTGTTGCAAGTATTAGTTGATCACCATTTGTTTGCCAAGAGAAGTAAATGTGTCTTTGCAGTTGGGGAAGTGGAGTACTTGGGTCATGTGATCTCTGGCAAAGGGGTACAAACTGATCCTAAGAAAATAGCTGCCATGGTAAATTGGCCAAAACCTCAGACCTTGAAGGCTTTGAGAGGGTTCTTGGGTCTGACAGGGTACTACAGAAAATTTATTAAAAGCTATGGGCAAATAGCTTCACCTTTGACAGAATTATTAAAAAAGGATGCATTCAAGTGGAATGAAAAGGCAGAGTTAGCTTTTGAGAAACTCAAGGAAGCATGCAGTCAACCACCTTATTTAGCACTGCCAGATTTTTCTAAAACCTTTGTGGTGGAATGTGATGCTAGTGGTTATGGAGTAGGTGCTGTTTTAATGTAGGAGGGAAGACCTTTGGCTTTCTATAGTCAAGTTTTGAAGGGAAAAGCACTATTCCTTTCCACCTATGAGAAAGAGCTTATGGCCTTAGTATTGTTAGTAAAGAAGTGGAGGTCTTATCTATTTGGCCAAAACTTTGTGATTAAGACTGATCAACAGAGTTTAAAACATTGCTGGAGCAAAGGATTGGCACTCCAATGCAACATAAATGGATTTCTAAGCTGTTGGGCTATCATTTTGTTGTAGAATTTAAGAGAGGCAAGGAGAACTTAGTGGCTAATACACTTTCCAGACGAGTTGATACAGATTTGATGACAGAAGTAGAAAAAGAAACAGCTCAATTATAGGCACAAGTAGTAAACCACCAGCTTGATCAAGGCAGCAGTCTCTATGCTATCTCCTTTCCATCTCCTACTTGGTTAGTTGAGCTCAAAAATAGCTACCAAGATGATCCTATTACTAAGGAGCTTATTGCATCTGCCTCTACTACTCAAGACACAAAAAGCTTTGTAACTTATAAGAATGGACTGTTATTATACAAAGGAAGGCTCTATCTTGGTGAGAATTGTACATTAAAGCAAAAGGTGTTAGCCTTACTGCATGATAGTCCATTAGGAGGGCATTCTAGTTACCTCAAGACCTACCAAAGAGCCAAGAAGGATTGGTTTTGGAAAGGGATGAAGCAGGACATCAAAACTTATGTCAAGGAATGTGATATTTGTCAAAGGATCAAATCAGAGACAACTAGGCCTGCTGGTTTGTTACAACCCCTGCCTATACCCCCAAGGCCTTGGTATTCCATTAGTATGGATTTCATTGAAGGTTTACCAAAATCTAATAAACAGAATGTTATTTTGGTAATAGTTGACAGATTAACAAAATATGTACACTTCATGGCATTAGCTCAACCCTACATTGCAGCTAAGGTAACAAACATGTTCATGAAGAATGTCTTTAAGTTACATGGAATGCCAACTTCTATAGTGAGTGATAGAGACACAGCTTTCATAGCAACTTTTTGGTAGGAACTCTTCAAAACCCAAGAGGTAGAGTTAGCTATAAGCTCCTCTTATCATCCACAAATAGATGGCCAGACAGAGGTGGTGAACAGAAGCTTGGAGCAATACTTGAGAGCATTTGTTGGTGACAAACCAAGCCTTTGGGTGCTGATGTCGGGTCAATTTTGATGTGGGATGGATAGTATAGTAGTGAAGAGGGTTGTCGAACCACAGGGAGATTGGAATTCAAGAGACTTTTAAAAGGGTAAAAATAAAGAAAATAATATTTTGAGGTTTGTAGAAAACTAATAATTAAAATTAAGAAAAATACAATGAGTAAAAATGCTTAGACTTTAGGTTCATCCACTTTATAAGAATACTATAAATTCAATTTTACCATGTCATAACTCAATTGATGGTTTCTCATCCCAAACCATCAATCGGAAGATTTGCAATAAAGACTTTATAAATAATTCTAATATAAATTTTTCTAAAGATTGTCCATTGATTAAAGCATGAAATCAATAACTACACTAGAAAAATCATAAGATGACGATATACTCTCAAGCAATAACGTAGCAAATAATAATATCTAATGCAATTAAGGTTTTGTATTTGATAAATCTAGGGTTCTTACATAACTATAAGAAAAGCCTGACTGAACTTATGAAACAGTTCAAACCCTAAAAGTTTCAAATAAAAAAATAATATAATAGGTATGAACAATCAATAGAAGAAATTAAAACATTGAAACACATTCATGGCATTAAAAGAATAAATAGTATTTTACAAAGGGGAATCCCCCTTAGTCTAAGCTAAGGTTTTAGCCTTCCATAAAAAATACTAAAGAAAACATTGGGGGAGAGAGGCAAAGAGAGACTAAGAGAGAGGAGAGAAGAGTGCTCTTAAATTTGACCTAATGAATCTTTAAATAGGTCTAGAAATCCTAATAAAACTAGAATTTTCGTTGGTTTAAAATCCCAGATTTTTAGGCTTTACTTGACCACCACGTTTGACCCCTTATATGTCCGAATTAGGAAATTCTCATTAGACACAAAATTGTAGCCCTTTGAATCAGCTTTCCAGCCCAACTTGAATCGCATCAATCAGATATTTGAGTTGAAAGTTACGGCCCAAATACGAAGACATATGCAAGCTGAAATCCTAGTACGAATTGGACTGCGATTTTTCTTTGATTCCTTGTTCTATTTGGACTCCAATTGAATTGGGCTGACCTTCTTTTGCTTCATTAAGACCTACAAATACAACAACTAAGTTAACACTCTATGGGATCAATATAACTCACATAAATGGTAAATTTCATGCAATGCAATGAAATTAAAGAATTGTATAACTTATGTGTAATTCAAAGTATCATGCATAATAATCCCATTAAATTCTCTATAAAACATAGGTAAATAAGTCATATTTCATGACTTATCAGGTGCACTGGTTACCTTTAGCAGAATTTTGGTTTAATACCAATTACCATACTTCCACCAAAATGACCCCATTTGAAGCACTATATGGTTATGAACCACCAACAATCCTAGATTATATTCCTGGAACTACTAAGGTAGCAATAGTGGATGAATATCTGCACCAACAACAGGGTATTCTTAGGTTGCTCAAGGAGAATTTGCTGTTAGCACAGACCAGGATGAAGTCACAGGCAGACAAGCATAGGTTGGAAAGGTCTTTTCAAGTTGGAGAATGAGTTTTCTTAAGGTTGCAACCTTTTAGATAGAAATCAATGAACAGGAAGCATGGTAAGCTTGCTCCCAAGTTTTATGGGCCTTTTCAAATTGTAGAGAAGGTTGGGGCAGTAACATACAAATTGGAGTTACCAGAAGAAGCCCAAATTCACAATGTGTTCCATGTTTTTTGCCTTAAACCTAAACTGGGTCAATCAGTGCTTCCTATTGCCAAATTGCCCCCAGTGGACTCTATGGGACATCTCTCACCTGAACCAATCAGAATTTTGGATCAAAGAACAATCAAGAAGAGAAGACAAGGGTCTACTACTAAAGTCTTAGTCCAATGGGATGGCTCAACCTAGGAAGATGCAACCTGGGAACTTCTCTTCAAGTTGCAGCACCATTACCCTCACCTTGTGGCCAAGGTGTTTTAAGGGGAGGGCATTGTTAAGACCCTACTCCTAACCCTTGTCCTTAGCCTTGCATGGCCTCGGGTTAGAGTAACTATCTTTTATTTCCATGCATGTATTGGTATTATGTTGCACATTTCCTTGATGCTAAGGTACAAGCTCTCAAGGCTTGTACCAAGTTAGTTAATAGGTGCTTTAGATAGTGGTACATAGTTTGTTAGAGCTATGCTACTATTGGTGATACTTGTTTGTTACTGCTTTGGGGTGTTGTACATCCTAAAGATCTAGATCCTCCAATAGGAGGATTGATCTATAGCAGCCAATGGGATGCTAGCATGCCTTATGCCATGCAACCCGAGCCTATAACTGAAAGGCAATATCATTTCTGCATTTTTTATCCATTGAAGTAATACACAAGCTTAGTATTCTCTCTAGAGTAGTCTCATAGTGTAATTTCTTAGCTTTACTTGATTTGATTGTTACAATTGAATTGAAGAAGAGTGATTAGTAAGGAAATTGAGATAGAATCATTGAAGATTCTATCAAACCAGTACCATGATTGTTCTCCATGTATCCTCATTATAGTTGCAACTCCAAATGTACTGCATCCAACAAAAATCCTGCTCTAGCAGTTAGTCCTGCATATGAAGTGCACCCATAAAGAATTAGCAAAATGCATAATCCTTCTTGCCACTCTCATTAACCGTCCATCTAGTTTTGGAGTTGATAAATAATGCTTTTATTGATATACATAATGATTTTTTTTACACAGGTTTAATGATAGTATATTTCCCTGAAGTTATAATTAGGCAACTACCTTAAGGTAATTGGATTACTGTTCAAAACCTATCAGTAGAGGATGAGTCATATTGGGCTCTGAATTAGTACTGGTATAATAGTTGGACCTGGACTGGACACCAATTACTTTTAATTTTTTATGAGTATGGGCTAGGTAGAGTGACCAACATACAAAAACCATGCTTTAAAGTGCTTGCATGCATAACAACCACAAATATTTGTAAGGTATACAGATGTCAACATATGCTTCTTCTCACTTGCAGATGTCAGTTTGGTAGTCTGATTCTTCTCTTTCTTTCAATCAGTCATTTGTTAAGGCTTCTAGGTCCCCTTCTGTTACCATGATTAGTTTTCCCATTTATTTTCTCTGTATAATCATGCAAAGCAAAAGCAACCGTAAATCATTAAGAATCTAGGTATACAACTTTTGTAATTTTTAAGCCTTTCTCCAAAGATAAAATCAAATCTATAGTCAAGGACCTAAAATCTGGGGTAGGCAATTGTTGTTGTTGACACCTCCTAGTGGGAAAATAATCAGCAGCAAAGATCATTTTGTAATTTTAATTACCAAGAAACTTGACACCTATTTGTTGTGGGATTATGCAAAATAGAAATAGAAAAATATAAGAGACAATCACATAGGGAACACAAAGATTTATGTGGTTCGGCCTTAGGCCTACATCCACGGGCGGCGTCTAGGAGAATTTTCACTAAGAAAATATGGAGATCACAAAGGTGGTACAAATGCACTCTCACAAAGCCCAAATCCCAAATACACTGAAAGAGTTCCCTCTCACCACAACCAGCATACACCACAAGAATTATTAATTCTCTAAACTTGGTGTGTAAAAGACCAGAGTTGTGTGCACTCTCATGAATTTAAAATGTAATGAATATGTGTATATATATTACAAGTTCGGTACCGCCTTGGTGTACAAAACCAAGTGATGTGATATTCCTAATAACCAAACTCAAGCCACGTCATGTCAACACTTTCTCTCTTTGGTATCCGCGTTTCTTGTTAACAGGGAATTGCATGACCATTGATAGCTAATGAAGTCAATGCCATTGGTTGCATCATCTACTCCAAAATGTGGCTTACATGTCTACTGCATGCCTGGACAGTAAAAGTACTCATGAGACAAGTTGCATAGTTGCAGTCAACTAAAAAAAAAATCAAAAGCACACAAAGTAAATTCATAAATATCCACCCTTACCTTTAATTGCCACTAATGCACAAGAGCACAAGCCTGCAAAAACTGTTGATGCAGCAACTTCACAGATTTAAAAGATGATATTGGTGGCTTTTGTCATGTAACCTGAGAAAAGTGAGTCACCTGGTTTAGTTGGGACAAAACACCACCTTATTATCTATGCTCACTATTACTTGATGAATGACAAATGAAATCATTTGATTGATTCCATATGGTATCTGCGGCCATTTTGAGGTGATTAGTGTGTTAACTGAAAACCTTATCAAATCATCTCAAGAGGTGATATGAAGCAAGAGAGTGGAATTAAATGTACCATCATTGAATTTTCTATGTTCCATTTAATTAAATAAAGGTTTGCAGTATTTTAACATGAATATAAAGCTTATGCTTCATCAGGAGAGGTTGAAAAGTTTAAGAATCAGTTAACCTGAAATTAAGCTATAATTGAAAGTAGGTGGTAATCTGATTGCTAAGACCAAGCTACAGTCTTCATCCATTCCAACCTATCAAAAATATGTTCAAGAATCAAATTAAGAACAGGAAGAGAGAAAAATAGTAACATTTCTACCATCTTGCAATCGAATTTCCAAATATTCAAAATGAATGAACTTTTTAACCTAATCTATGAGGTAAGATATAATAGAGATAGATATGTACCACTTTACTCTTTGCTTGTTGCTGCATATTCGTATTACCAGTGTGGTTAGAAGACACATGTGCTATTACATTCCTCTGTTTTAGTATTCAAAGCTCCTGCATACAGAATCCAGTAACTTATAAACTCACCAAACCTGAAATGAAAAGGAAGAATGAAGAGAGATAGACTAGTATATAATAAATTACAGGGAACTTAGAAAGGAGATTGTGAATCTATTGAAATAGTGGAGTTAAATCCGTTTGAATCAACTGACACCAGATCACAAGTTTTATTATAGAATATTTTGTCAAAGCAGTCAACTTAAAAGAAATCCAAAGCACACATAGTAATTTCATAAAGATCCACCCTTACCTCTAATTGCCAATAATGCACAAAAGCACAAGCCTGAGAAAATTGTTGATGCAGCAACTTCACAGATTAAAAGATGATATTGATGGCTTTTGTCATGTAACCTACGACAAGTGAGTCACCTAGTTTAGTTGGGACAAAACTTCACATAATAATCTATGATCACATTATAAAGCTCCTCGAGGGATGTGAGATATCGTACGGCTTGAGACAGAGATGATAGTTGAGGGCAACTCACAATCTGTAAACTTTTGAGAGAATTTGATTCAAGAGCAGTTAAGTCTGCATTCCTGGCTTGTTCTGACTTGGGTTGGGGCTTGAAATTTGGCAGCCAAGGGAACTACGGGCCTTTCCAGATATCCACATTCAAACCATTACCCCCAACAATGCATTCTCCTAGTAGGAGGATTGGCTTGGCTTTTTCAATATTCTGCACACAAAATCAAATTAATGAATAAACAAAAACTACTTTTAATATGGAGGATAAAATTTTAAAGGAGATATATGGACCTATAGAAACATTTTGGACTACATCATCCTTCTGAAATACATTTAAATCTAGGGATGCAAATAGTCTTACTAATTTCTGCCTGGAATCATACAAATAAGTGAGGAAAAGAACAAATAACAAACTTTCTAGAATTATGTTTTATGTTAGTTTGGTTTACAGAAAAGAACTCTGCATTCAATGTGAGAATTCAATCGATTTTCTTTCTCCTCTTTAAAAAGACAAACTATGTATAACTTTATATTTTTATTTATCCTAAATTTGTATCCGAATATTGCGCATAAAGTAAAATCCATTCCAGCACTTCTGCATCTCTAAACTCAAAATCTGAAGCCATACTTTTAATCCAAACTAAGCTGAATTATACAGCGAACTAAAATCAGCCTTCATACTGAAGAACCCAAAAACCACATCTAATATTTCTGTTTGTTGATATAAATGAGTAGTAATAATAAAGAGTTGAAGCAAATGAATACCTGAATCGCATCCTAGAGAGTAGTTGTCTATAATGATCATTCACCATAATGTAATCCCAATATCAACAAGATCCAGATTTCACTCTGTTTATTCAACATCAAGATTGCAAACAGTAAAAATGTCATCTAATAAATTATAATTTATATAAATGCAAAAATCATTATAAAAAACAAACAAATGCAAATTTATGAATCTTTCCTCTTGGGTTATTTTTTAAGTGAGGGAAAATATAATAAACACAAATAAAGATAATCACCTAAGCTGTTGTCTTGTTGCACTTGTCCATAAGATTCTGAATATGCTCAGATATTTAGACCTCATTTTGTTCTGTGCTTCCAATTCGTTCTACATCCAAGATCAAATACAGTGAGAAATCATCAGAACAAACAAAGAGCACAAAGGAGTTAACAACATCACATTTGAGCTTCTACAAAGGATTAGGATTGATAATTACAGAGTCCGTTGTTGATTTTGTAATGATTATTAGGGTTTTTTCTTTGATTTGGAAGCAAATCGATTAACTTTAATGCTACAAATCAGAGATCCCAAAGCTATCCAAAAATATTCAATTACATTTGATTATGGACGAGTCTAAACAAGTACCTTAGTTACATCACCTTCCCAAATACTGAAAGTAAACGAGTGATACATCCCATCACCATTCAACCTGTTAAAGACGAGTCTAACTGAGTACCTTAGCAACATCAGCTTCTCAAAAACAGTACGTCCCTTCACCATATGTAACCTGTTGTTAACAGAACACAAAGCATATCTTTAAATAATAATAATAATAGTAATAACAACCCATCAAAGTAAAACTCAAAAACAATATTCAACAGTTTGGTTGCTGACAAATCAATAAATTAAACAAGAAATTCTACAAGTCCCTGATTCTTTTTTTTCTTTTATTACCAGAAAACCAAAAGCTACGCTAAAGTAAGCCAAATTCAATATATACCATGGTTGAATATAAAAATAAAGATAATATATCGTTACTTGTCTTTCTCAATAATTTATTTAGAAATCAACAAAACATAAAGAATAGGACTAGATGACTGGGATTAGAGAACGTACCCTTTCAAAATACTCAGGAGAGGGCTTCTCATGGGTAATTTTAGGTACGTGAGCAATCTTGGGCCAATCCTCGCCGATTCCCTTTTGGCATTTTATCTCTAGGTGGGGACAATGATGAATTGTCAGCGTTTGTAATCTGAGACCGCGGATTCCATCAGGCAGTGATGATAGATTGGGGCATTTCGCAATTACAAGTATTTCAAGTGATGTGAGCTGACATGTCCATTCGGGCAAAGTCATCAAATTAGGAAATTCTGCAATGACGAGCTTTCTCAGAGTAGTAAGATGTTGAAGACCCGCAGGAAGAGACTTGAGTTTTGGAAGTCCTTTTAATATCAGAGAACGGAGGGAATTGAGGAGTCGCCATTCCATGCCATCATCATCCACGTCACTTACTGGATCAAATTCATCACAATCTAGAATCCTCAGCTCTTCAAGGGAGTTCAGATTTTGCATGGCTCCAGACAGAGTTGTTAGTTTAGGGCATCTACAAATGATTAACCGCTTGGGAGAATTTAGATTTGACGCCCAGTCATCTAATAGAGGCACTTCATCCTTTAATTCCAACAAAATCATGACCTTTAATTTGGAAAAAGGAGAGGAGGAGGAAGAGGAAGAGGGAAGTGAAGAAGCCATTGCCATTGTCTGTTGCAAAGGCTTCAAACTGGCCTCCAGCAGAAATAGCTGTTCGAGATTCGGAAATAGAGGCATGGAAATCAGATTAGGACAATTCCTAATATGTAAAGAAGAAAGAAGAGGAAATGAAGGCAATGTCTGGTGATGCTGATGTTTTTGATGATCTGGTGTTGATGCGCTCCTCCACCATCCCTTCAGATTAGGGCACCATTTGATATGGAGTGACTTCAGCGATGGGAAGAATGAAGCAGAGACCTCCTCACTTATATCACTTTCTGATATGTACTCCAAATCCTTCATAGAGATCACATATAGACGTTTCAAGGAGGGGAGTTGAGAAATCGGTGGTAGATATCGGCATCTCTGACCATTCCATAATTCTAAATCAACGAGATTTGTGAGCAAAGAAAGCCAATTTGAAAATCTCACACCCCCATACCCATTCACTCTCAAAGATTTGAGATTTTGGTGTGGTTGGAAGCCTTCTAAAGATTTCTCATCATTATCATCCGCATTCAGATTACTTCTCCAAACCCAATGTAATATCAGGTTTTCAAGATGATGCTTTTCCCTTAAATTCGCGGCCATGGACTCTGCGTTAGCATCTTCCAGCAGTTCCAAATGTTTGATCTCTAGTGTTCCTCTCAGGTTGTTTAGCCCATTCAATTCGCCTAGTCCAGCGACGTGCCTGGAGATGGAAGGAGGGTCCTTGCTGACGACGAATAATGATAATGTTTGAAGACAAGTCAATTGCCCTATCCCACTAGGCATATGACTCAAAGCATGACAATAGCTGTTATGAAGGTGCCTGAGGTTGACCAATTCTTTAATATCTCGAGGTAATTCTTTAAGATTTTCACAACCCTCAAGTTTTAGTGTTTGCAAATTCCACAATTTAGTAATAGAATCAGGAAGAGTGATAATACTCTTATTCCCATAAAGATCAAGGTACTTTAGATGTATTAATTTCCCTATAGATTTTGGCACTCTTTTGATCCCCAAGCGATGTAAATCTAATGCACGCAAACTTCTGAAACTCGAAATAAGTGTATTCAACATTGACTCGTTCAAATCACTAGGCTCATCAGTTGTTTGAAGAAATGTACGTATATTTTTCGCTTCAACCAATAACTTTAAAGTCTTAGTAAAAGATGAGCCAATAGAAAATGGACATGATACATGATGGATTTTTTTGTTAATATTTTTGCCATCCAATTCTAGTAGTGTGCACTCCGCCCGTGTAACTGATTGTGCAAGATCATGGATTAAATCATGCATCTTGTAACTTAATCCTCCCCATTCATATGTTGATTCTTCAATGAAGGACCTCCAAAGTAGATCCTTGAAGTACTCATCAGCAACCTGCTCTAATTGTTGGTTTGATGATTGGATAAACCCTTGTGCTATCCATAGTTGTATCAGGATTTCTTTATCAATCTCATAATCTTTGGGAAACAAAGAGCAATAAGCGAAGCAACTCTTTAAATGTGATGGGAGATGATCATAACTCAACTTTAAAATTGGAAGAATATCTTCCCCTGATTGAAGTACATTTACTAGTATATTATCTTTGACATGTGACCATTTAGCCTCTGTTTTCTCCAAGCATAATACACTTCCTATAGACTTTATGGCAAGGGGCACTCCTTGACATTTGCCTAAAATCTCCCTTCCAATTTCTTCTAGTTTAGGATTGTTGGTCTCTTGCCCTTTTCTAAATACTATTTGTTTGAATAAAGACCAAGATTGGTCTTCAGAGAGACCTGTAAGAGTGTGTATTGAAACAGATTCTGTAATCTCTGCAACCAACTTGGCACGGGTAGTTATTACAATCTTACTTCCCTTTGCACCACCCATTAGAAGGCTTTTCAATCTATCCCATTTGTTATGACTTTCATTCCACACATCATCCAACACAAGTAAGTATTTCTTTCCATCAATAATTTGACGAAGTTGCTTTTGCAATTCATCCATGTGAAGGTCTTTTAGTTTATAATTAGTGGCAGATGCAATTATTTTTTCAGAAATTAATTTCACCTCGAAGTCATCAGAGACACATACCCACATTTTCAGCTCAAAATGAGTGTTGACAGTCTTATCATTGTATACATATTGAGCAAGTGTAGTCTTTCCTAGCCCCCCAATTCCCACAATGGAAACGACTGAAACATTGACTTCCACATTAGGATCTAATAATAGGTTTATGATGGCCTCTTTATCATCTTCTCTCCCAATAACTTTTTCATTTGGTACAAATGAGTGAGTCTCCCTCTCTATACTCACACTATATTTCTCTGGCAGGCTTACTTTCAAGTTGAAGTCTCTGTTTTCTTTTGCTATCGCATCTAGTTTCTTCCTCATTGCCTTTATTTCACTACTTATCTCACGACGAAAAGCAACTTGGTTTGATTTTGAAAAGAAAGTACGTACCTCTTTTGCGATTTTATTCCCACTCATTGCTCTTTGCCGCGAAGCTTTAGTGGAGAATTTACTCAACAAGTCATCTGCTTCATAGATAGCATCCTTCAGCTTTTCGAGCCAGTCCCTAACTTGATTGCTCTGACTCTGCTGCTCTGCTGCATCCTGAAGTACAGCTTGGATTCTGGAAACAATGCTCTTGATGTTATCAAGCTCGTCTTGGACACCCCAGAGCGATCCAATCTCTTGGAAAATCTGGGAGCCCAAATTTTCAATCATCTTCTGTGCAACGCCATAGAGGATTGCTTCGGCCATTTCTTCTTAGTTGGCAACAGGAAAGCTCAAAGAGCGAGAGGAAAGCTAGAGGGTGGGTTTCAAGTGCTTCAATGTTGATGAAGGTAATGTTGTTGTGAAGGAGCACTGAGTTTATTAGTTTTCCTTTATATTTTCATAGAACAATCATTAACAAGAAGCACCATGTGAGTGTTGCCATACCAATATTCCATGATTCTAATTAAGACCATATCTTAGATTGGCTCCCTTTGGTCTTGCACCGAAACAAATAAAAAGGAGAATGACGGCCTATTGGCCTAGTGACTGACAGTGAAATTCATGTTTAGTGATCTTTCAAAATGGAATCTGAGTCAGCAAGGCATCAAATTGTTTATATAATAAGCACTCTACTAGGTTTTATCCAACTACTAAATTCATTTTGTAAGACTTCATTACTCGGTGGCCACAATGTTCCTGTGAATCTAACAAAAAAAAAAAAAAAAGGTTCAGTGTACTTGCAACAAAATAAAGCATTATTATTTGATGATGTCTACACATATTAATTCTTTAAGATTTTGGACTAAAAAAATGCAGCTTATTTTTTATCTAGCACCACATAAAAAATATAAAAAAAAAGAAGTTGAGTGATATAAATTTTTTCAGCAAATATAAGTACTCTTTGAAACTTAGGCAATCAATCAACAATGATATCAGTAAGTGGCTAAATCACTAGCATATGAATTCTCAAAGCATTCACATTCCACTCTTCATATCATTTTTTTAATCAAATTATAGTTAGTTACACACAAAATTGGTTCTACATCCGGCTAGTTACAATATACAAGTTACAATATGGATGCCAAGAGCTACAATGAAGTACAAACCATTGGGATTTGAGCCAATATTATTTCACAGTGGAACACGTAGAAGAATAAAAGAAATAATTTTTATACTTTTTTTTTTTCGTCATTTTGATTAGGGATGTAATTTAGTAATTGTGGTTTTGTGTGTAGGAACATTCACATTTGTTTTTTCTATTTTTTTTCTTTTTAAAATTCCACTTTTTGAACTTTGGTTATCAATTTTTACCAAACATCCTACATCCTATTCTTTATTTTGCATTACTAATTGGTGTATCTTTTTGTAAATTTTTAAAGAGTGATGCAAAACCGGGTGTGGAAGTGTTTTTTTTTTTTTTTGTGATATTTATCTATTGTCTACTTTAGCTAAAATTCCATTTTAAAGAATCCAATGTAGTTACTCTAAAGCCATTTTCAACTAATCTATCAAGAATATGATGGAGCATTTCTCTTTTAAAATCCACCTTTCAATAATCATGACATAGACATGAGATCAGGAGAATATAATGATCAAATGTGAAAGGAGCTTCAGAGTTGGACAGCACCAAAACATAAAGTGAAAAGCAGGAAAAGGTTAACCCACTAGCTCCAAAGAAGGTGAGCTTTTTAGTATTTAAACGTACCGAATTTAAATTAAAATCTTTTTAAAATTGAACTAACATTTTTTTTAGAGTTAGTTAAAAATTAAATTAAAACCGTTTTATAGTTTTCCAAGCACTCCTTTAATGTTTTATTTTCATATCTTGCATTAAAAGTAGTTTAAACACGGAAGAAAATGTATACTCTCTCCTTCTATTTATTTATTTAAATTCTCTATATAATATCAAAAGCAATCTAAACAGCAGTTAAAGAATGATTAGGCATTGGCCCTTTTCGCAGAAAGATAAGTGTGTGGACCTCTATTTTTTCCATTTATTATTTTTAGGGTTAATTACAACCGATATCCACTCTAAATTATTGAAGCATTTGTAATATGCACCATAAATTTCAAATTTTAAAATTTAATAGTTTAGTATAACAACATTTGCAACATGCACCACTATTACTAATTTGGATAGTAAATATATATTATAAATTTTTCTCCTTGGAGATTAACTTCAAGATGTTTTTTGATGTATCCACCGACTTCAGATGCATATAGTCATTTCCACAGTAAAAAATACTCGGTATTCTTGGGGAGGTAAAGGGCAATTGGTTTTCAAGGAATCAGTTGGGAAAACATCCGTCAATTTGTAATGGTTATCAATTGGTTTTCCATCATTTTCTTCTTTTATTTATGCGCACCATCGTAATATATATATTTTCGGATGACCATATGGTGGGATTAGGTGGTGGTGGAGCATAAGGTTTTAGTCTTTTAAGTTTTAATTGTGTTGTGATTAGGTGGTAAGTAACCATCAGCTAGCTTGTTTGGTAGACAAAGTCATATATCAACAGATATTATAGTGAAGTGGGCAAAGCATGTCCTATATTTAAGGCCAATTGAATAAAAAAAAAATATATTTCTTGGTTTTTCTGTGGGAGGCCAAGTAGAAAGTCTTGTACCTAGATGAACCCTTCTTCCTAGCCCTATTATAATAATGAAGTGGACAGAACATGGCCGGCCATCTTTACATAATATTTTTTTCATTATTTTTTTTTTATAATTGCGCTAACATGACCAAATGACATTAATGATGGTGGATCCATTTTAACAATTAAAAAATAAATGTTGTGTCTCTAATAATACTTTTATATAATTGGTCAAAATAAATGAAATAGACGACTTGAGAAGATGATGATCAAGTGTTCTCCAAGTTGTATCCAAGAAATTGATTAGAGCAGAAGTGATCTCTAACAGTGATGTCCAGAAAAATGGCACCTTCACTTGAGTTTGCCTAATTCTTTAGGCCAAACCGAGTGTGTACGTATGATGTGGTTAAAGCTGGTAGATATGAGAAAGATTATATTGCTGTGTGAGAGAAAGGAGAAACCAACTACTAGGGATGTACACAAAAACCACATACCGCAATATCGTACTGCAATTGTATTGCTACCGATCAATTGGTATGGTATTTTGTGATATGCTGCACGGTATCGGTATTTTTTTCCTCTATTTTTTGCGGTACGTTATCGGTAGCGGTATTCGTTTTGAAAAATACCAGTATACCATACCGTACCACATATATTTATTTAAATATATATAATATTTTAAAATTAAAAATATAATGGCTGGAATTCTGGAAAAGTGTTGCTTAAGGAAAAAAATAGGCATTGCCTTGAGGGGTAAAACCGAAAAAAAGGGGGAAAAAACACACGACTAACCCTAAAATGTCTCACTTCTCACTCTCAAATTTCTCAAACAACGCCTCTCTCTCTCTCTCTCTCTCTCTCTCTCAGGCGGGGCACGCCGGCACTGTTCTCTCTCTTTCTCGTCACTCTCAAGCGTCATTCTCTCTCTCTCATCACTCTCTCAGGCACCGTTCTCTCTATCTCTTCGCCTCTCTTCGATCACAGCCACTTACCGCCGCTCATCATCATCGTGAGTATCTCTTTTCTCTCTTTCACTCACTCTCACTTTCTATTTCAGTCTATTGCTCCCCACTAAGGGTGGCAAAAAAAACCCAAACCCATTAGCCCACCCAAACCCATTCACTAATTGCCCAACCAAATCCACTTATTTAATAAATGGGCAAATGTGTGCTAGCCCAATTAGACCCAATTAAGTTGAGTTTAATTGCGCTTTAATTGGGTTACTTATTAGGCATCAACAAAAAGCCCAAACCCAAAAAAAAAAAAAAAAAAAAAAAAAAACGAAAAAAAAAAAAAAAAAAAAAGCCCAAAAAAAAAAAAAAAAAAACAAAAAGCCCAAAAAAAAAAAAAAAAAAAAAAAAAAAAAAAAAAAAAAAAAAAAAGATTCTAAGAGGTTTTGGTCATTTTGGAGGTTCCAAGGGTATTTCAGTAATTTTTTTAAGTTTTAATTGTTTTTCATCATTTTAGAGGTTTTAAGGGTATTTTGGTAAATATCTACTTTATTAAATGGGTTTAAATGGGTGGGTTGGGTTTTAGCTTAGATATTTGGGTTGGGTTGAGTTTGGGTAATATCTACTTTATTAAATGGGTTTAAATGGGCTATTGGATTTTAAAGACCCAACCCATTTAATACCCACCTAAATCCACTCAAACCCACCCATTTGACACTCCTACTCCTCACCATTGGTTGTGTGATTGTCGATTTTTGTTGTTGACAGTGAATAGTGAATAGTTGTTCTTGGATTTCTCTTCTCTTGTTGATTTTCATGAGGGTTTTGTGGGTTCTTTGTTGGGTTTGCAGAGAAGTTTCATTTTTGGGTTCCTGAGTTGATTTCAATGGAGGATTTCGTGGGTGAATAGAAAAATTTTGGTAAATGATTGAGTTTTTAAAAATACCGGTACAGCACCACCACCGTACCGCACCAAAACCGCCGGATACCGAAGCATGTGGTATGGTATCCGGTATTAGGTATTTGAATACCGCAAAGTGTGGTATGATATCAAAAAACCCCCAAATACCGTACCGTGTACACCCCTGGCAACTACCAACAATGTCGTGGCCAATATAGCCTTTAATTAAAATTGAACTTTTGTTTTCATTCATACCATTTTAAATTTTTAATAGGTTAAGCATCTCCTATATCTAATATAATATATTATATCTACGTGTCTATCTATCTATACTATATATAAAAATGGAGGCATAACATTTAATTGAGTCCTCTTTCTGTTGTGCCACATTGGATCTGACTTGGTCTTTCTGTCATTTTGTTTTTTGATTTTTTGTTTTTGTTCTTTTTTCTTCTTGAGACATTAAACTTCTGGCTACTTGGATATTCGGCTCAGTGGTAATCCCCTTCCCCAAAAATTCTTATCCCTCTATGAGGGCGTGGGTTCAACACCCGGGATATTCAAAATATACGTGTGTGAGTTTAGATTAGAATTTCTATCAAAAAAAAAAAAAAAACATTAAAGTTCTGGGGCAATAAGAAAATTGGCTCAGTATGTGCACAGCTAAATGGTAAAAGATAAAATCACATGCAGTGCAAAAAGCGAAGAATGAATACTTAAAAAACCTAAAATCTATGGACATCTATTAAGTATCTCTTAAAATAAAATTCCGTTACAATGAAACTTGAATTATTCTTAATTCTCCTTGTGATTAAATTGAGTACTGAGACATTCTTATTGTTAGGATCTACATTAAGTTGACAAATTCCTGTGCCAAAATGAATTGTAATGAGGGTTGTACATATTGCAAGTTTTGTTTTTTGTTGATAACCTTGGGTGTCTGGGCTAACGTTTCGTCGATGCGCACACCTCGACTAATCTCAAGGGGACACGCAACACCCTACTAGCACGTGTTGCAAGTTGTTAGATTAGGTATTGTCTGAATTGCTATTTTGAAGACTCGCTTGAGCGACTTCAAGATTGTCTTAAGTGATTATTTAAGTCAGGTATGGTATCAAAAAACCCCAAATACCGTACCATACCGTACCGTCTACACCCCTGGCAACTACCAACAATGCTGTGGCCAATATAGCCTTTAATTAAAATTGAACTTTTGTTTTCATTCATACCATTTTAAATTTTTAATAGGTTAAGCATCTCCTGTATCTAATATAATATATAATATCCACCTGTCTATCTATCTATACTATATATAAAAATGGAGGCATCACATTTAATTGAGTCCTCTTTCTGTTGTGCCACGTTGGATCTGACTTGGTCTTTCTGTCATTTTGTTTTTTGGTTTTTGGTTTTTCTTCTTTTTTCTTCTTGAGACATTAAACTTCTGGGGCAATATGAAAATTGGCTCAGTATGTGCAGCTAAATGGTAAAAGATAAAATCACATGCTTTGAAAAAAGCGAAGAATGAATACTTACTTGCATAAAAACCTAAAATCTATGGACATCTAATAAGTATCTCTTAAAAAAAAATTCCCTTATGAAACTTGAATTATTCCTAATTCTCCTTGTGATTAAATTGAGTACTGATACATTCTTATTGTTAGGATCTACATTTAAGTTGACAAATTCCTGTGCCAAAATGAATTGTAATGAGGGTTGTACATATTGCAAGTTTTTTTTTTTCTTTTAATAACCTTGGGTGTCTGGGCCAGCGTTTCGTAGATACGTGCACCTAGACTAATTCTAGGGGGACATGCAACACCCTACTAGCATGTGTTACAAGTTGTTAGATTAGGTATTGGGTGAATTGCTATTTTGAAGACTCGCTTGAGCAACTTCAAGACTCTCTTAAACGATTATTTAAGTCAGGTGGAAATTTCGCTTGATCCTCTCTAGTGAGTTTAGGGGATTTAGATTTTTGAAAATTCTTAAACACCTTTTAAACTTAAACTTGAGCCTACATATACATACCCCTCAATGCACCTTTTTTTTCAGCAAGAGAGGCAATCATCTCATGTTCCTCAAGAGAGACTAAATTTTCATGATAAAACCCTGTCAAAGATCTCACCAGGATTATTTTCATTCAAACCATAGGGATTCTCAAACCTCTACTAGTGAGTTCATCAGTGGACTAGAATTCTATACTAACACGAATGATCTCATTTGTGGTTTAAATTTCATTGAAGAATTCTAGAGCTTTGGAGCCATCAAGGTGAGAGGTGAATTTGCGTTTACTACATGTTACAAATAGAGTTTAGGCTTCAAACACAAATAAAGTCTGCCCGTGCTCAACTGACAGCTTAGATCATTTTGTAATCTTAAAATTAGGGGTAGGCAGGGTCAGTCTTAAGAATTATGAGGCCTGTGGCGGTCCAAAAAAATGAGGTTCTAAAAAAAAATCATTGAAAAATATCTCTACGCACAGTTTGTGCTGCAAAATTACTAATTAAACTTTTATATTCAATATTCTCTAACAAATTTTGCTCAATAGATAATATGGGTAATTCATTTAATTTTTCTTGTGACATAGTTGATCGCAAGTAGGATTTTAATAATTTTAACTTTGAAAAACTTCTTTCAGCAGATGCGACTGTGATAGCTATATTATATGCCATTTGGAGTCTTTGTCTTTTAAAATCCACCTTCCAATAATCATGACATGCATAGACATGAGATCAGGAGAATATAATGATCAAATGTGAAAGGAGCTTGAGAGTTGGACAGCACCAAAACATAAAGAGAAAAGCAGGAAAAGGTTAACCCACTAGCTCCAAAGAAGGTGAGCTTTTTAGAATTTAAACGTTTTGAATTTAAATTAAAATCTTTTTAAAAATTGAACTAACATTTTTTTTTAGAGTTAGTTAAAAATTAAATTAAAACCGTTTTATAGTTTTCAAGCACTCCTTTAATGTTTTATTTTCATATCTTGCATTAAAAGTAGTTTAAACTTTAAACACGGAAGAAAATGTATACTCTCTCCTTCTATTTATTTATTTAAATTCTCTATATAATATCAATAAGCAATCTAAACAGCAGTTAAAGAATGATTAGGCATTGGCCCTTTTCGGAGAAAGATAAGTGTGTGGACCTCTATTTTTTCCATTTATTATTTTTAGGGTTAATTACAACCGATATCCACTCTAAATTATTGAAGCATTTGTAATATGCACCATAAATTTCAAATTTTAAAATTTAATAGTTTAGTACAACAACATTTGCAACATGCACCACTATTACTAATTTGGATAGTAAATATATATTATAAATTTTTCTCGAATTAATATGTTAATTGTAAAAATTTATAGTACAGATACCCCCTTATTTTTATTTCTCCATCTTACAAGTTGGATCGATCAAAAGCAATCTTAACTCTAGTTTTTTTTTTTTTTTTTAATTTGTCCATCTTTTTTCTTTCAGACTTATATCAAAATTAGTCTAAAGTAAACCCAGAGATAGGTCATACATGTCCTTTGCACCCAAAGAAACCCGTGTGGACCTCTATTTTTTTCTTTGCATTTTTCATTTTTCTATCTTATAATCCCATTCCCACTTCTAATTTTTCTTTGCATTATTTTATTTGTCCATGTGAACATAGGCTCGGCCCCTTCTGCATTAAAAGAAAAATCATGTAGACCTCTAAACACCATTTGGTGCAGCATGGTAAATTAATCATATTATTTATTTATCAAAATTCTAGCCTCTAGGCTTTAACCAGTCATTTCTATTTATTATTATTATTATTATTAAAAACTACATAAAGAAAGACACAAATTTTTCTTATGTAAACCTCTGAATCAAATTTCCTGGGCGGGCCCACGTGCCATGATTCTACTGAAAACCGTGTGAAAGTTGGGCCTTGTGTCCAACTCCAGCTGCATCCAACTCCAAAAAAGATAGAAAGGAATAACATGTCGACTTTTATTCCTCCCTTCCATTAGTTAAGTCAAGAACTATGCTTGCCAAAAGACCATTCAAGAGTACAACATATACTAAAATTCAAAAGAAACCTAATAATCAGTTTGGTCCCGCGATTTCGCGGGACAAACGTGCGAAGGATTTTTAATATTTTTTTCCTCTTGGGTTTCTTCTCAATGTGTAAATCAAATCTAGAATGAAATTTTATTCAAAAGATATAATAACCTTTGATTATAAATTACTGTAACCAAGTAGCTTATGTACATCACCTTCCGAAATCTTAAAACTATACAAGCGATACATCTCATCACCATATTCCACAGAGAATGCTTCAAACTCTTTCGATCATCCACACTTGCTAGATGATTAATCACATTAAAACTGCTGACAGAACACAAGGCATTTAATTAAAAATAAATAAAAATAAAAATAAAAACAGAACCAAAAGCTTCTAAGAAGTTCACCAAAACATAGATAATAGAGAATTCTAAAAAATTGCATTTCATTTTCTATTTCTATTGTTTAATAAAAATGATTAAAAAATATTATAAAATGTTAAGCTAGATTAAATGATATTAAAAATATTGGCTTAGGTGGCCATTACCAGAATTTGAGTAGCAGATTTGAACGGAAAAACTATTTTGAAACCAACTCAAACTAAAAAGGTTAAATTTTTTAAAATTACGGGGCAAAATGAACTTTAGTCTTCCTTTTATGTATTTTCTTAGAAAAATCAAGCTCATGCATAGGAAAGTAACAAGAAGCACATCCATTTTCACATAAAAAAGAAAAAGAAAAAAAGAAGGAGCGAATCCATTTGGAACCCACACGAATTAAACCGTGTGGACCCCAAGAGTTGCCGCACAGGGAATGAGGAAACACCATGGTGTAAAGAAACCATTTCTCTTTAATTTTTCATTTAACTTGAAAAATTTGGTAAAAAATCACTGCATCGGACCCTCTCTCTTCCCATTTCGTCTCTCTCTTTATCTTCTCTCTCCTCTCCCTATTCCCCATCACCTTCTCCTTCTGCCTCCACTCCGCCTTGTCGTCACCATTACCGCCTCCCTTACCCCTTCCTCACTCCCTCTCCTCTTGTGTCATAGAGTGTCCCCTAGCCAGCGCCACTCCATATGGGCTTTGGAGTTAATTGGCTTTCTTAGAGTCAGTTATTTTACTTGGGAAAAAAGCTGCTACCTTAATCATTCATTGTTCCAGGCTTTTGCTTCCAGACAAACCCTCCACTCTTCCCTTCAGAAGAGAATCTGCGACTCTTGTCAAAGCCCAACAAGGGAGGAAAAGAAGAAGCAGATATGGTGGACAGTATGGTGGGAAGTGTTGTGACTTTCGTTTTACAGAACGTGACTCAGCTGCTCAAAGAAGAACCAAAGTTGCTTGGTGGGGTGAAGGATCAAGTCGCGTTACTTGGAGACGAGCTGAGAATGATCAACGTCCTCCTTCGAAATACTGAGGGTAGACGGGATGAGGATGGCACTTTGAAGGAGGTAGTCAGCCAAATCAGGGACGTAGCCTACGACGCTGAGGATGTTATCGACACATTTATTTTGAAAGCCACAATACACAGTAAAAGAAGTAAGGGGGAGAAGTTAATCTATTACTGGGACCAAGCAAGCATGCTTCACGATATTGCACAGAAAATAGAGCACATCAACAACGTCATCAAGGGAATTAACGACAGGAGGAGCAGGTACGAGCCGTACGCCATAGAAATAGTTGAATCCGGAGGAGTTGCAGAAGCGGAGGAGAGACTGCAGAGGCGCAGGAGAAGTGTCGAGGAAGATCATGTGGTGGGCTTCAGTCATGACACAGAGGCATTGGTGAAGCAGCTTGTTGAAGGGGATTCTCGACGTGATGTCCTTTCAATAATCGGCATGGGTGGCCTCGGTAAGACCACTCTTGCCAGGAAGATTTACAACAACACTCAAGTCAAGAATCACTTCGATGTGCGTGGGTGGGTTTTTGTATCTCAAAAATACAGAATCAAAGAGCTGTTGATCGAATTTTTGAAGGCTGTGAGGCCAACGTCAAAGTTGATGATCTTGAAAGACAAATTGCATCAGGAATTATTCCAAATTTTGGAAGCTTATTATATATCCAATAAGCATATATCGAAAGTCATGACAGAGGGACTCAGACTACTGTTCCAACAATTGAATGATATGAAGGAAAAGGATGATGAAGAATTCAGAGAGTTGCTGTTCGAGGAGTTGATACTTCCGCTACACTCTTCACTGCGAAAATCGGTGGAGGAAATATATGAAAAGAATGGTGAAGAATTGCAAGATTTCACTGAGGATGATTTGAAAAAAGGGCTTATTAGATGCTTGCAAGGAAGGAGGTACCTACTAGTCGTGGATGACATCTGGGACAATAACGTGTGGGACGAGGTAAGTACTGCCTTCCCTGATGAGTTGAATGGTAGTAGAATTTTGATCACTAGCCGCAATAAAGAAGTGGCTTTACATGCATCAAGTCCTGATATTCGTCCTTATGAACTCCCATTTCTTAAAGATGAGAAAAGTTGGGAACTCTTCTCGAAGAAGGTGTTCCGAGAAGCTACATGTCCTCCAGATCTTGAAACTCTAGGGAGAGAAATTGTGAGAAGTTGCAATGGTTTACCACTTGCTATCGTGGTATTGGGGGGTCTTTTGGCCAACAAGGAGAAATCAAGTCGAATATGGACTAAATGGGCAGGCCATGTCAACTCCTATCTTACTGAGGATAGATCACATTGCATAGACATACTGGCTCTAAGCTACAACCACCTACCCCGGCGCTTGAAACCTTGCTTTCTATATATCGGTATGTACCCAGAAGACTTTGAGATACCTGTGAGGCAACTAATCCAACTGTGGACAGCAGAGAGAATTATACAGCATATTGGCAACAGAAATGTGGAGGATGTTGCTGAAGACTACTTGGAGGAACTCATTGATAGAAGCTTGATTCAAGTGGCAACGAGAAGGGCAGATGGAGGAGTCAAAACATGTCGTATCCATGATCTTCTACGAGACCTCTGCATAAAAGAGAGTGAAGAACAGAAGTTTCTTGAGGTTCGTTCAAATGATAACCTTTCACTTTCATCCATTAGCAAATCCCGCAGATTTTCCATCCAATGTGCCACCCGTATAGACATTTCTTCTGACCCATATTGTTATCCATCTTGTAGTCGTTCTTTACTATACTTTGGGGATGATAAAAATTTGTATGATGAAAGCTACTTGAAATGGCTTTGCGAAAGGTTTATGTCGGTTCGGGTGGTAAATCTCGGGAACATGGGGACTTTTAGCTCAATTCCGAAGAAAATAGAAAAGCTGATCCTTTTGAGGTATTTGAGGATTCACACTGGTACGTTTAATGTCATGCCGGCTTCCATATGCAGCCTCTTGAATCTGGAGACGCTGGACATGAGAAAATCTAAAATAAATCTAATGCCTAAAGAGGTATGGAGATTACAAAAATTGAAGCATTTGTACCTGGGTGGGCCAACATCTCTACCTAGAACAAACACAAAATCTTTACCGAATCTTCAAGTCATTACTGGTATAGCTATAAATCAAGACACTGAGAGTCTCCTCGTCAAGGCCAGATTTCCTAATTTGAAAAAGTTAGGATTACATTCTTCACATTTGAGCAGACAGGAAACATTTTTGTCAAGTCTCGATCACTTATCTCATCTGCAAACCTTGAAAATTAGTGGAATTGATTTTGTTCCATTTCGAGAATCTCTCCACTTGACCCTTACGAAGATAACCTTACTATGCAGTGACATATCTCTAAATCTTTTGTATTTTTTGGGTAGCCTTACTGAACTTCGAATACTGAAAATAAGAGGAATCAACTCGCGACAGGTCACGTTCTATTACAATATTGATAGAAATTTTCAGAAACTTGAGGTCTTTAAAATGGAGAATTTGGAGATTACTCACTGGAATTTGCGAAGAGGTGTAATGCCAAGGCTTCAGCATTTGGTCATCGACAATTGCAAGAATTTTAATATGCTTCCTGACGTACTAGGGTGCTTAACTGCCTTGCGGGACGTGGAAGTTTTATATCCATCGGAAGATTTGGCAAAGGTGCTTCGAAATTTGCGAATGAAGAGTGGGTGTAAGCTCCAAGTCTATCCTCCCCTGGGTGCAAGCTACTAAATGAAAGAAAACCGATGGCTTCATCTGCTGCTGTTTGTCTGGGCTGAGGTCTCCATATATGTTCCTTTCATTTGTCCATGGCTTCGGTTTTCAATATCATTTTACTTGTTTAAATAATACATTAAGATGATCTTATGAGTTGTCATGTTATTTTTAAGGGTGAGTTGTAGTAAACTAGTTTGTAGCAAAAAATTCTGTTATTTTTAATTTTTAATATCCTTAAATGTCCTTAGCTTGAAGACTCTACTTTGAAAGATGCTACAATTTCTAATAAGTTATGTTTCTGGTAATGTATCCATTACATTTGTGCTGGTTTTTATAGTGTGTTGGGGAGATGAACTTAGAGGAGACTATATATGAGTTATTAATATAACATATATGGACACCACTTAACTAAAAAACTTAAACCTATAGATTTGAGCCTAGTTATCAAGTCGTCTGCATCATAAACTGCAGCCTTGAGCTTTTCGAGCCAATCTTTGACTTGATGGTTGTGGTTTTGCTGCTCCACTGCATCTTGAAGTAGAGCTTGGATTCTAGAAACGGTGTTCTTAATGTTTTCAAGCTTGTCTTGGGCACCCCAAACCAATCCAATCTCTTGGAAAATCTGGGAGCCCAAATTTTCAATAATTTTATGTGCAACACCATAGAGCATTGCGTTGGCCATTTCTTCCAAGTTGGCAAAAGGAACGCTGAAAGAGGGAGAAAATGCTAGAGGATGGACATGAAGTGCTTGTTGCTATGAAGAAGCAGGATTGAGTTTTCCTTAATACTAGTCGGTAATCCGTGCAATGCACGGGAAAGTTTAACATAATATGATTTTTCACTCTTTTATTTTTTTTGTCTAAATATAAAAATTGATAATTATTAAAAAAAAATTATTGTGTTTATATATAGAATATAATTTAGTATTAGACATTTATTATGATTGTGTTTGTATATATGGAATAATATATTCTTTCTATTAAGGAAAATATATATTAAAATAATAAGGCGTAAAATTGTGTTAATTATTAAAAGCTTGTGTGACGTAATATTATGAGGTCAACTAAAAATAAAAAAAGCTTCAGTTTTACATTATAATATAGATTTTGTTAAAATAATTATCATGCCTAGGAAAATAACACGAAACCCCATAAAACCGTGTGACTGACGGTGAAATTTAATAATTGAACGTAACCTAATATTTCAACGTAGCCTTTCGACTTGGCATAAGACTATATATAGAGATGGGTTCAAGTTACACCCGGTGTAACTTCAAAAGAATTACACATTTTTATAGCTATTGATTTCTAATAGATCTAAAGATTAAAAATAAATCAATTATTTATTACCTTCTAGGTCAACTAACCTAATATATACTATTATTTTACTCGAGTGATTATTCAATAATCCTGGACTATAAATAAATGCGTAGTCCTCTTCTCTCATTAATAGCGTGTCTCACTAATTAATTTCATAGTAGGACTCACTATTCATGTAAGAGTAAAACTACGCATATATATATTTGTAGTCATAGACTACTGAAAAATTTTCCATTTTACTCTCTCTCTCTCTCTCTCTCTCTCTCTCTCTCTCTCTCTCTCTCTCTCTCTCTCTCTCTCTCTCTCTCTCTCTCTCTCTCTCTCTCTCTCTCTCTCTCTCTCTCTCTCATTTATAGCATTTATCTCTTTTCTTTTATCTCCTCCACATTTACCTCCTCTCTGACTTGGCCGGAGCATAGAGAGTTTTTTTTTTTTACACCATTCCTGCATCAATGATTCAATTTACAACATATTCTCTATAGTTTTCAATACCTGCTTTAATAAATTTACAAGAAAAATTCCATGGTCAGTGTCCACTATTCAATTTCTAGTGAACCTTATTACCTTAACTGCTCCCATCAACATGATTTTCCTCCACCGTCTGATGAAAAACGCACGGTCAGCAATGAGATGGACATCTTTGCCGAGAACTTGACCATGAAATTGCTTCTATCGACCATGATGGTAAAAGAGACTTAGACGGTCCCATCCCATACTCCCATATATAAGTTTTTCCAATCATTCTTTACCGTATTACAATTTTCTCAAATAATTGAACGAATTGAATTTATTTTGTTTTATTGGCTAGTTTGAATCTTCTTAGTTCTTACTAAGAACACTAGTACGGAGGGACCATTCTATGGAAGTATGGTGCTAGAAAAAATTGTTGATTGTAGGATTAAGGGAGAGATTTTCTTTCTCTAAATGTTTAGAGAATTCTAACCAATAGGGAGAGAGAAGAGATAATGACAATAAATTCTCAGAAATAATTTATTTGATTTGGCAAGTAAATAATTTTATTAATGATGACATAAGCCATTGACTTTTTTTAACCGTTAGATTTCTTAAGAAATCTACAAAAGGTGTAACCCTAATTTGAATACCTTTTTTTGTTCTACTTAGGTGGAGCAATCTACAGGATATAAAATAAGGTTTTATTCCTATGTAGACTAGACACCTCAACGAACTCATGTGGACACTCCTCAACTCGAGGATAATCTCTCAAATACACATGAAGATGTTGACCCATTTTTCTTTTCTTTGTTGATTCCTCTCAATGAAATTTGGCATGTTGCACTAAGTTACTTATGGATGTATGTTGGGTTAGTTCGGAGCTTTGGGTTGCCTAAACCAATCTTAATTTTGGTTGTCCACTTACTAGTAAATATTAAAAAAAAAATAATAAATGTCCAATTTTTAATTTTTTTTTAATGCAAAATCAAAAAATTATAGTATATATTTTATTAGAACAATCGTTGTCAAGCCTAGGAAAATAACACGAAGCCCCATAAAACCGTGTGACCAACAGTGAAATTTAATAATTCAAGGTAACCTAATATTTCAACGTAACCTTTCGACTTCGCAAAAGACTATCTATATATATATACGCAACCTGTTTAATAATTACTAAACACACGTTTTGTGTGATTGTGACTTTGTGAGTATCATATATAGTTTTTATTTTTATTTTTTTATTTTATAAAGTAAGTACCAAATTATATATAAAATAGACATATTTTCCTCCTATCAGACTCAGTCTTCTACCTGGAAATTTCGTAAGCCAGCCAAATACACAATTTTTATTTATTTTTTAATTATTGAAAGTCTTGCCTTTGATGTTACATCTAGAAAGATCCACCTTGAAAATTTCGTAAACATTATTTATTCCAGCTCAACTGCTCAAAACCAACCAGAATCCACTCCCACCGTTGGGTTCACTGAGGACTTGTCCTTTTGAGACCCCAGCCCAAGATGTAATGGACCCATTACTACAATAATGGTCTGGTGAGTTGTCAGCTACAACCCATTCAAGCCCAGTCCAATAAATCCCCTGCTAACTTATAAGGAAAAGAAAGGCTGTAGGCCCAAGCTACTCACAGTGGGTTACTTCTAGTTCTAGATTTGCCAAATGTGTGATGTTCACAAACACAGCACAGTAGCACATTGAACACAGGAACCACATTTGTTTGATAAATTGCTTCTCACACCAAAGTCCAATTTTTTGGGCTGGCTGTAACTGTAAGTAGTATAATAGATACTAAATTTTTATTCAGTTTGATAAATTTTATAAAATATATAGAAATAATTCTTAAAATGTTATTTTTATTTACAAGATGGTATTAACTATTATTAAAAAGATACAAGAATGATTATCTTATATAGTTTAAACAAACTAAATACAAATTAAAATCTTTTCGAAACACATTTAACATTTTTTAAGAGTTAGTTTAAAATTTAATTAAAATAGTTTTATAGTTTGCTAATGTTTTATTTTTCCATCTTTCATTAAAATCCTTGCAAGCTCTAGTTCTAGCTCTCACATCATTTAAAATCAACCATACGATCCTATTCTTACTATGAATCAGATCAATATGGATTCTTGCATTTCTCTGAATCCAAATAAGGCAGATGAATTAATATAGCTCAAGCAAGCTTGCACAAGGTGGACCTCAAGCCTTTACCCTTTTGAGAATGAATCGCCTAATTTTATTGGGAAACATAATTAATTAATAAAACAATCCGCAATAGGCTCAGGTATTTATGCCTGGTTTTGCTCTGTGCTTCCATTTAGTTCTTCATCTAGGATCAGTTAAAGTGAGAAATCATGAAAACAAGAAGAGAACAAAGAAGAGCAAAGACATTAGCATTTGAGTTTCTACAAAGGATTTGGACTGATAATTAAATATATCGAAAAACGTCAAAGATGACTCAGGTTCATCCCCTCTCCCCCTTGGTGACTTTGTGATAAGAATTAGACATTATTCTTTGATTTTGAAGCACCTTAGTTACATCAGCTTCCAAGTGATTCATCCAATCACCATAATTCCACAGAAAATGCGTCAAATTCTTCAGATGACCCGCCTTTGCTAAATGCTTTCTTGCCACTCTCATTAACCATCCATTTGGCTTTGGTGTTGATAAATAATACTTTTATTGATATACAGAAAGATTGTTTGTACACAGGATTAATGATAGTATATTTCCCTGAATCAGATTACAGTTCAAACTCTATCAGCTGAAAACAGGAAAGTAAGATCAGTAGAGGATCATTCATATTGAGCTCTGAATTAGTATTGGTATAATAGTTGGACCTGGAAACCAACTACTTTTCATTTTTGAGGAGGATGGACTAGGTAGAGTAACCAACATACAAAACCATGCTTCAAATTGCTTGCGACCTGACCCATTTGTCAAGTCTAATATTAGTAGCTAATAAAAAATCTTACAGGACAGTAATACAGAAAAGCAACTGGTTGCATCATCTACTCCAAACATATGTCCAAAAAGTCTGCTGCATGCCTGGATAGTAATGGTAGTCATACTTATACAAAAAAAAAAAATTGTAAAGCTAATCATGCGACAAGTTGCATAGTATGTCAAAGTATTCATCTTAAAAGAATCCAAAACTTAATGTAATTATTTAATATCCACCCTTACCTTTCTTTGCAACTCTGCACAAAAAACAAAAGCTCTTCTCAAATTGTTGAGGTATGCACTTCACAGTCTCAAGAGATCATATTGGTGGCCTGGCTTACTTAGAAAAAAAATCCACATTATCAGCTATATATGATCACCATTTACTTGATGAATGACAAATAGAAAATCATTTAACAGCATGCAGTATATGTTGCCATTTTAAGTAATCAGTGTAACCCTTATATATAATGCCAATCTCCAAATCTCACATTCTTGTAGTTAAGAACTTTTTGTTGAGATTTACCAAGTCGTTTGGCAAGAAAGATAACATGGGAACTGTAGAATGATACTTCTTCCAGGTCACCAAGGGAATTATTACAATTTTATTTTTCATCTTTAAAATAGAAAGTTCTCCAGATACAATCTTGTGAAAGTACTACCAAAGAGGTATCGTGTGTATAATTTACATGGATCCGTCTCCACTTGCAGGTTCTCTATTTCAATTTTATTTTGCAATTCCAACAATCATCATAGTTTCCCCTGCTCTTGAAGTTGCTCCTGTTTAAACAGAATGAATACAAATTAGAACCACCACAACAGGAAGTGAGCAAAGAGAAAAGGCAGAAACAAAAAGTTAAAACATAATAATCAGAGGTGTAACATGGCAGCTTTTATAGTGAAATAAAATGTAGAAAAATAACAATATCAAGTAGCAATAAACCCCATATCAATGCTCTCATCTATATCATCATATCATTGAATAAATGCATATCCACTCAGTTCTTGGAGAATTATCAAGAAATAAAATGGAAGTATTTTCTATCAATGTAGGGAATCACAGCAGTATTCTCAACAAATTATGCATTCTATTGTGCTCCAAAGTAAGAGTTATCAGTCTCATTGAAAATTTTCTTGCTCTTTTCAGTAAGACTGAAATTTAAAGCAGGGAATTGGTTAATGGACCATATTTCTTCGCCTATGGAGTCAAACCAATTAGCTACCAAGCAAGTTCTTGATAACATATTTATATTTTTGCTTGCTTGCTAGACAAGAGTATATCCTATGACCTACACAAACCCCACCCTACCCCTGATAACATATTTTAGCTTCAAAGAATCATGGTGTTAGAAATTTATATTGACTCGTTACCAATTTAAGATGGCACTGATGTTCATCACAGGGGGCATTAAATAGATACACTCATTATTACAATTTAGTAATCTTTTTTCTTTTTTAATAATTCGATAGTTACAAAGGACCATAAGAACAAGGACTTCAACTGCACTACTGAGAGTGCATTTCATTCAAATGTGCATGCATTCCTCTCCTTCCAAATACTCCACATCAAACACAATGAAATTACCTTCCAAGTTGCAGCATTGGCATTCTTTCTAAAGAGTCCTCCCCAACATGTCAATAGTTCAGTAACAGACCTTGGCATAACCCAACTCATCCCAAACAACCATAAAACAAGAGATCACAAATTTATAGCAACCTCACAATGCAAGAAAGATGATCAATTGACTCCCCATAGAATTTGCACATGCAGCACCAATCAGTAATCACAATACCCTACCACTATTTCTGCCATCCACTCTAGTTGAGCCAAATCTCTTTCAATCTTTCCTCGGTGAAAGTGATCACTATTGAGTATCGCATAACTATCAATTTCCAAAGCTTCCTTTGTCCTAACCCTACTTTTCTTGAGTTGCACTCAATTTATTTTGTCCAAACTTGTTTGTCCTAAAATTTTGATTTTTCTACACTCTCTTACAATTCAACTGTGAAGTTAATTTCAACCCTAGAGACACAGAATAATGTAAAGAAAGAAATTAAATCCATAAGCATGTAACACTGACCTCTGTCACAAAGAAGGCATGGAACCCATATGGAACTCTGTGGGGCATCTCAACAACTGCAACTGGGTCAGCTGACATTGTTTTTGCATCAATTACATGAACTGATGATTTTCTGCATAATTATAAATGAAAAGTTGAGATTGCATCATCTTCATCAAGAAATTCAAACTTTAATCTCAGTCATCAGAGTTAATAACATAGGTCTCCTAAGAGTTTAGTTCCAGCTACTTTTTTTTTTTAATTTGTTTAGTGGAACTAAGCATGGTGCATGGAAAGCAATATAGAATCCTGTGTGGATGCAAATGAATCAACGGTATCCATCATATTCATGACTATCACCACCTTGGTTAGGCTGCACAGCTTTACTCTTTTTTGTCAAAATTGTCATTGACCTAGCTTTTCAGAACTTTAAAAAAATTGCGGCCTTTGGATTCCTCACATATCTGGAACAAACATTAGTAAAAGAGAAAATTGCAATATAGTAATATAATCTCCACTAATGCAATCTAAAGAGCCTGAATTTGTAAGAGCAATCAATATCCATCTTTCAAAAGCTTTCAATCTCACATCTGACAAGAATTTCCTTTACTTAACAAAGCAAAAACATTAATCATCCAAACGTTTATATATTGAATTACAAGGGAGAACATATATCAAAACGAAAAATTACAAGGGAGAATATAAACTTGTCAGTAGTGTGAGAAAGGAAAGTATTACCCGGCATTCTCATCGTGTACAAAGAATATTAAGTAGCCATCATCTTCTTCAGAAGTAATGCCAGGCACACAAGGGACAAAAATAGCTTCAGAACCAAATCTGCCAGGTCCCAAGTCATAGATGCCTTGAACATTTCCTCCAACTTCAAGCTTAGTTTTTCCAGTATCCGGTTCAGCATGCAGATCAAATTTGACAATCCCAGTGACTTTTACAACGCTGTCAAGTATGGTTCCATATACATATCGTTGTCTCCTAATAACTCACCGCATAATTAGTAAATACAAATAATGGAATATATAAGAAGGATTTGACACCCAAGAGTACAAAATGAATTAAGCATGGTTGCTAGCAAAATAATGAAAGTAGGCTCCAAAACACAAATGACTTTCAGAACATATTCAGAAAGGCAAAAATCATATAAATATGGCCTTTGGAGTATCTAGCTTCTCTCATCTGCTGCCATAAT
This sequence comes from Fagus sylvatica, assembly GCA_907173295.1. Lineage (NCBI taxonomy): Eukaryota > Viridiplantae > Streptophyta > Magnoliopsida > Fagales > Fagaceae > Fagus > Fagus sylvatica. The sequence goes on from OU015762.1 coordinate 3,858,066, forward strand.
GAGCATTTTGCAATCTTGTATGGATCTACTGACAATAAATAACCGAAAATCTCCCATCACCAAAGTTGAATACCTGCCAGTGTAGCTCTCATTCACCCTAGGTAACTCTACAGTAGATACTGATAATCTCTTTTGTGAAGCTAGTCCAGTTTTCAATTTGAATCTCATCTCATACCTGAAAAGAATAGTAACTATGAGAAACACTTAGGCATGCATAGAGCTTTGCAATTTCATAAATGGATGAAAGATGTCCTACAGCTCAACATATAAGTTTTTGAGATTTTCTTTGACAATCCCATCGAACACGTCCAGATCTGGATTCTCAAGCCGACAAGTGATCAGAACAACTTCGTCCTCCTCCTCCCAAGCATTGGCTAATGAAAGAAAGTCATTAAAAAAGGTCAATATGGACATGTGAAAACAGAATAACCTTTATTATAGCTTAATAAATAAAGGGTACAGTCCTTTCATGCTGAGAGAGGAGGAAACTTCTCTAATGATTGAGAAAATAAAACAGTCTTGTTCTTCATGTGTGAATTTAAGGGAAGTGTTTGTAAAGGTTACTAGTGATGTGGTATGTAAGGTGGCCTTGGGAAGGAAGTATGATGAAGGGTAACGTGGGAGGAAGTTTAAGGAGCTTCTGGGGTGTTTGTGGAGCTTCCCATCACCAGATTTTTCCACAAGAAGATATTAAAGAGCTCTTGATTTCTGCCTCCAAGAAATTTCTTCCAACATTGCCAACCTCTGCACTTCAGATTTCAACTCCTCCCTTCGATTCCATCCATCCATTTCTTCCATCTTTCTCATCAATGCACAATATTTCAATAAGCATTCTCCTTTTATTCACGCCTACATCCCAAAACTCACGCTTGTTCTGGGTTTTCATATTCTTCAAGAACTTTTAGTTTTCTGGCAAGTGCGTGGCTAGGGGGTCGATGGAATCATAATTTATAACTACACCAAGTTTGAATTTTGTCAACGGTTCTACTTTCAACCACATATTTTCAAATTTAAACGCAACCAGAGTATGCCTATAACACTAGATTACTACACAAATTTGATCTCTGTGTAGATATTATATGTTAGCCACTAACAAATTAAATCTAATAAAACAATATAAATTCTTAGGACATCCTGGCATTCAAAAACAGAGATCACCATTATGGAATATGAAGCAATTTGGAAGCTCGAACCATCTGATTTGCAGCTCATCCTTTGCATACCGAGGAAGTACACCAAAACGAGCTCTTTTTGTTGCATCAAATGTGAAAGCCGACTTGTTCTCCTTCACCATTTCCTGAATAACAAAATTTAAACAATTATTCCAAGTTGCATGTTATGTGATTTATATGATTCTCAACAAAGCACTCTTCCAAAATTATAAGAGTTGATCTTAAGACCAACAATGCATGCTGAGGATTTGATCCAACATTATGAAGGTTCAAAATCCAAGCATCACACTTGAATGATTTGAACATCTATGTCCATTAGAATTGTTTACTTCAAAAGGAATATAAATTTTATATATTGAAACTCATGACATCTACAGATCTTAAGTTAAATGACATACTCCTAATGCAAGACCTTTTTATGCTCATCTTAGTTGAGACACTTCAAATTTTAGATTTAATATTATCCTGTTCAGCAGTAACAACTTTGTGTCTGAATTTTGAGAAACTTCTCAAAGACAACAGAATGACTTCAACAATACCAAAGAAAGGGGAAGACAAGCCCCTTTTTATTCTTTAGAATCATGAACACTCAACAATCATATAATATTTGAAGCCTGACAAATAAAGAAAGGGGAAGACAAGCCCCTTATTTATGTTCATATTGTTATCTTGAAGGCCAAATAAAATTGTAGGTGAAGCTCCCTCTTAAAAATCGAAATGTCATATAAAACTGGTTACAAACTATGTTGGTGAAAGGGTGAACTAAATGCTAAAATCATAACTTTAGACCCCCTCATGCTGCAACTCCTCCTTCAGCCTAGGGTTGTCATAGTAATATTTCATCATTATGCATGCCAACTATTTATGTAATATCAAATGGCATCTCCTCTCTTGTAAGAGTAAGGAGGATGGTGAGATTGGGCTCAAGAGCCACCGGATGTGTATGTAAGTTACAAATTAAATAAATATGGTAATTTGTACCAAGTTAAAATTTCTAACGGCAACAACTTTGCAAGTGCCTTACCTTTGGTCTGAAAAACAATGGAAGATCCATGAAAATTGCATAGTTCTCAGTAATGGCAAAGTCATGCATCATGATGGGGTCTGATATTGTTATTGGTACCGGGTCATGCATGAAACCATCCTTTGAAATTACTCTATAAGTGATATATGGTGGCGAAAGTGAATAGCCAAATGTAAACATCTCACCTGCATGCATGTGGAAAGATTCAGTAAGTTAAAAACAAATCTTTCATTGTAATGGCTTACTAATTTTCTTTTATAAGGATGTGTTTACCAGTGAATGGATCAACTTTTGGATGAGCAGTGAAAGAATGTGCCAGTCTCTTGTCATAATCCAGCATCCCAAGTGTTTGGAGATCTCCATCTTCCAAAATTTTAAGGACATCTAAATAATGTAATGACAACAATCTTAATTCCACATTAGAGCAAGAAAGCTGCACCAAATAATTTGGTCGAGTCCATATATGATATAACCAAATTGGTATTGTTCTGTAGTTACTTGAGCACAGCAGTTACATTATCATGGCAATTGCATAGAAAAACCAACCCTTTTCTTTTTAGCTTTCAGAAGTAAAAACAAAAGAAGAAGAAGGCAAGCTTACAAGGTTTATCTGCCTCTTGAAGTGCCAGAAGTTTCCCATGGTGATATATCAGAGCTGTATTAGCTGGACACAGGAGACAAATAGTTAGTGTTTGGCAACACCAGGATTATCCAAACAAGGAAAAAACAGTGAGATAGGCTCAATACAAACATTACAAGGCAAAGATTTTGGAAAGATGCATATATCAGAGATATGTTCTACCAGATCCATACCTGTCACATGTGTACTAAAGGAAGAGGAACACATTCATAGTTTGCCCATAGTTGCCCGTTACCTTTGGGCTATATATATTGGATAATTCTAAAGGAACTAACCATGTGAAACATTTTCTCATCAAAAAAAAAAAAAAACCATGTGAAACATTTAAGTAAACATGATTTTCTGCCAAGGATTAAAAGAAGTATGTGGACTTTGCACTCGCAACCTATAGCTCTATACCTTCACCAGTTCACCGGTAATGTTTGAGGATATGATGGATAAAAGACCTCTATACACACACTAGTATACAAGACAAAATAACCCATTCAGAATCAAAACAGAAAAATACATAGAATAATGTTTTTGAATAGTGTTACTGTACTAAAAGAATTGTGTGAACAATCCAGTAAATGAATGAAAATTTTCTATCCCACTTTTTGTGTTTCACTTTATACTCCACCAATCATAATTAACCATGTATTAAATTGTGTTTGATTTTTTTCTATTTTAAATCTTAGGTTTTTTATAAGGAAAGGAAAAAAATACATAGCAAGTTATGATTAGTAGAGCATAAAATAGAACATAAAAAGTGGGAGAAAAGATTTCATTCCCAGCAAATGTCTTTGCATTCAAGCAAAAGTTGAATACAAGACTAACTTACCTGTTCCAGTTCCATGTGAAACATCTAATACTTTCAATATTTGTCTCAGCAGTTGCATGATCACCACGAGTATTCCAAACCACCCTTTCAAATCTCCAACCTAAAAATGAAATTTAACCAAAAAATAAATCTGAAATTTGACCTTCAAATTGAACATATATAACAAAAGATCTATTTGCCTATGATATTTTTAATTCTAAAATAATCAACTACCTTTCCTTCTTTATCTATCACAAACTTGTTCTTTTATCACCCTTGTTAGTCAATCAAAGTATTTTGATCTTACAAATTTTGAATTTGAATTAGGTTTCCTTGTAATAGATATAACTGACTTCCTTGAATAAAGCAAATCCCTTGATTCTCTTTTAACAGCTGTATTTCTCTCTATAAAATTACATAGAATGATCAACAGGAACAAAGAGAAAATAGTTTCTTGCTCACAAGTTTTTCATGGTATCAAAGTAGATGGTCCTGAGTTTGAATTATATCTCCACTCTATCTTCCGTTCATAATTACAAATTTCACATGTTGGGCCTTGCTTATTGTGAAGGAGTCTTGGTCCGCAGGTATACGAGGATGTTAGAATAATGGTTAAATAAAATTCACCACTTCCCAATAACTAAACTTTTGAGTAAAGCGGTAGTTTATGATGGTCTCAAAGAGTCAAGTTTCCTTGCTGTGGAACCCTATCTTCTTGTTCTCATAGGCAGCTCATCTTCCATGTCTGGAGCAGTTTGTTAAAGAGAAAATTCTGTGCCGCCTTTGGCAAAACTGTTAATGACACTGAGTTGATCTTTACACAGAATGCAAGGTGTACCCAATGAATATGGCCCATTTGAAACAACCATCCGCACTTGTTTCTATTGATGAACTTCATGCTCTTTTTTTTCTTATTCTTTTTATAAATGATGAACTTCATGCTCTTCTTCTAGTAGAGGAGCTTGATATTGCCAAATCTCCCATGCAGTAACATCTTTTGATCATGGTCACAATGCTCTTCTCACTTCTAAGGGATACAAATCTATCTCCACATCAAGGAAATAGCCTCATGGTCCTTGCTGGATGGTGGTGTTAGCTGATTGAAGTATTTTGATTTTAAAATTTTGAATTTGAATCAGGTTTCCTTGTATGGATATAACGGACTTCCTTGATTGATGTAATCCCTTAATTGTTTCCTAACAGTTTTATTTCCTCTCTATAAAATCATGTACTAAGATCGACAGAAATAAAGAGAAAATACTTTCTTCCTCAAGAGTCGTTCAATCCCATTAGCAGCAAAGTTCATATGCAGAGGCAAAAGATGTAACTAAAAAGGGGGGAAATCCTAATGACATGAAGCACCCAAATGAACATAACAGGAAAAAAATAGAAAATAAACTTATAGCTTACTAGTACACCTTCATAAATTTAGCAGCTCCGAAATACTCTTCTTGTTTAAGCTTTGATGTCCTTACATAGCGGGAGACATAGGTTGCTTTCCCATTTTTGATGCGCAGACCATGAATCATGCTGCAAAGTAAAAGACATCACCTAAATCCCTTCTTGCTATAACAGATTAATACTGGATAAATGTAATGGGTTCCAAACAATATTCACAAATCTCCAAAATCTAAAGAAAAAGTGGGAAGGCTGTAAAACACAGAACAGAATATTGGGACATAACCAACTATAATATATCAGAGAACATAAAACTAGTGAAGATGGTTCTAAACAATCAACTGATGTCCACTGCACACAAAGACACACATGATTCACCAAAACCAACCAGAATATAACTCTAAATAATGTAACAACGGACAGATTGTAGCCAGTTTGCTACAACCCATTACGTATCAACTAATAGGATCATCCACGTATATTTTTAGTCACATGACCTATTTAATGAGTCATGTGACTTCTTTAAATAATACATGTGGATGTTCTTATAAGCTGTCACATAGTGGATTGTAACAAACTGGCTACAAACAAACCTTGTCCGTCATGAAAATAGCAAATGAACTAAAATCTTCTCTTCCCCTTCACTGATACAATAACATCTAAGCTTGCCAAGGGATCATAAAGGAGAACAAGCATAATTGATAATTCTTCTTTCTATCATGATGATTGAACATTTCACAATCACAAAAATGTCCAAAGTTTTTTTTTATTACATTACTTCACTCTTAGCAAAAAAAGAAAAAGAAAAAAGAAATACATTACTTCACGACTCTGTTTCACTCTAAGACCACATTTTCTAGGAAATCAAAAACATCTTTAACTCACTAATTAGCATGGAAGTTGCCAAAGAGCTCTAATTCAAATGATACTTCCACCTTACAAAATAATGAGATGGAGGGTGAAGCTTGGCAGTTGCATACAATAAGATATTCAGGTTCAGCGCATACCACTGCATAGAAATAGTTATAGGGAAAATTGTCACTCTTAAGCAAGACCTGCTTCAGTGATTCAATGTAGTTAATCTAGCAAAACTAGTATATTGTTGGTCAAAGATTAACCTGTTACTTTTATTACGGAAAATATTAGGCCTTTAAGTAGCCACTAAAAAGCACCCCACATATTAAACACAAAAAGCAGAGAGACATTAATGTTCTTCTGGAGTGGAAAAATGGTACTGAAGTTATAAGTTTGAAGTCTTTCTTCAAGAAAGGTTTAAAGAAATACTGGTTTGAATAAGCATCAGAAAATCACGCACCCATCTCCATCAAACCTGCAAAGAGAGCAATAAAGGGAATAAGCACATTATACATCTCATCAATAACTGAATATTCATTCAGGAGAATTGAGACAAGATAGTTCCACGGGAAAAAAATAGAGACATACAAGTGATATCCAGCCACAGGTTCAAACTTCAGATTAGGCCCCACCCTAACAAACTCTCCATTTAAGCAATCCTGTAAGAAATATTTTACATTCCATGTCATGGGCAACAGAGGCATGATAAGATGCAGCTTGAAGTATCAGAGAAAATAAACAACTAATTGATCAAATTGTGTGCTACATATTTACAAGAAATAAAATAAATAGCACATGTCGAAGTCAAGGTGACAGGAAAGTGTTCAGGATGGAAAGTTTATGTGGCCAGAACCACTTATAACATTACAACTAGGGGGTAGTTTAATAATACAAGTAGAAGAAGCTACAATGATAGCAGGAATGCCGAAAAGAGCCTCGGTCAAGGAGGTAAGGCAAAAACAAAACCTTGTTATATAACTATGTGTGTGTTTGTGTATGCCATGACAAAGGTTCTGGTGTCATTTATCTTCACAATGGCAATGAAATGTGAATGCAAGTAAAATTAACAACAGTAAGACTAATCAGCGCATAGTCATGTCTTTTTAACTAGCAGATTTCTCTCAGGCTGGCTTGCTCATCAGTGTACACTGTGCTGTGAACACATCTAAACCACCTAGTTATGATAAAAATTTCTAAATTTCTCATCTTCACGACTCGCACAAAATATTAACTTTTTCCTTTTCTTTGATACATAATTTGGAGTCTTGCACTTCCAGCACCAGATTCATGCGCCCAGCTTATTCACCAAAAGCAATATCATTGTTTTCAAAATTATACTAAAGCAATATCGCTGTTTTCACAATCACCAAGGCCGACCCGAGGTTTAAGTTGCCCCCAAGGCCCAAGCCCAGCTCAATTTAAATTATCCATTTATATTAAATATTAAAAAAACCATAAAAGTCCCAAATTATTTTTTATACAAAATCAAGATTACATTGTGTTTTTAGTTTGATCTTAATATGTTGCCCTCTGAATAAATTTATTTATTTTTTATTTTTTATGTATACTAATAAATAAAATTTTTTATTTATACTAGTAACTTTTTTTTTTTTTTAGATTGGTTGCCCTATAAGGGGTTTGCCCAAGCCCAAAGGGCTTGTGGGGCTTACCTCAGGGCTAGCGCTCTGACAATCACCACAAAACAATAACAAGCATTGTTTCAGTTTACACTCTGTTTTGGTATGTAAGTTTTTTGTAGCACTAATAGCATTCATTTTCATGTCAGCTTATAAGTCTTTGGAAATAGTTTACATCCAACCCGATTTGAAGGAATCCTCTTCCAACTCACTACGTGATAAGTAAATAGATCATCCACGTGTATCTTTAGTCACATGACATTTTTAATGAGTCATGTGACTTTTTAAAATACACATGTGGATGGTCTATTTGCTTGCCACGTAGTGGGTTGAAGGAGAATTCCTCCAAATCAGGTTAGAGGTAAATTCTGTCCTAAGTCTTTTGTATTAAAATTTGCAATAGGTTTATTATTTTTAAGAAAATAATAATAATAATAGTGCAGTTTGATCAAAGACCATACCTTTTGTACATATAATACTCCATCAAAAACCCATACCACCAAGTACTAAACTTCAAAATCATCCCAACGCAATATACCGACAACTTCAAATCACAAAAACAAAGACAAAAAAATAAATAATAATAATACCACTACAGATACATACTTATCACAAGGTAGGCACATTTCTTCTGACATGTGATAAGTATGTATCTGTAGTGGTATTATTATTATTTATTTTTTTGTTTTTGTTTTTGTGATTTGAAGTTGTCGGTATATTGCGTTGGGATGATTTTGAAGTTTAGTACTTGGTGGTATGGGTTTTTGATGGAGTATGTGATTATGTAAGAAGTGGTTATGGTGTTCGGGTATGGAGGTGTGTATGGGGTTTGGGTTTTCGGTGTGTAATTGGTGTTCAAGTACGTTAATAAGCCACGTGTTTTAAGTTTATGAAGGGAATATGATGTACTGAACCTAACTTACTGTATGTTAGTTTTGCCTTTGAAGGAAATATTACTTTCCTTAAACAACTTTCTAGTACTATATAGTTTTGCAATAAAGCTATAGACACAACAATTTTATAGAAATGCTAAGGTGTCAAGTAATAAATGGTAAATAATAAAGTGCAATAAGTGGTGATCAAGATGAGAACTAATAAAAACCTGTCAACTCAATATTCTTGTGAAATTATTGTGAAAATATTATATCTGTAGCATTGCTCATAGTTTTGATATCTCATGATCAAAAAACATCGTCATGATAAATATATATAAATATATATATATAAAAGATGTTAATGAGTCAAAGTAAAATTATTGAGGCACTAATTTAACAATAAGTGATTAGTAGTTGTGTTTGGTGTAAGATAATTGGACGCACCGGAAGGTAGCCTTTGACAAAAAGGTGGTTGGTGGGAGGGGTCTCGTAAAGAACCGGAGCAAAGTTATGAGAGAGATAGTGGTTAGGATTAATAGAAGAGTCGTAGTTGTACATGAACTTCTTCACCATCACCTTCTCCACAAAGTCTATCACCTTTGAACCCACACCTTTCCTTGGCTTCGGCTCCGGCTCCACCGCCACTAATACTATCCTCCTTCCTAGGTCACTGTGCCTCTGCTTCTCCTCCGCCATATATTTCTCTCTCTTTGAGAGTTGGAGTAACGCTGTCACTGTAACCCTGTGGTTTACGTATAGTCTGTTTGGTTTTTCAGACAAAAACGCAAAGACACGTGCGTTTGGCCCTGCGAATTTTAACGTTTCAAAACCGGAGTTACTGACTTAATTGCTTTTTCAAAAAACGTTATTTTTAAAAGCAAAGATCACATAATTTTAAAATAGCTAGACACAATCTAAAATACCATTAAACATCTGCTGAACGAAGCACAGTTGCATCTTGTGCGAGCTCTGCAAACTCGGCGCAGTTGAGCACAGTTGCAAGCTCGCTGCAGTTTTTTCCTTTTGTCTGATCTTAAGCTTGCTGCTGCAGTTCACTATTTACTGTAGTGATAATATATGTGGTTTGAAGTGGCTAGACTTCAGCATGCTGAGAACAACATTTTGTGCGGATCTTTTGGCAAAGGAGGGGATTAAACTCTTGATCCTTTTTCTATTTTTTATCTCCCCCACATTTTGTTGTATACTGGAAGGCATTTTGGGGTGTAGTACCCTCGCTTATTGTAATTTATTTGTACTCTGTTTTGTTCTTAATGCAATTTCCCTTTCACCTATAATAAATAAAATATAGATATAATACTGTGGGTCTAATGTCTCTTTCCTTAACTTTTAAGTTTTTTTTTTTTATTATTTGTGGTGAAATGTGAAAGGTTTAGTGTGCAAATGAAATGGTTCTAAAATATCTCCACAACCTCCGGAAGTTATTAATATTAATTTATTATTAGTATTGTTACAATTTTTAGTATAAAACTGTATTAGAAAAAACGATAGTCTTAAAATAATGATTAAGTGCCCATTTGGAATACCATTAAGAAAGTAAAGGAACTCTTTCAAAATGCAATATCCAAATTTTGTGTTTGATAAAAAGAAAAAATCATGGCTTACAAAAAATATTTACCTTCAAAAAGCACATTTTGGATATGAACCCAAATTTTAGCCCCAACCACCTATCCAAGGCAACTCAAGGTAAAACCTTACAACTATTACAGCACACGTGATTAGTAAGGTATTACGTATTCTTATGAAATTAATCAAGGTGCGCACAAGTTGACCCGAAATCTTAAAATATGTAAATATATATATATATATATTCAGGTTCAAGTTTTACACCCTTAACACATTACTATCAAGTCATTGAGGATATAACTTTTTAAAACATCATAATAATATATATTATATATATATATATATATATATATATATATATATATATATATATATATTTTTAGTAATAACTATATTTATATAATAATTAAAATAAATAAAATAAGCTAAAGAAAATAAACTCATCCTCACACAAGTGCTTGGAATAGTAATTTGATCTTGGTAGTTAAGTTTAATTAAAGAAAATAGGATATGTTAAGATTCTAATAGAAGATTTAATTATAGAATAAAATTTAAATTTATATAATAATATCAAAATAAGGCCTCAAAGGTTCTTTGAAAGAAAGGTAGGCCCCATCACAGGATTCTTGTAAGTAGTCCTGCCCAATGGACCTGTAAACAAATAATGGACCAATTTCAAAACCAACGCCAAATGGGTCCAATCCATCACAACATCGGAGGGCCTGGGTGAGTTGGGCCTGAAAGATAAAATCAGCTTCTTGAGGCTTTTATTATCATTGAATATCCACAAGCTTAAGGCTAAAGCTAAGGAATCCCCTAATTTGAGTTCATGAAGCTAAATCTACTAGGCTCTTAAGTCCCAGGCTAGGATAGGCGTGCAAGTATGTCAATATAAATGAGATTAGGCTTGCTCTAAGCAGAGTCAATATAGGCCGAACTCTTTGATTTCAAATAATTTTCATGTCCAGTCTTATTCAAAGAATGATAATTGCATTTTAACAATAACTAATCCAACCCAATTGGCCTAACTGATTTTGAATTTATGATGAATATTGTATTGTCAATTTTAGCTCCATACCCAAATTCCAAATTCAAAATAGAATTCTTGTATGATCGTCTCAGTGCCATAATGTAACAAAGAAAAACATGGCATCAATTTTCAAGTTTTTGTTGATTGTTCTGATGAATACATGTGTTCAATTCCTACTCATTTTATTATGTCATTATTTTTATTTATTTATTTATTTTTATTTTTTTTCAGAAAATCAATTGTCATCACCTCTTAAGAAAACTTTTAACCTTTTATATGCCAATGATTTTTAATCAATTAATTCATCATCCGTATAGAATCCAATTCTTATATATTCTTCATATATTCATAATCTGATAATTTAGGATAGGGTATTGGAGTAAATTAAACACAAAACTGAGTACTAAGTTATCGCCTTAGGCCTCAAATCGATTGAGCTAACACTGACAATGCATAACTAGAAAAGGTGTGGCAAAAGATGAGGTAGACGCGATTGCACGAGGTATGGTGTCATAAGGCAGTGATTAGGTAGAGGCGATTACACGAGGTATGATCTCACAAGGTAGTGATTACTATAAAGAATGAGTGGAAATATCAAGGACATGAGTGATCTTGTGTCAATCCTCATCGATTTCCTTTTCGCATTTTTTTCTCTAACTGACGAAAATGTACAATTCTTAGCTTTTGTAAAATCTTGAGACAGCACATTCCATTAGCTAGTGATATGAGAATTGGACATATACAAATTTCAAGTAGTGCAAGTGAGGTGAGGTTCCCAATCCACTTTGGGATAGCCATTAAATTGGGAAAACTCTCAATTGTCTACGATAGTAAAGATTTGAGACAATTAATTCCATCAAGAAGTGATGTTAGATTAAGGGGAATCCATCAATTACAAGCTTTGCAAGTGAAGAGAGGTTGCTTATCCATTCCGGCAAACTCATCAAATTGGGACAGCCTAAAATTTGGAGTTGTTGTAGACTGGTAACATGTTGACAGTGGCGTAGCCACTTGAAGCCTTGGCTAGGCTATAGCCCAGTCAAGATTTTCTTTCTTTTTTTTTACCTATAATTTAAAAAAAAAAAACCTTAAATTAAATAATTAGCCCAGTTAAATTTTTTTTTTTTGCAATTAGTCCATCCTAAAAATTTTCTGCCTCCGCCCCTGCATGTTGAAGACCTACCGGGAGATACTCCAGTTTCTGAAGGTTCTTGAAACTCAAAGAATCAAGGCAATTGAGGTGTCTCCATTCCATGCCATCATCATCCATGTCACTTAATGGATCAAACTATGGATAGAGAATTTAGATTCAAGGCCCACTCATCTAGTTAAGACACTTCATCCTTTATACATATCTTTAATTTGGAAAGAAGAGACCAAGAGGAGGAAGGGAGTGATGAAGCCATTTCCATTATCTGTTATACAGGCTTCAAGCTGACACCCCATAGATATATCTTTTCTTCTAGATACGGAAACAAAGGCATGGAAGTTAGCTTAGGACAATATTGAATATATAAAGAAGAAAGACAAGGAAATGAAGGCAATGATTGATGATGCTGATGTTGTTGATGATTTGTTATTGATGTGGATGAGAAGAATCAGAGACGGAGCTACTTGGGGACCAAGAGGGGCCCTGGCCCCCGCTAGCTCTAAAAAAAAATCATTAATAGGTATGTTGGACCAAAAAAAATTAAATTAGCTCCCCTACTAACATAATTTTCGGACCTCTTTAACAAAAAATTAGCTCAAATCACAATCAAATCTGCCCAAATCACAACTCCCCTTCAACAAAAAAAAATTAACCCAAATCACAACAACAACAAAAATAATCCAATTTTCAAGCGATGAGAAAACTTAAAACAAAAACTTAAATATTTCAAAAATCTCAATAATCTGATTTACTAACTAAAAAAAAGACTAAAGAGTAACGGACCACTACTAGTAAAACTTATACTGTAGAGAGAGAGAGAGAGAGGCAGGGAAGGAGGGAGGGGCCATAGCCCCTGCCCAACTTGAAAGAAAAAAAAATAAGTATATATAGTTTAGGCAGATTTTAGAAATTTGATCTAAAAATTGAATTTGGCCCCTGCCAACAGAATATTTGTTTCCCTTTAACCAAAAAAAAAACCCAGCCTAAATGAATCCTTGTTCAGCTACTTCTCCTCTCCTTTTTTTCTTTTCTTTTTCTTCTCTTCTTGCTTCTTATTTGCGCTGCTCTTCTTGATTCTTCCCTGCAAACAGACTCACCTTTTCCTTATATTTCTTCTCTTCTTTTTCTTTTTGTATTTTTACCTTGGTTTCTTCACCCACCCTCCCACCCACGTGGCTTCCTTTCTACCACCATATGTTTTTTGTTTTTTTGATAAACTACCACCATATGTTTTTTTACTCTAGTTTTAAAGTCAATCTAATAGTGTACAATTATTTATGTGGTGGTAAAAAATATGTTGGGTTATATATAATTGGACAAAGATATTATTTATTGTTAAAATTTCTTAAGTAAATTCAAACTTCTAACAAATAGGTTTATATATATATATATATACAACAATTTCAAAACGGTTATCAGTACGGTATTCATAAATTCATAACTTAACTTAATTTAATAGCTTAATAAATTCACAATGAGAACTAATAAATTTATAACTAGTGATTGTTCGTGAGCTGGATCATTATTTTTAAACTTAATAAATTAAAACTTTAGTATTTTTGTCTAGATTTTCCTCATTTTTTTTTTTTTTTTTTTTTTTTTTTGAGTTTTTTATTATCTTGTTTTCTTTTTACTCAACAATAACAATAATAATTAACCCTTTTTGTTAAAATATTATTATTCATATAATGAGATATTAAAAACTTTTATTTGTTGCAATATTTAATACAGAATCAACCATAGATGATTTTAATAATGAAAAAAAAGGGGTTAATTTTCATCTAATTAGATAATTGCATTGCAATGTATTAAGAAATAGTTATTATGTGTCTATTTATTGGTTGATATTTTGTTAATACAAATGGATGTTAATTTGGATTTTCATGGGAAAAAAAATAGGTTATATTTCGGCCCCCTCTATCTAGAAATCCTGGCTATGTCCTTGAGAAGAATGGTGTTGACAACTTTGTGGATGAAGAATCGACCTCTTCACTTCAGATCCTTTATGAAGCTCATATTTAGACATACCAAAGAGAGGAGTTGAGATAGAGGTAGTAGATGTTGGCATCTTTTACAATTCTCTAACCTTAAATGAGAAAAGATATGAGAGCGTAGGAAGCCAACTTGAAAATCTCACATCCCATACGCATACAGTTCTAAACACTTGAGATCTGGTGTGGCTGAATATTAGTAATAAGTACTCATCATCATTACTAATATTATCTTCGTCATATTCTAACCTCAAAACTTCATAACCCGATAGTAATCTCTATGTCTAGGTAATTTTTTAATATTACTACAACCAGAGAGTTTTAGTGTTTGTAAATTTCTTAGTCCAATAATAAAATCAGGAAGAGTTTCAATATCATTATTAAAAGAAAGATGAAAGATACTTCAGATGTATTAACTTCCATATGGAATTTGAAACCCTTGTAATCTTCAATTCATGTAAATCTAATGCACCAAGCTTCTAAAACCCAAAATAAATATATTCAGACTTCCTAGGACACCAGATACATACTTATCACATGTAAGAAGAAATGTGCCTACCTTGTCAGATTTAACCAACCTTAAAGTTTCAATAAAAGAGGAGTCAATTGAAAATGGACAAGAAATATGACGAGTTTTTCCATCCAAATTGAAAAGTTTACACTATGACCCTGCAATTGGACTCTAATTTAAATTTTAGATAGATATCGCAAATTAATATTAAGTGGAAAAATTTGCAGAACATAAAATTCTTTTTTTATTAAATAAACTTGGGGAAATTATTCAATAGTCCACACTACAAATAAATGTGTAATTCCCTCTCTTACAGTGGTGGATCCTACCATAAATTTAATTAAATAGACACACCATTCATGTTGTGGGACTCACCATTCATATAAGAGGAAATTACGCATTTATTTATAATCTTAAACTACTGAATAATCACTTGTAAACTTGAATACTTGATGGTCTTTTACCCTTCTGTTAAACTCTTCTAATTCCCATATAGATTGAATTTGATCCAAGGTTGTTTTATAAGACCTTAAAGGTTCTTTGAAAGAAAGGTAGGCCCCATCACAGGAATCTTGTAAGTAGTCCTGCCCAATGGACCTGTAAACAAATAATGGACCAATTTCAAAACCAACGCCAAATGGGTCCAATCCATCACAACATCGGAGGGCCTGGCTGAGTTGGGCCAGAAAAGAAGGTAGAAGAAAGAGGAAATCAGCTTCTTGAGGCTTTTATTATCATTGAATATGGAAAGTCCATAAGCTTAAGGCTTAAGCTAAGGAATCCTAATTTGAGTTTATGAAGCGAAATCTACTAGGCTCTTAAGTCCCAGGCTAGGATAGGCGTGCAAGTATGTCAATAAAATGAGATTAGGCTTGCTCTAAGCAGAGTCAATATAGGCCGAACTCTTTGATTTCAAATAATTTTCATGTCCAGTCTTATTCAAAGAATGATAATTGCATTTTAACAATAACTTATCCAACCCAATTGGCCTAACTGATTTTGAATTTATGATGAATATTGTATTGTCAAT